>VZTM01032229.1:226819-239033 GCA_013400555.1 Jacana jacana
GGGGTCGGTGGTGGGTGCCGCAGGCATGGGAACCCGAGCATGCGTTTTCATGTGGTGTCCAGAGAGCTCTCCCCGCGAAACAGGCTTGGGCTTGGGGGTTCTGGTCTAAGCTTCCACCATGGAAGAATCCCCGTCTCTGCTTGCTCTTAAGCCAACACATAAGGAGAAGTTTATGAAGGGGAACGTAATTGGATAATTAATTTCTGAATTAGGTGTGTGCTGAGAGGCAAAATTTGCGAGCAAAGCAGATGCCCCATGGTCTAAAGTCGGAGTTTTTGCTGGTCGCCTCTTTTACCATGAGAAAATGCTTGTTTTGGGTTCCTTGAGCTGCTAAACCGGCTTCAGAAAAACTGGAGAGAGTGAAGCAAGGGTTTCTTATTTATTTATTTATTTTATAATGGAAGGTGAAGTGAAATTCTTTGCTCTGAGGTTCCTGAAGCAGAATCCTGCTGAGGTCGTAAGGGTGCAGCGGCGAGGGCTCGCCAGGCTCCTTTCTTGAAGCGCTGTGGTGGGGTCTGCTTTGCTTTCCTGCACGTGGAGTGGAGGTGGGGGGTTTGCTGAAGCTTCAGGTGTTTTAAATATAACGTGTGAATCCAGCCCCGGATCCGCCACCGACCTCCTTCTCGCTCACAGGAAAAGAGCCCTGGCCCTTCTGGCGCGAGGGACCTTCGTGTGAACGAGAAGCGAGGCCTCCAGGCTGTTTGCATGTCATAAAGATCTCATAAAGATGTGCTCAAGTCAATGTGTCTATGGGTGGGATTTAGGCAAGTGTCCATACCCTGAAGCTCGGGATATATTCACTCCATAAGGAGGAGGGGGCGGGGAAAGGGGGAAAAAAAATACCCAACCAAAAAAGAAAGAAAAAAAAACCCACCCAACCCCTGTCCCAAAGTGAAATGGCCCTGTTTCAAACAAATGTTTTATTAGTTCCTCTAAGGCACACTTTCAGATGTGTCTCTTATTGATGTTCTACAAGAGGATGTGGTTGGGAGATAGCAGCTCGCTGTTACTCGCTGCGTTTTGGAGCTCCACACGCCGTGGTGAATTTTTCCAACGCGCTGAATGAAGATGTCGTTGTGGGATTGAGCCCGAGTTTAATCTCCGTGTGTGCAGCCTGGAGATGACAACTCTGTGTGTGCTTAATTTCCCTTCAGTAGAGCAAAATCACTGTCGTCCAGGACTGACCAGGTAGTGGACTGGCCGAGGACCGCAGCCGAAGAAACTCAGGGGGTTTGGGGAGACTGCTTTTTATTTCCTTCTATCTAAACATTTTGGGGTTTTTTTAAAGTCAGATTTTCTGCTTCTTCTCTCAGATAGCAATTCCTCCATGGGATTCTTTTGGAGCACAGGGATTTCTGTAGAGCAAACACGACTCTTTTAAGTTTGTTGCAGATCACGAGACGGTCTTGGTAGCTCTGGGTGTATGTGTGGTGAGGCGAAAAGTAGCATTTCCTTAACATCTGGGTTTTAAAAAATCATAACTAATAAGAAGTAATAACTTTGCCAGTGTTTGGGATTTTTAATTCCTTTTCTCTGGGCCAGGCAGCATGGTCTTCAAACCAGTGATGGGGAAGTAACAAGGAAATTATAGACCCTGCCCAGTCAGAGATTTCCCAGGATCAAATGCAGGGGAGTAAAACTGAAATGCCTGTCTAAAGACACACAGAAAAAGCAGTTCTGGCATGCCAAGATGGAGTTGAAGATCTAAATACCTCAGCATTTGAGTTTTCCGTGATCAATTTAAGTGTTATTCCCCAAAATACCCTCTGTTGTAGGGAACAGCACACACTGGACACCAGTAAAAATTTGGCCCGGTATGACTTGCCTAAGAAAACCTGTTAAAAACCACAAGAACAACCACAAAAGAAGGAGAGAATGGAAGTAGGGATCAAAGCCTTCATAGTCCTGCCTTATCTCCAACCTCCCTTCGCCAGCCAGTCGCTGTGAGGGGTTGATAGGAGTTAAAGAAACAATAACACCAGAAGCTCATGAAATTGCTGCTCGTTAAGTTTTATCAGGCAGCTGGTGGCTGTTCCCAGGACAGTGCCCGCTTTGGTAGGTACACTTTAGAGGGAAAGGCTGTGGGTAATCCATACATTGGAAAGGGGTAGCAAAGCTGTTTATCCACAGTGGGTGACTGTGTTCAGTGTCTGCCCACGGAGATCTGTGCTTTTATCAGTGTAAATCAGTTCTGATGGGTTACACAGAAGCCTGTGGCCCATCGGGACGATGTCTTGCGCAACTGGAATGGAAAAGAGTAGATGAAGGCTGGGAGAAGGAGCCATGGTTTTCCAAGCAGTTACCCTTCGTTCAAGTTAGGAGTACAGAGCTGCTTCTGAGCGTGCAGAAGGAAGAAGAGAAGGCATTTTCCTGTTGAAAGGGAAGGGAAAACAGATGAAAAATTGTCCTGGTTTGAGATAAAACAGAACCAGTTTTCTGTTTTACAGTTTTACTTTTTTAGCTGGGCCTCTTCTAACTAACTAAATTCTGAAATGAACAGCAGATTGTTCAGAAACTGTTCCCTCTCACAGTGATCAGACCTGATCACCCCAAGGGATGGTGCAGAGAGGCCCTGGCTTGTACTCATTGCTGGAACAACCAAAGGCAGGGAATGACGTTATTTGCCCCGTTGGAGGGTGGGAAGCAGAAAAGCGTCGAGGGGTCACCCCTGTGGGGAGGAGCAGACAGGACAAGTGACCCCAAACTGACCAACTGGGGTATTCCATCCCATCCACATCATGTTCAGTAGAAAAGCTGAGGGATCAAAGGGTCAAGTGTCTTTCTTCAGTGGCCGACGTCTGAGGAGGACCCTGTCTGTTTGTCTGCCTCTGATCCCGATCCACGTTCCCTACTCCAGATCTGGAATCCAGTTCCTGTCGGTCACCAAGTCCAGTCTGGGACTTCTCCTGATGCTGCTGGTGACGGGATCGTCATCCTGAGAGCTTGATATCATTTTGTATATATTGTATCTATTTCATTATTTTCTTTCTTTTATTCTTGGTTTAATTCTAGTATTAATACTTCATTAGTTTAGTTAATTCTAAACTTATAAATCTCCTTATCCTCTTCCTCTCCCTTCTTTTTTGGGGGAGGAAGGGCCATCTGTCAGTCTGGTTTTGGTAATTTTGGCTGAAACCACAACACAAATTGAAGATCAGATTTTCAAAGACACGTAGGAAGGGAGGCTTCAAAGGGAGCTGGACATCAAAATTCCTTTGGAAAAAAAAAAAAAAAAGGGAGGGGGATTTTTTTTGCTCTTTAAGTACCTGCTGCAACATGAGAATGAGACTGCACAAAGGCAGTCAAAGCTCCCCCCGACGTGACTATCTGATGGGTGGCCACTAGAAAGGTTGTTTTAAGTCTGGTGAACGTCAGTCCCTCTCCAGGGTTTCAAAAGGCGTCGCTGTGCAGTACATTTGCTTGTCAAGTTGCAATATTACAGAAGGGGGAAGGAATTGTTTTCAGTGTTTTCCGAAGTAACGGTGGAGTGAGATGTTGAAAGCCACAGAGAAGGTACGAGCTGGTCCTTGCTACGGCACACGATGTAGTTTCCTGTAAGTAAATCATATATTGAGTATTCATTGGAATTCTAACAGTACTTTGTAGCCTTCAAAGTGGTCTTTCAGATGTGCAGTCAAGCCCGCACATTGGCGGTGAACGCTTTTCAATACTGTAAAAGTTATTCATAACTTTCTATAGTTACCCATAACTTCCTGTACTTTGGGGTGCAAAGTTGTGGTAAATGATGGGAGTTGGACAAAGGGATGCCTCCTTTGGGAAGGGGTCTGTGTTCCGGTGGGACCTTTGAATTTCTCGTTTCTGGAGTTTCCACCAGTTGCGTATACTGAAGTTTCTCCACTTGGGTGATGGTATGAAACTGGTAATGGAGGCAGGGACACCTCCATGTTTGAGACATCCTCAAGTAACAGTGCAGTAAAGTTAAATCTAATATTTGCATTTTAATAGTGTGTTAGTGTCAAGAGCTATTGATGTTAGCTTCTTCAGTCAGCCCAGAAGAGCGCAGCAGGACAGTTGTGTGGCCAGAGGCAAAGATAACAGTGGTCCAGGGCCCAGACTGGCACAAGTGACCTTGGGGTCTGTAGGGGCTAGTAATAATCTTTCCATCTGCTGCCACTTCTGGAGGATAAAAATCAGATAGACACCATCCCTGAATGTGTTTAAGAGTAGATTAGATGTGATGTTGAGGGATATGGTGTAGGAGAGAACTTTGTAGAGTAGGGCTGATGGTTGGACTCGATGATCCCGAGGGTCTCTTCCAACCAAATGATTCTATGATTCTATGATCACTGTCCCTTTCTGTGAAGGCAAGGGGCTGACCTGGACTATCTTTTCTATTGATGGGCCAATGTTAATGGCATGGGCTTCAATGAGGCCAAGTGCAGGTCCTGCACTTGGGCCACACCAACCCCATGCAGCACTACAGGCTTGGAGAAGTGTGGCTGGAGCTGCCTGGCAGAAAAGGACCTGGGGGTGCTGGTTGACAAGCGGCTGAACATGAGCCAGCATTGTGCCCAGGTGGCCAAGAAGGCCAAGGGCATCCTGGCTTGTATGAGAAACAGTGTGACCAGCAGAAGTAGGGAGGTGATTGTCCCCCTGTGCTCAGCACTGGTGAGGCCACCCCTTGAGTCTTGTGTCCGGTTCTGGGCACCTCAACACAAGAGAGATCTGGAGGTGCTGGAGCAAGTGCAGAGGAGGGCACCTCCTGTGACATTATGTGTTTGCAGGATGGAGGGTGGGTGGTGTGAGAGCCCCCTCTGAGTGTCTCTGAGGGTTCCAGAGCCCTGCTGGCTTTGCACAGGCTGCGGGACCTCAGGAAGCTGTAAAGATACTCACTGCTTCACTAAAAAGCCAGGTGATGTTCAAGGCCAGGTGGGATGGGACTTTGAGCAACCTGGTCTGGTGGGAGGTGTCCCTTCCCAGGGCAGGGGGGTTGGACATTGATGATCTTGAAGGTTTCTTCCAACCCAAACCATTCTATGTTTCTCTGATTCTGTGACTTACACATGTTGCTCTCTGTTCATGTGAAGCCCTCCATGTTCCTAGAAGGCAGCTGAAGACAACCTTCTTTGCCATTAATGGCTGAGGCTGGGATGTTGTGCAGTTGTTCTGTCTGGCTTTGGTCACAGAGTACTTCAGATATTTTAGATGGACGCTGTGTGAACTGTCACACGTGTGCAGGGGAGTTGCTGTGCTCAGGTTCCCAGTTAAGGATCTAAGAAGGGGAAAAATAAAAAAAAGAAATTTGGCTATGACACCTCTAAAATGATTGTTTCTGTATATATGTTGCCTGTGTTTGGATACTGGAAATACAATCGTTAAGTATAAATTGACAAGTGAGTGTCAAAGGGTAAGGACATTAGTTTGACCCAAATATTCCAGCTGCAAACTGCAGCGAATGGGACTATTTTAACCCATGACTGTACTTGTCAGATGAATTTCCAGGTTAAATCTTGATCAGCAGCTACGAATATTGTCAAAACTTGCCTCCACCCAGATAATTTTGAATTGTCTTTCTGGTTTTGCACTGTAGTGATGGTGCCACTTTTTGTAAATTTAAGGTTTTTGCTGCTAGACGAGCAGCTACAATGTTAAAATTCTTTCAGTTGTAACCTGTAGGAGGAAGATGAGGGTCATGGGGGGAGCCCTGCAGGCAGGGAAGGCTGGGTGGTGTCTGCAGCCCAAATACTGCAGAAGTTCTGAAGCCTTCTCTCCTCAGAGAAGGAGAGAGCAGGAAACCGTCTGGGCTTGAACCAGAATGTGCTGCTCTGAGCAGGGACTTTCTTTGGAAACTAAACATAAATTTAGGCTGGAAATTACCTTGTAGTAATTACCTTCTGGTAATTTCCAGACAATGAGATTCAGGACGAGTCCTCTGCTTTGAGAAGCAGGAGCAAGCAAGTTTTTCAAGCTTCATGGTCAGGAGCTTTGATAATCTGGAATAAAAGGAGAGAATGATGTCCTGGATAGGAATTAGTACAATTGAGTAACCTGTTTATAAGTTCCCTGTAACCCTTAGTAACCACTTTATAATTGCAAGGTTCTTCAGTACAAACAGAGGATAGTTTGAATAAAATAATGGCAAATCATGTAATTATAGAATCGTTAGGGTTGGAAGGGAACTGTAAAGTTCATCTAGTTCAACCTCCCTGCAGTGAGCAGGAACACCTTCAAAATATCATCAACCGAGAGATTCAAGGTAGAATTGCTGTCCCATTGTTAGTGGCAATTATCTTTGAGCTTTCCAATGAGCTTTGGGCTTCTGGTGAGTACAGAAAAAAAGATGGCATCAAGAAAACCAGTGTATGAATAGTAATGGATACATAAAATACTTAATCAAAGTATCTACATGGTGTTTAGCTGTTAATGTTATTTGAAGATGTCACCTTAAGAGAAATCAAAATTGGGCTAGAGATTGTATTTATAGATACGTCTATAAACACACTCACTTATTTTGTTGAGACTCTTTGTGCCTCATGAAGACCCGAGAGTTGCCAGCCAGGAATGATGTCATTCTGCCCACTTATTCATATAATACCAAGAATAGAAAATTATGGTATCAATACAGTCTTACAACAGCAAAATTAAAACCAATTTAGTAAGTCAGCCATGTTTGATTTAATGCGTATGGTGTAGCTTTTAAAAAAGACTAGTTCAGTAGAGCAAGCCTTGCCATGTATTTTAGATAATCAAAGTAATTTTAAAAAGATATTTAAAAACCTTGCTTTTTGTGTGCTTGAAGGCTCCAGCTTTGTGGTGTATCCATATGACTTCTGTGTCAGGAATGGCCAAGTGTTAGGTCTCTAAATCCATATTTAAGACAGGCAGCATCTCATTCCTCTAGCACTCTTTACTGCTGTACACATGGTGACTGCGCGACAAGCTGTGAGCTCAGAAAGTTGATATTTGGCCAATGAACCGCAGAAAATAGTGGGTTCTGAAGTTCTGTTTCTCAGTGGAGTTCAGGAAACGGCCATGGAAGTCTTTTTTAACCAGTTTTTGTAATCTGGCTGACAGAGCAGGGCAGAACTTCCCACCTCCGAGTTGGTTAAGAAGAAGTATCTTGACAGTCGATATGACGTTGGATCAAGAGTTATGCTACCTCAGAGATTTTGTGCTTTTCTCAGAGCTAGAATGTGCAGTATTATCTGCTACGTCCATTTTTTTCTGCTATTTTGTTGTGTCGTTTACTTTTACAATTTCTTATTAAATCCTGTTTTCAGAATCCCATCATTTACTAGAAAAGAAAAACAGAGAGGGAAAATGAGCTCTCTGCTCATGATATAGCTTTTTAAGGTCCTTGATATCTATAATCTATATCAGTAACTCTAAATAACTTGATTTATTTTTTTTTCAGCAGCAGATTAGGAATAAATTAGATTTTTTTTTTCTTGAACTTCTTCTTGGAAGTCTTTTTTATTACCAGAGTGATTTTGCTGGCACTAAGGCTTGGTAGCACTATGCTAAATCAGAGTCTGTCGCTGTACTGCACCTCTGATGGTTCTGCCTTTGTTTGGACAGAGGAGCAGCAGAAGCAGGGCCTCTCCTGTCTCATTTTCTACCCTCCCTGCTGGGACTGAGGGTGCTGCTGGCAGTTCCTGGTGAGCCGTGGCAATATTTCCACTAATTGCCCACTGTCACCCCGTGAAAGCTTAAGGCACGGTGCAGAAATGTTAATTGTCATGGAAAATGTGGAGAGCTGAAACCCAGAGTGTGCTTGAGGAGCATGTGGTGAGGCCAGATCCATGCCCATCCAAAGCTTCTCTTCTTTGGGCAGCTCAGAACATCTCTCGTGATAGACACGGATTACTGCTGTGCTGCTGAGATAGACTGGAAGGCTTGCAGCCATAGGAGATCCCTTTGCAGCTCTTTTACCCTGTGATTCTTGGGGGTGAAATATTCTGCAGTGCAGGTCAGTTTTTGTTCTGGGCAAATGGAGACACTTTTCTGTGAGGTGAGAAACCAGTGGTGAATATTTCTGGCCCAGGTTGCCCAGAGAAGGTGTGGCTGCCCCATCCCTGGAGGGGTTGAAGGCCAGGCTGGATGGGGCTTGGAGCAACCTGGTCTGGTGGGAGGTGTCCCTGCCCAGGGCAGGGGGGTTGGAACTGGATGATCTTTAACTCCCCTTCCAACCTGAACTGTTCTATGATTTCCAGCTGGTAAAACCGTGGCTGTTTCTTCTCAGATTATTTCCTTGTACAGCAAGCTTTCATCCTCTTGAAATACGTTTAAGCACAGATAGAAGGAAATACGCAGTCCTTCTCTGGCATTTTGATTAAAACACTTGGGGAATAACAGGCTTTTCAGTTCCTATCCATCTTTGTTAAATTCCCAACTAGCTGCAGCACAAGGTCTGTTAAGGTCATGGTTGTTTCTAAAGATGGCATGATAGGGCTTATTTATTATCACCCTGCTAATGGGTATCCAGATAAGGAATAATGTGAACAGCCTTTCTTATCCTCGGGTTTGGGTTGGTTTTTTTTTATATTCAGGAAGTACGATGTCTGAGAGAGGAGATATGAGCAACAGTTATTATGCTGGAGCGAGTGCAGAGGAGGGCAATGGAGGTGGTGAAGGGCCTGGAGAATAAACTCCTGAAGAGTGATTGAAGGAGTTGGAACTGTTTATTTTGAGGAAGAGGAGGCTGAGGGGAGACCACATAGCTCTCTACAACTGCTTGAAAGGACACTATAGAGGGGTTGGTGCTGGTCTCTTCCCATGGGCAATTAGTGATAGAAAGAGAGGGAATGGCATCAAGCTGCAGCAGGGTAGGGTTAGGCTGGACTTCAGGAGAGAATTTTCCCCAGCAAGAGTGGTCAGAGCCTGGACTGGGCTGCCCAGGGAGGGGGTTCAGTCCCCATCCCTGAATGTGTTTTAGAGTGGTTGAGGTGTGGTGTTGAGGTACCTGGTGTAGAGGAGAACTTTGTAGAGTAGGGCTGATGGTTGGACTCCCATGATCCCAAGGGTCTCTTCCAACCTGAATGATTCTCTGATTCTGTGAAAAGTTTGTAAGCACCTCAGTCAGCAGCTAAAATTAACTTCCATGAAGAAAGCACTGCAGTGCATTTCATATGGGTTTTCTTGTATCTCAAAAGTTGTATATTTAGCAAAGAGCATTCAGTTACAAAGGTGGTTCCACTGATGTATTGCTCAAGAGTCATGGAGGCAGAAATTCCATGTTGAAAAGTTGTTTTTTTTCCCAAGACAGTACGTTTAACAAGGATGTGAGATCCAGCTAAGTGGCAAAGGCACAGGAAGTGGGCTTTGAAACCATGGCGGGAGAGGCCTTTGCATCCACTTAGAAACTGTCTTAGAAATCTTTACCTAGAGCAAATGTGTCTCTGTGTGGTGTGAGGTGGCTTAGGACAGTCCTTGCGCTGTTAGTTTGTGGTGATCCAGACAATATTTTATTTTATAAGGAATACAGAAGAATTGTTTCTCAAGTAGAAAAGAGGAGAAGAGTTAAGAGAAAGCACGTACTGAAGTCTTCCACACTTTCCGCCAAATTAGGTTGATCTCTCTCATCTCCCTGTCTTTTCCTCCCCCCCGAGGTGTCAGCTATAGAGAAAAAGCATCTTTCATTGTTATTTCCAAAAGCATAGTTGCGTTGTGGAAATTAGGTTCCAGAAAAGGTGCTATGCAGGAGTGCAGCTGAAGTTCTCCACCTGCTGATGGGTGCTCCCTCCTTGGGACAACATTAAAGCCTGAAGTAACCCCCTTTAATGCCTAAACGGCGGATATTAGAACCTCTGCACCAACTGTTCCTCTCCATGGAACTGGTCTTACTGGGCTGCACTGCTGCTAATGCAGACGTGGCAGATTTGTGTGGAGCTAGTATTGATCTCCTGAGTTCATAGAATTATAGAATAGTTCGGGTTGGAAGGGACCTTAAAGATCATCAAGTTCCAACCCCTCTGCCATGGGCGTGAATTCACCTGTGCAGACAAAGCATCCTGCATGAAAAGCAAAAAAAAATAGTGGGCAATCAGTAAAATCCTGAGAGATTGTATGTAAATCTCTGAGATAAAGTCAGGTGAAGGAAACAGCAAGGCTTGCAAAAATAAGAATGTGAATTGGCAAAGAAAGGAAAGATCTTCTGTCAAAAGGGGAAAGTGCCTCTCTCTTAACCCTTGGCAGGAGGGTTTCTGCTAGTGATGGTCAGAGAAGGTGTGGCTGCCCCATCCCTGGAGGGGTTGAAGGCCAGGCTGGATGGGTCTTGGAGCAACCTGGTCTGGTGGGAGGTGTCCCTGCCCAGGGCAGGGGGGTTGGAACTGGATGATCTTGAAGGTCTCTTCCACCCCAAACCATTCTGTGTGTCTATGGTTGCAACTCCTGAGCACGTCTGTGTAGACAAACATACGTGCACAGACACACACCTCTGTCAGGGTGACACTAAGGCTTTGTACGTCAAATAGGGTGTGATTAAGCTTGGTTTTCTGGGGTTCACATCCTGGAGTGTTACTGAACCATCTGGCTGAACGGTCAAGGACGCACCGGTGTTGGTGCGTGGGAAGCGGTGCCGGTGTGTGTCAATGGGAGGCAAAGTGGCTGGATCATTGATAGCAAGATCTGCTCCCTTGTTCTCTGAGACGTCACCCGCAGTTCCTTTCGGTGTGCTGTAACTCCAAAAACTCCAGTGGAAAAAGGGCTTTGAGAGATTGCCATGATAACTCCCTGGGAGCGGGTACCGGTGCATCCATGCCAGGTCACCCATGGATGGGAACTCTGTTGTTACCAAGGTTGCGCTGGAGGAGCAGAAAGGGGAATTTGTTCATTTATTTGAGGCTTCATTAAAAGTCATCAGTTTATAATTCATTATGAAACTGCGTGAGCTGGGAGAGAATCTCTCTTATTCTCGTTCCTTGTCGCTCTTTGAGAGCTGTGTTGGGTTGAGGGTGGAGAAGGAATGAAGTGTAAAAGCCTTCTTAGAAGTACCTGGTGAGGTCTGTCCCCTCTTTATTCAAGGCTTGCTGAGTATAAAGTTTGGTTTTTTTTTTATTTTGTGAGGAGGAACCCACGGTGAGGACAGTGCTTTACTTCATCACAAATTCTTAGTTTTCCTTTGAAAAATTAATTTCCATTTCACATAAAAAAAAAAAAAAGTGAGCAGGAACAGCCCTCAGAGAAACCCATTGAAAGATTATTTCCCTTTTTTTTTGCCTTGCTCAAATCAGGGTCTTTCAAAGCCTGTGGCCTGATCTAAATGTGGATCCTTATTGTTGGGTCTGCGGGATTAAGAGGAATCGGGACAGGTGCAGGGAGCTGCATGGGGCCTTCTGGTTTGTGACAGTGGCTCTTATTCCTTGGGGACAGAAATAACCCTCTCCATCATTTTCTATGGATGTGTAAATCAGAGCTGCCAGTACTTTGCATTGTTTGTACACACAAATGCATGAAATGCAAAATACCGATAGCCGTGATTTCAAACCCTTGCGGCGGGTTCTCGCTGTGTTGGATCTGTGGCTGTAGTGGGGGTGCGTGCATGCGTGTGCCAGAATATTAGGTGCATATGGAATATGTTTCATTTGTATTTCTATAGTTAAAACAGAACCAATGAGCAGCAGTGAGATTGCTACTACTACTACCACAGACGGGTCTTTAGACAATTTCTCAGGATCAGGTAAGGAATAAACAAAGGTTTTAAGCTCAGCGTTTTTCGGGGTGTGTGTGTGTGTGTGTTATATTTTATTTTATTATTTTCTTTCTTTCTTTCTTTTTTTTTTTTTTTTCATTTACTCATTTCTTTTCCCGTGTGGTCTGAACCTGTGCAGGGCTGTTAAGAAGCCCTGTGCACTTTGCAGCTCGTGCCTGTTTCAGTTCATCTTCCTCGGGCAGTGTAAGTCAGTGGGAGTTTTCCCAGAGTAAGGAGCATTTACAGCATCTGCCTTATCGATGTCCATGGGGGTCTTCAGTGGGAGCCTCACCAGGGAGTGTTCTGGCCCAGAGTAATTACTCTGTTGTTTTCCATGAGCAAACATACCTGCCTCTGTCATTAGTGTTGTCATTGAGGGGTAGCTCTTCCTCCTTTATTGTAATTTATCAAATTATCAAAGTACTCATTCTTGTGTCAGGCTTTCTTTTTCTTTTCTTTTTCTTTTCTTTTCTTTTCTTTTCTTTTCTTTTCTTTTCTTTTCTTTTCTTTTCTTTTCTTTTCTTTTCTTTTCTCTTCTCTTCTCTTCTCTTCTCTTCTTTTCTT
>VZTM01032229.1:239334-285089 GCA_013400555.1 Jacana jacana
CCTCCCCTCCCCTCCCGAAGCCAAACGCATCAGGAGACAAAACACTTCATTTTTTTACGAATCAAATTTAAAACCAGAACCCAAAAAGCAAAAGGGATCTAATAGTACATCATGGGATTGTATTTCTAGAGTAGCAAAAATTTGACGTTTCACACCCAGTCAGGCTCCAAGTAGCCAATTCTTTGGGTTTTTTCTGGTCTTGTCACAGCCTCCATTTTCTGTGTGTGTGGGCAAGTAGGGAAGTATCAAACTTAAAAGGTGAAAACAAAGAAAAAAACCACATTTCTAGGGCATTTTACACCTCCAGAACAATACTGCATAGTAACTATGTAGATCTGTGCTGATCAGACCAAATTGGGACCATAACGTTCAACCCATCTTGAAAAGAAGGGTGTGGAAGGCACGGAAAGTGGTGCTCTGCCTCCCAAGCACTCCTGGAGTGTAAAGATGATGGATTTTGCCTGTAGTTGGCCAGGAAAAGGGGTAGCTGGCCAAGGGCAATTATCTGTGCCTTGTTTATTTCCAAGTACTTAGCGGGAGCGCCTGTTGTTTCTCTGGCTGTCCCCATCTTTACAGTAGCCTCTTAACCTGCCGCTGACCCACTTCTTGGCAAAGGCCACCCAACCCACCTTGGGACCCAGAGGAGAAACAGCAACCAGAGAGGGAAAGGGCTCCCGAAAATAACACCCACAGGGGAACACTCCAGCACCCAAAAGTACCCAGAGAAGCGAGGAAGGGTTGGCGTAAAGCTCTGCTTTGGGATGGGTGGGAGAAACTCTTCTCTCTTCTCTTCGCTCCTGACATCTTTATGCAACACTGAGTGCTTGGCAGGTCTGAAAGCATTGTAGAAAGCAGATAAGGTGAGGAGGGAAGAGAGGAGGAAGCGTCATAGGGTGATACATCCTCTGCATTACGGAATTTTTTAATTTTCTTTTATTTTTAAATACAACAACAACAAAAAAAAGAGGCCCATGCTGCGAAGCTGGCCATGTGTTTTCAATCGGGGCACGCATAAAGCTCCTTCATAAAACGTAGGTCTTTAAAAATTCTAAAAGTTAATAAAATGTTGCACTCGAGGTATCAATAATCCTTTGAAAACACGAAGGGAAATGTTTCCATTAGGAAATGGGCTGTTTGCGTTGAAAATGTTGTCTGCGTGTGAGCAAGGCATAAACCGTGGCTCGGGGCTTCTACAAAGGGGCGATTGAGTACTTGGAACTCGCAATCAAGGTTTTGGATGTTAAGCATTCTTGTTATAGTTCCTGATAAAAAATATTATGTTCTGTCTTAAGGTATCGATGATATTTGAATTTAATTAAAATCTTGTTAATACGCTGAAATTCTATTAGGAAAAATAATATTTGTCTTTGGTGTGTGTATTTACACTTCTGTGTGCTTTCTTTTCTCCTCGGTGCAGCAATTGGAAGCAGTGGTTTCAGCCCAAGACAAACACACCAGTTCTCCCCACCACAGATTTACCCTTCCAAGTATGATATCTTTTAAAAATAATAATAGTAGTAGTAATAATAATAACTGAAATAGGCAGATTTTAACCTCATTTCAAATAATAATTGGGTCCATCTGTTAAGTCATAATTTAAACCGCAGCAGCTTCTAGGGAAAGAAAATATTATTTTTAAATGCTAAGAATGTGTTTGAAAAATATTTGGAAAGCTCTTATTTTACTTACTCTTTTATTATTGATTTCTTATTGTTGTTTCTGTCCTTGCCTTCGTCTTACAGTTTGGGCTGTCTAGCACAGCTGCTGATTATGTGTTAATGAGGTAGCAGGGTTATAATAAGGCTGCAAATAAGCACACCCATGTCTGTCTAACGCGGCGTCTGTCCTGTTTTCCTCTCGTTTGTACTCAATAGCAGACCATACCCGCACATCCTTCCTACCCCCTCCTCGCAAACCATGGCGGCGTACGGGCAGACACAGTTTACAACGGGGATGCAACAAGCTACGGCTTACGCCACCTACCCCCAGCCTGGCCAACCCTATGGGATCCCTTCATATGGTAAGAAACCACATCCGTGTTGTTTCAGAGGAAAAAAAGAGTTTTTAGAAGAAGGTTGAGTGGCCCGGGCCTCAGCGTTCAACGAGACAGATGTGCTCTCAAGATGGGTGGTTCCCCCATTGGAGTGATGCTTAATTTAAGAAACTACTCAAGAGGATGACTCCCTTCTGGGATCAAGGAGGGAGAATTCAATAGGTTTTTCATAGATTCATAGAATCGTTTAGGTTGGAAGAAACCCTTGGGATCATGGAGTCNACCGAAAGCACAAACCCAAGCCAGCAGTGAAATGGGAAAAGAGATCTGGGGATTTCCATTACACATTTCACATTACACCTCCTGGTGACCTGCTCTTGCTCTCCAGCGATGCTGTAGGGTTTGTTGGGCCACCAAGGTCTGAATTTCGGCTGATCCAGATTACTGGAACCCAGGGGAAGCAGTGAAGCTGCGCTGATTCTCAGCGGGTGAAAAACTGATCCAAAAAAATAAAACCAACCCAAAACCCAAACCCACCAAAAGGAAAAAAAAAAAATAATCTCACTTTTAACGTTTTTAAACCCCCTGGAGGTGAAAATCGAGGGAAATCACCACTAAAGCTCTGTCTGCTTGATGAAGGAGATAGTACTAAGTAACAAATATTTCCCCCCAAAAAAGATTTAATTTAAAAACAAGCTGCTGTGAGTGAGACCACTTTGCTGCCAGAGTGTCTGCTGGCATAGCTCACAGGAGTCCAGCAGCAAGGATGTGGGATTAGCAAATACATCTTATACTTCCCCGGGGGAATATATTGAAAATATACAATCCACGTGCTTTTATATTTGGTAAAGGTAATGTCAGGCGACGTAAATTTTATACCAAAAGGCCAGGCCTCCCAGTTCAAGCTGTGCCCCATTAGAAGTCCTTAGAATTTTTGAAGTGCAAAACTGGTGAATCTTTCCTCCTGAAATTTGCAAGTTGGAATCCACTGGGTCTCCGTCATAGCCTGCAGCAGATTAGTCTGGGCAACAGGTACAAGAAATAGATTATTATTTCCCTTTACTTTAAGAAAATGTGTTTCCTTAATATATCATCATTAATTATGATCCAAGGAAGCATTCTTCTTGTGGCTACAGCCTATGAAGACCGGCTGAGAGAGCTGGGCTTATTCAGCCTGGAGAAGAGAAGGCTCCAGGGAGACCTTAGAGCCCCTTCCAGTATCTGAAGGGAGCTACAGGAGAGCTGGGAAGGGACACTTTATCAGGGAGTGGAGACATAGGATGAGAGGGAACGGTTTTAAACTGAAAGAGGGGAGATATAGGTGAGATCTCAGGAAGAAATTCTTTGCTGTGAGGGTGGTGAGACCCTGGAAGAAGTTACCCAGAGAAACTGTAGCTGCCCCATCCCTGGAGGGGTTCAAGGCCAGGCTGGATGGGGCTTGGAGCAACCTGGTCTTGTGGGAGATGCCCGTGCCCAGGGCAGGGGGCTTGGAAGTTGATGATCTTTAGGGTCCCTTCCAACTCTAACCATTCTGTGATTCTAAGTCAAATATAAAGCTCACAGTGACTGCAGCCTGGCTTTGATTTCCCTACTTGAGTTTAGCTGTATCTCAGTTGTCCGAGCTGTAATTGAGAGTTACTTTACTTGGCAACTGCTCGGGGTGGGAGCGGGGGGATTGACGTGCCAACCTGCTCTTTTGTTTTGGTTTGGTTTTTTGCCCAGTCCGTCCCCCGTGCCTAGGACTTTGGATAATTTTGCCTAACGTTTTACATTGCAGAGCTGCTTTTGGCCACTGAACACTCTGGCTCTGGAGCCAAGTGGATTTTAATGCATTGTGTTCTTTTCACACAGTGCCTCGAGGCTGGGGCTAAGGTGCTCCTCAGTTACGTACCTTATTCAGTAAAATATAAAAGCAAATAACCATTTGGGACCTAACAACATATATATTTTTGCATACTTAAGACAGATCATATAGTCCATGTTCCCAAAATAAATTACAAGGGGAATACTGGGATGCTAGTTTGCAGCAGGCAAGAACTGAAGCCTTGCTTAGAGCCAAAATTCTCCTGGGTCTGCAGTTAAGACCCCATGTAGCATCTGCCTTGCCTTTCTCTTCTCCAGGCAGAGAGCTTGCAGCAGGTATAAAGACAGGATACTTATAAAATCGTAGAATTTCTGGGGTTGGAAGGGACCTTTGGGATCATTGAATCCAATCATCAGCCCAACACTGACAAAACCCATCATTAAGCCATGTCTCGAAGCGCTCCGTCTGCCTGTCTTTTAAATACCTCCAGGGATGGTGACTCCACCGCTGGCCTGGGCAGCCTGTTTCAAGGCTTGATAACCCCTTAAGTGTAAAAATTCTTCCTAATATTCATCCTAAACCTCGCCTGGTACAACTTGAGGCTGTTTCCTCTTGTCCCATGGCCTGATCCTTGGGAAAGAGACTGATGCCCCCCTGGATACACTCTCCTTTCAGGGAGTTGGTGAGAGCGAGGTCTCCCCTCAGTCTCCTTTTCTCCAGGCTGAACACCCCCAGTTCCTTCAGGTGTTCCTCACAAGGCTTGTTCTCCAGACTCCTCACCAGCTCCGTTGCCCTTCTCTGGACAAGCTCTGGGGCTTACTGCGGGGTGGGGGAAAGTATTTATTAATCTGCATATCAACATTCCCTCAAGTTTTCTTCCTAGGGCAGAGTTTGGGAAGGTGCTGTCTCAAATGCTGCTCCAGCCTCTTCATTTCTCTGCTCTCCCAGCTCCACGGTGGTACAAGCGGAGCAGGCAGGAAAGGGGGTGGAGGGGAATGCCACTGACAGCTGCCTCCCAGGGTCTCCTGGCTCCGGTTCATGTGCAAAGCCCCCGAGGAGGCTGGAGAATTTCCTGAAGCTCCCTCCTCCTGCCTGCTCCGGTACCAGCTTCTCGCAAAGGCTTCGCTTACCACCTTCTTCTCTTTCCAGATACTGTCAGTCCCTTCGTGTTTTCTCGCTGTCCCTTCCCGGCTTTGCATCCATTAGTCTTGGGAGACGAAGGCAGCAGCATCAAGGTTTGATGAGTGAAGGCCTCCTTAGATGAGGGCAGGTGGGAAGAATAAGTCCTAGGAGATGAAAGGCTCGTCATAGCGTGGAGGTTTGCAAAAGGGCACATCCGTGCCAAGTTGTCTTCACTCAAGCGGCATCCTCCTGCCGCCGCCTTTGATCGGCTCCTCCCGCTTCATCGGAGATGGGGAGTTGAACCAGGCGGGTCGAGCTGGACTGGAAATTTAGTGTTTGATTTAGTTAAATTTTCTCTAAGCTGTATTTAATCAGCATTTCCAGGAAGTCCTTCAACAGGCACCAAGTAGAGATCCTTGATGCCAAGGCATCCGATAGCAGGAGTTTCCCCTTGGAAACGAGGTGTCGGATTTGTCGTTGGGGTTGTTTAATTGTAACGTGAAACAGAAGAAGCAAGTAAGCACCAGGGGAAAACAAGCAATCAGGGTTAGTCTGGCAGTTAGCAGGTCTGGCAGAAAGAATTAAGGGTAATTAATGACAGCAGTTGAAAAATAATGATTTAAGTGGCAGAAAAAAAAACCCCAAAACATCGCCATTTGTATATGGGGAGATATCAAAGTTTTGCAAATGCAGTGACTTCTCAGCTCTCTCCTGCCTTCAAAAGGTTTTGAATATTTTTTTTAATATTTTTTTTAAATCCATCCAGGAAATGGACTTAGATTAACAGTCATTTTCAAAGGAATGTTACGAATTCACACTCAGTTAACTCAGTTCAAATAAGGGTGGTTCCTGAACAATGAGGTATCACCGAAGGCCCCAGTGAAATCTAAGAGTATTGTTTTACTTTTCCATTGTTTTGGCTAGAATTATTTTTAAATGTCCACGTAGTTCACGCTGGGACAACCTTTTAATTAAAACTAAAAGACAAGAGGCCAAAATGTGTGTGTTTCCTCAGCATTTCACTGGCTGACGAGTTTACTTGCTGGCAACGAGTTTACTTGCTCGTTGCCTTACGAATTGGGGGAAGAATCACCCAAGTTGGGATGCAAGTGGTTCAGTTAGTTGGCCTTTGGATCCTTTTATTACTAAATTTGGAAATGAGAGGGTAAGGTGATGTGTAATGGATTTCCCTGTCAGCGCAGATTAATGACTCTCTGCTATGTCCTTCCCCAGTTTGGGAGGTTGCTTCGGGAATGGTTCCTGTCTGTTGGGTGTTTATTTGTTAAAGGACTAAATGCCTCCTGTAGTGTTTAATTAGCTTTGGAAATCATCGTTACCCTTGATGCTGCTGCTTCTCTGTGTCCTCTGTAATCCCCGTTGTGCCCAGACCCGTGTCATTTTCGTGTAGGAATATTGCAGAAGGCAAATCTCAGTTATGTCATTAATGGGTGGGTGGCAGCAGAGCTTGGCTATGCTATGCTTTATTAAAATCATATAAAGTTGCTAATCTACCTCTGCCAAATGCCGTGAATGTATGGAAAAGTTATCCTCTGGCAGGAAAAGGAAAATAAAACAACAACAACAAAAAAAAACCCAAAAAAACCCAACCCAAATGGAATAATGCGACTTCCTCTTCATGGATAAATTTCTTTTGCAGTTGTTGGAAACACAGTTTTGAATTTAAGCTCTCCCTGGTGAACTTCAGTGTCTGCAGGCTTTTAGCCTGCCCTAACCCCCCACCCCAGCCCCGTGCCTTTGTGCGTGCTCCCGGCGCTCGCCCCCGCACGCTGGCGGCTGGGAGGTGCACGTTTTAAAGCGCGGCTAACTGACGTGATGCTTTTTGTTTTCCACCCCTGTTTGAATATGAACAAATAGATTTTTACTGTCACTGACTGATCTAGGTGCATTGTGGGCAGGCATCAAGACAGAAGGTGGATTGGCGCAGTCGCAGTCTCCTGGACAGACAGGATTCCTGAGCTACGGTGCCAGCTTTAGCACACCTCAACCTGGACAGGCTCCCTATAGCTACCAGATGCAAGGTCTGTATGAAGAGATATTACCATGAATTATATACAGATAACGCTGCAAGGTGGGGCTTCTCCCCCCACCTTCCCCCCTCTTCGTTATTTCTTTACATTCCCAGGCTAGAAGTGAACGTTTGCTGGAGTTTGCTCTGGAGTTATTGCCATTGGGGCTGAAAGGATGATTGCCTTCGGTGGGAGCATCGAGGGGCCAGCTCTCAGCAATTCAGAAGCTCCAGTGCTTAAGTGGCTTCGTTCATTGTCAAACAGCAAAGCCCTGTAGTCTTTATCCCAGTAAAAATGTGTCTCCGAGTAGCCGGAGCGAACGCGACAGGAGCGAGTCCCGAGCAACGTGTCGGGATTATGAATTTAGGAAGTGCCAGATATAATTTGTCTCCTGAGTGTGTTTGGGAAGGGAGAAGATAAAAATACCGACTGCAGCTGCAGAGGTAGCTAAGTAACAACTGAAGTCCCTTTCTTTGAAGTCTATTTAAAAGCTGTGAGCCTTTGTATGCGTGGGCTATTATTGTCGATTATATTCTGTAGCCTTGCTTGCCCCTTTAGTTTATTTAATATCTTTCCACCTTGTTCTCCCAATTCCTTTTCCCCCTGCTGTGTCAGGAAGTCGCTGGGTGTGCCCCATTCGGCATTTTCACCACCTGATTTTTAAAGCCTGACTTTAAAAAACCCAAAATCTTTGCTGTCGACAAATAGATAATTTTGGCTGTCTGCTTGCAGGAACTTTCCCCCCTGAATTTGATGGTTGAAATCAGGTGTGTTGCACATTTTAGAACGGTTGAAATAAGTGTTTGCTCACAGAACTGGACAATTTCATGGTTTTATTAGAGTTCAGCACCCCTCTTTATTTTTATTTATTATTATTATTGCTACTATCCTGCTACAGTTAAACTCTGCCCCAGCGTGTAAACGCTGCACGAGGTGTCTCGAAGCCAAAGTGCTTTCAGAGACCGAGTGAAGGAGGTTTTGCTTTAGTTCCACAGCTTTAAGGATAGATTGATCCAGTCCTTCGCCCAGACAGGAGAATTATGGTTGGGTGTTTTTTTTCCCCTAATATTTATTTATTTATTAATCCTCTTTTGAACCATGTGTTGAGTAGCTCCATAGGACAGAAATGACCATCTGATACCTGAAGTATTGGTTACTTGTAGTGTGCTCTGACAAATAAAGTGAAGACAGTATAAAAGAGGTTTGCAAACTTCTACATGCTGGAGAGCGGTGATCTTTGACTCTGGTGTGGTTAGTAGGTCAAGAGAGGTTCTCCTGCCCCTCTACTCTGCCCTGGTGAGACCCCATCTGGAATATGGTGTCCAGTTCTGGGCCCCTCAGTTCCAGAGGGACAGGGAACTGCTGGAGAGAGTCCAGGGCAGGGCTACAAAGAATGATGAAGGGAGTGAAGCATCTCCCATATGAGGAAAGACTGAGGGAGCTGGGTCTCTTGAGCTTGGAGGAGACTGAGAGGTGACCTTATTAATGTTTATAAATGTGGAAAGGGTGAGTGTCAGGAGGATGGAGCCAGGCTCTTCTCAGAATCAGAATCACGGAATCACAGAATCACTCTTCTCAGTGACATCCAGTGATAGGACAAAGGATAATGGGTGCAAGCTGGAACAGAGGAGGTTCCACTTAAATATGAGGAAAAACTTCTTTACGGTGAGGGTGAGGACACACTGGCAGGGGCTGCCCAGGGAGGTGGTGGAGTCTCCTTCTCTGGAGACATTCCCAACCTGCCTGGAGGCGTTCCTGTGTGACCTGCTCTAGGTGTTCCTGCTCCGGCAGGGGGGTTGGACTGGATGATCTTTCAAGGTCCTTTCCAATCCCTGACATTCTGTGATTCTGTGATCATCAGGGTGTAAATACAACCGTAAGCTGGTTACTGGGTTTGCTTTCTCCAGACAGCCACGCTAAAAAAAACCCAAACCAAACCAAACACACATTACACCCCTCCTGCCCCACTCTGACCAAAGAGCTACCCTACCTCTCTGTAGGAGAGAGCTCAAAATCCTTGCCAGCAGCAGCTCCGAGGAACTCCTGGATCGATATTCCAGCTTTTGAGGAACTAATCATTCAGGGAAATAGAGTTATTGAAAAATCATGTCTGTGTTACTTTATAATTTCTCTTGCAGTAGTGCCTTCACGTCACAGTCATATTATCAGCATCCTGTTGGGCTAACTCATACAGCCAAATGAAAATATAGAGGTTGGAGGGTAAAATAAAACACCCCTAACAGTAAAGGTGGTGCAGTTTAGGCACAATAAATGGTCGTCACCCCATATTGGTTCACCCACCAGCTCTAAGGTTGGGGTTTTGTTTGTTAAGATATGGAGCAGAGGGATGTCAGTAAAAAGGGATTTTAGGGAGGACAATTAAGTAGTTTTGCAGATGTCTGTGGGAAACTCGTTCCATGGAGGGAGGGAAGGGGGGAGCAGCACAGGATGATGCGAGAGAGGGCTTGTTGGAAAATTTTAAGATCAAGCACTGGATTCTGGCATTAGTAGAGCAAAGCCAGGGCTCAGTTGAGGACTACACAGAGGTCTGCCATAGAGGGTATTGCTTTGTTTTCTGTGACATGCACACCGTGTGTAAGAGCAGAATTGTCAAGGTCATGAAAGGGTGGGGGCTGTCAAGAGATGGAACAGCAAGATCATGGGAAGAGTTTCAGCTGTACACATTAAAAGGCAAGGACCTAAAAATATTCTGCTGTAGAAACGTGTCAAAGATGACCTGGTTGTGAAGCTCAGGGTCTGGGAGAAGGGTCAGAGGCATTGATTGTCTATGGGGCCGAGGGAGGCCCTCTCTTGGCTAAGAGCTGCCCACCTGTGGGAGGCACCTGGTCAGTGATGGTCTGGCTTGGGTGGGAGAGCCCCAGGTCAGAGTGAGAGAGCCTGGGGGAGCCTGTGGTGTCTGTGTCATTTCTGTTGGGTTCCTGAACAGCACAGCATGTGGAAGAGAGAAGTCCTGGTCTCCTACAGGAATCTTAAAGACCCAAAGAGCGAAAATTAGGAGAATAGGTCTAATTAAAGCATTGGTGGAGCTAAGTAGAAAAGAACCATGTGGCTGAACAGGTCTTTCTTGCAGATAGGTGTTGACCATATATACCTACACTATACGTGAGAATATAAGTTCTTGCAGTGTTTTCATTTTGAAACAAGTTTAAATTGACTTAGTTCTTCCTTTTGATTGGACAGTTGTTAAAAGTAAACAGGGACATTTGTTTCCCTTTCCTCATTTTAATTTTGGAAGGAGAACCTAGTCACAGTTTCAACTATTATTTAAGGACAGAGTTGATCCTCTTGACAGAAGACAGGGATAGTGCCACTGCTGTTCAGTTGTTTGTGCAGAAACCTCCCCAGGGGGAAATGAGTTTATTCTCCCTTTCCCCTCCAGCAGTTCATGGGCAGGCTGCAGCCCCAGCCTTGTGGTAGCCCACCATAGCCATCCTTCATTCTGCGTGTGGCTGCTGAGCGGCTAAATGGGGATGATGGCTCCCACAACCTACTTTGCAGCCCAGCGTTACATGACAGCATCCTCAGGGCCCCACTGGCGTTCTTGCCTGTGCTGAAGGGTATTTCCTAGTGGCCTCGATGTTGCTCCCTGCCTGGGGTTACCTCACACTGGAAAGCTTGGGAATTATTCTGGTTCCTCTCCCCGGGGGGGGCGAATGTCTCCCTGTGACGACGATGGAGGACGTAAAGGCACTGCCTTGGCCGAGCGTGTTGTGGCCAATTAAACCCAGTGCTTTTCCTGACCCCGCTAAAATTACAGCCTGATTAGTCACCAAACAATAGCAGGGGGGGTGAGACTGCCAGCTCTTGAAAAAGGATGAAGAAAATCGCTGCCCACAACTCCTTGCTAAGGTTATGCTGGTAATTGGCTTTTTGTTTATTGCAGATTTATCACCCCTATAATTAGGGGGGGGACAAGGAGGGAAGAGGAAAATGGGAAGAGGAAATGGGAAGAGGACCCAGTTTTTTCTGCCACCCTGTCTCCCCCCTGCCCCCCACCCTTACTCTACTGGGGATGTTCCTTACGCTGGTTTTGGTGTAAATTGCTTCCCAGATGGAAGGGTGGTAGACCTGTGATGAGCACCAGCCGTGTTTTAGTTACCAAGGCTGTGATGGTTGAGAATAAACTAACCAATTGATTGGGGAATTTGTCCATAAAAAAAGTAAATGTTAAGGTATTCGGTTATTATTATTATACAGTATAAAAATATTGTGCTGGATGGCTAAGCAGTTACTAGGACAACAAGGAGGACTTTGCCAAGGATTTTTAAACACTGTAAGCGAAACGGAAGAAACCTTGAGCTTAAATAGCCCATCTGGCCGTCTTCGGCTTTCCCAGGAGAGGCCACACCAAACTCCTGCCACAGACGTTGTACCCTGATGATGGACGTAGCCCATGGCAAGGAGGCTGAGTGGCCAGGAAGGCAAATGGACCTCTGTGGCCAATACCCTGTGGAGGGACGGTGTCCCGGGGTGAGCCCAGCGCCTGGAGCCCCAGCCCCGCTCCCAGCAGGGACCGGCCGGCTTCCGACGCCGACCGGGATTCTCAGCTTTAATGTGGGGTCCGTGCTCTTTGCAAAAATAGACCTTTGACCTGCTGTTTACAGCTTTTATCACATTTTAAAGCTACGTAGCCGGGCAGCTTAGGGGCAGTAAATGTCGCTCAAGCTTCGTGGAGATTCTGATTTTGGCATTTGCTGGGCTGAAGCGGGAGCAGCAGCTTATTTCAAAAACAAATGGCAGAATTGGGAGTATTTTAAAAACAACTCTCGGCCAGTAGTTCTGGGTGGCCCACGGAGCAGTTTTCAGAGAAACCTGCTTCGTGTTTGTTACGGTCTGGGAGACCCTTACCCCTCCTCCATTAGGAGCCAGCGCTGACCAGGAGATGAAAGAGAGAGATCTGGGCGTTAGACTGTGTGTGTCTTTGTCTGGGAGGGAGAGATGCTGGCTGCCATGGGATTGCTTTTCTCCTTTGCCCTCGCAAATTGCTTGCCAAACTTTTTTGGTGGAAAGATAACGTAACCGAGAACTATGAGAGGCCTTTGAGGTCATTTCAGAGTGGGTCAAAACCGTGCACCTATAAAACCTGTGTTTGAACGCGGCGCTGCCTCGCTCAGAAGCAACTACAGAAATAGAAAGAGACACAGTGACTTACATTCTTCCAGCCAAAGCACTCCTAGAAATAAAATAGCATTTCAAAGTTTTGCAATTTAAAATATTTTTCAGCTGTATTTTGGCTCTGGGGTTTGTTATAATAAAAAAATAACATCTGTTTTCCAATTTTAAATTAAATTTAAGGCAGCATGTTTTTCTCGTTAGTGCTGTTTATCTGTGCTATCTGCTAAACTTGGATGTCAACTCTGCTGCTGCAGTAATCTGATTTTAGTTCGCAGGATTAGTAGCATCTATCAACAACCACAGAGCTTTTTTGTGCTAGGAGCAAATAGGAGAGAAGTGTTTACAGTCATTATCGCACCTTAAGCTTAAGCCTCATCTTTTACTGCTGCTGCCGTCGGATGGGGCTCTACTTTGAAGCTTAATTTGGGTGCATTTTGGGTAACTTGTGCAGTCAGGGCATTTATGCATTTTTCTTTCTCTCTTCTTTATAGCTAGGGTGTCTATTGGGTGGTGGGGTTGGTTTTGTTTGTTTGGATTTGTTTGGT
The DNA here is from genome assembly GCA_013400555.1 of Jacana jacana. Classification (NCBI taxonomy): domain Eukaryota; kingdom Metazoa; phylum Chordata; class Aves; order Charadriiformes; family Jacanidae; genus Jacana; species Jacana jacana. The sequence goes on from VZTM01032229.1 coordinate 251,962, forward strand.
TTGGTTTGGTTTAAAAAACCCCGTAAATAGGTCACAAATGCCCTTTTAGGGGTTGTACCAAGCCTGCAGCCCTGCCTGCATTCTTGGCTGTGTTGGAGCTGGAAGGAACGTGGCTTTTCCCGAGGAGAAACCACTGCTGAGGATTTGGTGGTTAATTGGGTTGGGTTGGGTACATGTGAGGGTGGGTGCATCACTATGCCTGGGCTCTCTGTTGGTTTCCAGCCCTCCTTGGCTCACTTGCAAGCTGTTTTTTTTCCCCCACCCCCAAGATCTCGGGGTATCTGTGCACTAAGGCGGGTTTCAGCGGCGAGGGAGGCTGTAAACAACCCGCAGGCTTGGGTTGGATGGAGCTCCTGGCTGGCTGGTGCCCTCCCGCTGGAGGAGTTCAATAGGTTGCCTCATTACAGACTTTCTGGTGGCTCATGTAGCTTCACCCCGTGCATCCATATGTCTCAGCTGGTGGCTGTGTCACTCCCGGGTTATAACCAGCGAGGGCAGAGCAGCTGAAAGGGGGTTGCTGCCCTTTTAGTGGAACAGCTTCTCAGGTTAGGTATTCAACAAGAGCCCCATCTGTCTATTTTGGGTGGCTCCTGAGGGGAGGAGGGAGGCGAAGGCAGTAATTCAGTCTCGGGGCTAAATTCAATCTTGGGTCTCCTTTCTCAGAGAGCTACTTTTTCCCTTGTGTCACGCCCGGTGGACTCTCAAAAAAAAAAAAAGAAGAAGGTTTGCAGCCCAGGGCTGTCTATGATCGATTAATGAATCCTAATGGCTTCACGGTGGGGCTGAGCTCTTCGGAGCAGGGAGTTATGGCTTTTGGTGTCCCTGAGAGGGGCTGAGGCTCGGGGAGGGGAGAGGAGTGGACCCAGTTCTGGATGGTGGCAGGAGAAAAGAAGCTGGTGGGCTTCAGTGAGGGCAGAGGGCATCTCTGGGGACAAGGCTTACCGTTATCATTCAAGGAAAACCGAACGTAAAGAAACCCTCCTCACTCTCACGACGGTGGGGATTATTCAGAGGGGTGGGATAGCCTAATATTCCATCAGACCTGAGGTGGCTCCAAATTCCTGTCTAAATTTGAAGTTTTTCTTTTTTATTGCAGTAATGAAACACAGAGCGTAGGAGCGATGAATTATCACTTTCCATATATTAACATGTTACAGAGCTGATGACAACCAGATCGGTCAACATATGGGAAATATTACAAATATGCCATACCCTTATGATATAATCACATGATGGAAGTTATTTTCCGACACTATGTTTTAGTAATTCACGTAATTTTTCATTTTGTTTCAGGCAGCAGTTTTACAACATCGTCAGGAATATATGCAGGAAATAATTCCCTCACAAATTCTACTGGATTTAATAGTTCACAGCAGGTAAATTTGTAAATAGGAGTCGAGGAAACTTTGGCCAACTTTCTCATCCGCTGCAAAAGAAAAAAAAGATAAAAGCTGCCCTCAAACAGCATCCTTGCAAGTTAAACGAGTGTTTATGGATGTTTTTTGTCAGATTGTCAGCTGCCCGTAGTCGAACCGATTGCCCGGGGTTGGTGTTCTTATTCGCGCCTCTTGGGCAGGGCGTCCCACCAACCATTGGGATGAGAAGACATGAATTAGGTGTCACTTAGATTTTGTTTCGCTGCCTTGCAGCAGCTTGAGGTCCTGCAACATCCAGTCCAGGAAGCATACGTGCTGAAAGTCTGACATGTGTTTGTAGTTAGATTTGGGAATTTATACTAAGAAGTAGCAACACTTTGATGGACTATTCAGTTGCTTTTTGGGTTTGTTTTTTGTTTTGTTTTTTTTTATGTCTTGCAGGAATATCCCTCTTACCCCAGTTTTGGCCAGGGCCAATATGCACAGTATTATAATAGCTCACCGTATCCTTCCCATTACATGACAAACAGCAACGCCAGCCCAACGACACCCTCCACAAATGCAACATACCAGCTTCAGGAACCACCATCTGGCATCACCAGTCAAGCAGTTACAGATCCTGCGGCAGGTAATTACATGGATTTTATGGTCCCTGTGAGGCACGTTGTTGTAAGTTGAAAGGGGGTTGCGTTGGATATTTTTTTCTTCTTCTTTTTGTGTGTGTGTGTGTAGTCATTGATTATTTTCTTGGTGTTGGTTTGTTTTGGGGTTTTTTTAATTTTATTTTATTGTTTCTTAATGCTGAGCCTGTGGCACGTCTTGCGTAGGTTCTAACAGAAAATCGACTAAAGAAAACCCGGGATGGGTAAAAGTTCTAAAGCTTGTGTGAAAAACAAGGTGCTTTTATTTATTTGTGAAGTGCTTGCGTTAAAAATTGCAGGACCTGGGGAAGTTTTTTATGCTAAACCAGAACCTGATGCTTTTTAAGATAAACTCCTTTTGATTTTTCCTAAGTAAGACTGAAATCAAGAGGCCTTCAGACCGGAGCCCAGCTGCCCACCCGAAAGAGAGCTTTTGTGTTTTTCACTTTCAGAGGACATAATGATGCTTGTAATGGGGAGTTGACATTGCACAAGTGTTTCCATTTTAATAAAAGATTTTTCAGTGGCTCGTCCTTTTTCCCAGTCATTTAACGTTTCTTGCTGGAATTTGGCAGTCCTGTACTAGTTGAGCTATTTTTTTTTTTTTGAGGATTTATGCCAAACTGCTCCAGCTGGTTTTGGAAACGAGAGGTGAAAAATACTTTTCCCTTTATTAAAAAAAAAAAAAAAAGGAAGAAAGAAAAAATGATACATATTTTTTCTAACAGTTCAAGCCTGTTGGTAGTTAGTAGATGGCAGAAGTTTGAAATCTGTCAGAGAGAAAGCCCAAGTTTGCAGATGTGTTTCTCAGTAAAGGCGGTAAGAAGCAGCTAGGGTGCTAGGGTTTGGCAATGTTATCAGGAGGTTTTTGTTTCAGAGTTTGGGGTGGGTTTTTTTGATGTTTTTTTTTTGTTGTTGTTGTTGGAAGAAGGGTGGTTTTCGTTTTCCTGAAGTATTTGATGGGACAGACCGGGCACGTGCGATGTGAGCTTTGATATAATTTACTAGGGCTCTGTTGCCTGTCTGCGTGAGCGTGTACCAGGAAAAAGAATGTATGGAGTGTTGTCTCCTTTATTTTTCTTTCCTGAACGCAGGGAAGAAAACACAGCTGGGGTGTGTGTTTATGTACACAAAATCACACGTGTGTCCAGGGTATTTGAGAAAGGGATCTTTGTAAATATGGGGATGCGTACTGGAGTCGGCAGCTTTTGGAATATACGGATGCGTATTAGGAGTCTACGTAATTACCCTGCTTTTCACTTAATTTTTAAGTTTTGGGGTTTATTTTCTCATGGGTTTGTTTGCTTTCCTTTTAAAGTTGGTTCCTCTTACCCCAAAAAACAAATGTGGACAAATACTAGCTTTGACCCGGACACTAAAATTGAATTGTTGCATCATCTGGATCTTAAGCTTTTGTGAAAATCTTGGTATATATTTTTTAAAGTAGTCGATACTTGCTAAAAGCAACAATAAACACATATATGGACAGATGAGGTATCTTTTTCCCAAGCTCAGACTTAGTGGCTTAAAGGCTGTCACCCTATTTAAATAGTTTTCTGTCTTCTATACATCTGGACAGAACTTTTCTATTGGTTACTTTTTAAGAAGTCTTTCTTTTCTCCTTCACATCTCCCATGCTCTCATGAAGAAAGTTTTGTCTAAAACTTGGGAAGAATTTTGGTGGGCTTTTCTCACCCTAAGACTGCTTGCTTAGACATAGCCGTTCCCTAGACATGTTCACACCTCCCCTGGCGTGCTGGGACTGCCAATTCTTTCCCAAAGATACATGTATTACTGATTTAACAAGTCTGAAAAAGTTCCTGGTTGCCTGTACCACAGACAGGGACACGTTTTGGGAAGGACCTGCTGTGGGCCACTCTCTATTAGGAGAAGTTAATGGAATCCATCTATCTGTTCCCTTTCACCAACATGGTTGCAGTTGGCAAAAAGTATAGGACTAGACCCAGATTTCTCCATTTATCTTTACGCATTTGTCTTTAAGCATTTCATAGAATCATAGAATGGTTTGGGTTGGAAGGGACCTCAGAGATCATCAAGTTCCAAACCCCTTGCCATGGGCAGGGACACCTCCCACCAGACCACGTTGCTCCAAGCCCCATCCAGCCTGGCCTTGAACCCCTCCAGGGATGGGACAGTCACAGCTTCTCTGGTGGACCTCTTCCAGGGTCTCACCACCCTCACAGCAAAGAATTTCATCCTGAGATCTCATCTCAATCTCCCCTCTTTCAGTTTAGAAACATTACCCCTCATCCTGTGGGTCCACTCCCTGGTTAAGAGTTCCTCCCCATCCCTTCTGGAGCTCCCTTTAGGTACTGGAACTTAATTTAAGATCAAACCCATTTAGGCTCTTTCTGTATTTACTGGGGAGAGATGAGTATCTCTCTCTGTTTAGAGTTGAGTATAACTACAGTCTTAATTCAAATTTAAGCCTCTCCATGTGTATGAGAGCAGTTTAAGGTTGCTGAGATACCAGTGTTGGGTTCTTAGGCTAGAACTGGGTGAGAACCTTTCACTGCCTCACAAACCTTCAACCCTAGTAGCAGAGAAATGAGGACCAGCCAGTGAATCCAGTGCTGTGCCTGCCATTCCCCATTGGACAGTGTACATTTGTTCACTTTCTTCTTTCCAAGTCTTATTGTGAAGCCTCAGCTGAGCTCAGAATATTCAGAAGATGAATTTTGGGGTCAAAGAAAACGGGGATCAGCATGGAGAAAGCAAATTCAGGTGGAATGGGGAGAAGTGAAAGGCATATTGGAGAGAAGGAAATCCACAGTTGAGTCAAACCCACAGAACAAAGGAACAGACTAGCCAAAGGTTTAATTACAATAACTCAAATTTCTGTAGGACCTTTTTACCCCATTTGGTTGAGTTAGGCTGCTACAGCTGGAACTCTGCCTGTGAGGGGAGCACTGCAGAGCCATCACATGAGGCTACTGTCCCCCTTTAGCAGGATGGGCTCCAGCTGCTGAATTGCAGCTGTTCTTACTGGATGCTGATATCTCTAGACATCTTCTATATTTAAAAAAAACCCACCAAACAACAAAAAAACCCACCATAAAAAGCCATGTAATCCGTGCGGTTCTCACCCGTGCCAGGACAAGCAAAGAGCAGCCTTCAGACTTTACAGAGGCACCAGGATAATTTGACAGACATAGGTGGTTCCTGTGAATTTGGGCCAGTAAGTGAAACAGAAGAGCCTGGTGAAGAACATGTGAAAAGGGAGAAAGTAATTATGTGCTCTTGTGACATTTTTAGTAGAGTTTTGCAGACTCAGAAAGCTCTGTTAATTTCACTTAAAATATATTTAATTCCTTGTCCAAATATAAAATAACCCTTCTATGGTTTCCCACAGTTCCTAGCTAAATATGCAAGTTTTTTGCTTGGCCATCAGGGACCGTCCAGGGATTCTTGCAGAAGAACCTGAGATTTTCCGTGCTCAGTGTTTCCGTGCTCCTTCGTTTGGGGGTCTGAAAAATTTCCTCTACCTCAGTCATGACAAAACCCTCTCATTGCACAGAGGTTGGTTTATGTCTCCATAAATCACACGTACAAATTAATGTTATTTTCTTGTGAGTGGAAGGCCGTATTTTGGTAGTGACATAGTTGGAAAATTATTGAACAAATCTCAGTATGGCATTTCCAATTTTTAATGTGTGCTTTACTGCAGAGTTCACTGGAAATTTTGTTTCAGTTCAAAAGGAAGGGTTTTCAAAGTTTTTTGCCCACTTGTAGTATCCTAACTTCTGCTTTGAGGAAGAAAATGGTTTTCACCTGAAGAAAAATAATGATGTTCCTCCTGGGACGAGCCTTTAGTCTGTACATGAGTAGATTATCCCAGGTATGGACGGCGAGTTACTGGTTTTTCATCTGAGCTGAAGAAGTAATGATAACTCAAATTATAAAAAAATAATAAAAGTAGATTAGTGAGCAATAATTCACTCTCCCTTCCAACACTGGAATTCAGTGAGGTAGGTTCAGAGTGGAAAAAAAGGAAGTGTTTCTTGATGGTGCGTGTAGGTAAGCTGTGCAGCTCCTTGCTGCAGGATGTTGTGGATGGAAAGAAGATGATGCCAGTTCAAGCATCACTTTGGCAAACTCAAAAGATCGGATTTGCACAGACTCCACCATCAATTCGAGAAATTCTTGACACAAAAAGTCACTGGAGAGGATGGATTAGCACTGTGTGTCTGTCTGTCTGTCCTTTTCACACTCTGTCACATAGTCACCTGCTGTTGGCCAGCGCTGAAATTTATCCTGGATGGATGGAGTTGTTTCTCCAGTCGAAGCCCTGCCCTAGTGTTCTAAAATAAAGAGAGGGACATTGATAATATTTTTGTCAATATTTTTAACTGACTATTGAGGGGTTTTGCCACGTTTCTAACAGTATGCTATAGATAGACAAACATTAGATTTGTTTTCAGGTGAAGGTTTTGACATTTTGTCAAAACAGCCCTAAAAACCTCCTTCTGTGATCCTGTCAGCAGGTAGCATTGCATTTCTTGCAACAGTTATTTAGTACTTTTACTTACTTACTACTAATTTCACAGTCGTATTTTTTCTAGAGAAGTAAAATATAAAAACCAAAGCAAAATGCTCGAGTATTTGTGTGCTGTTGCTGCATTGTTTAATCCTGGTCCCGTTTTATGGAAGCAGTACGGGCAGACGTTTGTCTAGCGCTCATGAAATTTTGTGTTTAGCATTATTTATGCAAAAGTGAGCTTTATTTATGCAAAAGCAAGAAAACCAGAGCACGAGACTGACATATTCAAACTACCCGTATCTTGTGTTTTTATTTTGCTGTGGGGGAGTTAAATAACACTGGCATGAGGGTTTAAAGTATTTATGAAATGAAGTGTAAGATTTGAGGGGAAACTAATTATCTGGCCACAACCTAAATGGAAAATATTTGTACATGCCTACTTGCAGAGAGACATTTGACTACACAAGGTGTCCTAGACCCATTCTTCTCCATGTGATTTACATTGTGCCATGAGATATGATTGCTTTGATAACCTGCCTTTACTCTCTTTTGCATACCCTTTCGGCGTAGTAGGGAAAAAGTCTGATGAAATTTGCAATGCTTTTGTCAACAGCAAGAGCTCTCTCCACACTCTTGCCAGTCAGGTTGACCTGGACTTGATTTTGGGATTTCTGGAATTGCTAGTTCTCCCCAGATTTGTGATTTGATGCCGTTGCGGCGTAGTACATTGAAATCAACAGCAAGAAAATACAGCAATGACAATCCATAACAAATGGATAGGAATTACAGAATTTGCTGATGCAAATGGTATCTCTCTGGCTGTACTGTCTAGTTTGTGGTGTCTCCTTCTCTGGAGACATTCAAAACCCGCCTGGAGGTGTTCCTGTGTGACCCGCTCTAGGTGTTCCTGCTCCAGCAGGGGATTGGACTAGGTGATCTTTCAAGGTCCCTTCCAATCCCTGATATTCTGTGATTATTTCTGGGTTGATGGGAAAATGTCCTGTGTGACAAAACCATCAAAACTGCCCACACTGAGGTATAAAATGGAAGTTTATGCTTAGGAAGGGTACAGTAGAGGACCACAATGATAATTAGAGGCCTGGAGCATCTTTCTGATGAGGAAAGGCTGAGCGACTTGGATCTTTCTAGTCTGGTGAAGAGAAGAGTGAAGGGGGATCTGATCAACACCTATAAGTACTTCAAGGGTGGGTGTCAGGAGGATGGGGCCAGGCTTTTTTCAGTGGTGTCCAGTGACAGGACAAGAGGAAATGGTCACAGACTTCTACCTAAAAAGTTCTATCTAAACATGAGGAGGCACTTTTTCCCTTTGAGGGTGGCAGAGCCCTGGAAGAGGCTGCCCAGGGAGGTGGAGTCTCTGTCTCTGGAGACATTGAAAACCCACCTGGACAAGTTCCTGTGCAACTTGGTCTAGGAGGACCTACTTTGGCAGGGATTGGGCTAGATGATCGCCAGAGGTCACTTCCAATCCCATATCATTCTATGATTCTGTGAAATATTATGTCAATTTGCAATAATTTGGTACTTTGAAGCCTAGGGAGAGTGTGCTGTGGTATGGCTCATGTATTTTATGTAAAGCAGGATGCAAATATCTTTATTGCTCACGGTGGTGTGTAATTTTTTCTGTCTTGTTGTCACCATATGCAAGAGGGGTTACTGCCAGGGGCATCAGGTGCCTGGAAAAGGAGGCGTACATTGACAGAACCTGGGTTTAAAATGCTTTTCTGGAAGACTAGAGAAGGCAAGATTGGGTCTTGGTCAAGGTTTGGGAGAAGGAAGTCTTGAATGTGTGAAGCAGAAAGCTGTGACGTTTTGTGCCTGCCTGGGGCAAAGTGTGGAAGAGGTGCCACCGCAGAGAGAGCTAAAATGATGTGTCCATTAATGGCTGCAGAAGAATAACTGTTGCTACGTTATTAATAAAATTTTGTGAAGGCATGTACAACACACAGGAATGTCTGTAGTGGTTCAGGCTGATGGATCAACTGTCTCTGTACCTCCCTGCCGCGGTGGCCGTCAGCAGACACCCCAGGACAGGCAGGGGCAGGCTGAGCTTGTATAAGATTTGTCCTAATGTGATATATCGCTTCACTTCAGCAAGGGTTTTGCTGCCCTGACAGTTAAACCTTTTCATTTAGCCATCATATGAGTGAATTGGGCTTAAAGCAGCCTCACAGAACCTGCAGCAGAACGGTACAAAGCTGTTTAGAAAACCACGTCCAAAGAGAAGTCAGTGAAAGCTCGCTGTTGAAATAGAATGATGGCTCCAGCAGCATTCCTCTCTGTCTGCCTTGGGCCTAGCACCAGACTGCGTTTTCATTAATCATTTAGATGACGGAACAGAATGTGTTTAGCCTATTAAATATGTAGATGACACCATGCTGAGAGGGGCCGCGAGTTCTTTGGAGACAGGGTGAGAACTCAAAAAATGGAGATGTGATCTGAATAGGAGCAGGTGTGAGGTATACATTTAGGCAGGAATGATGAACTGCACAAATGTGGGATGGGGAATGTTGGCAGCTCCTTCCAGGCTCTACCTTTCCCTGCGGACGGCTCTCAGTACTCCAGATATTAGCGGCACACCGAGTACCCTCAGCCACTGTTGTTGTTTTTTCTTGCTCCATAATTTGTCAGGGCTTGGGCTTGTCCAGGCTCAGGGGTCAGCTGGATGCTGAATTCTTTAACTGGGTTTCCTTATGAGGACCTGTGAGCGACCATTGGACAGTGAGCTGGTAACTCAGCTCGCTGTTTGAATAGACTTAATCCAAGGTGTACACGCCACGCTTTGCCTTTGCATACATGAAATAAGTTTCTTGCACACAATGTCCCATTTCCCCCCATTGGTTACTGCCATCTGTCACACTGTTCGTAACAGATGGGTTTCCTGAGTAGAAGCACCTTTCCTGCAGAAGCTCCAAATGTTGGCAATGTTGCGTCTTCAGTTCCCGTGCAATATTTGGCCAGGTTTTGAGAAACAACCCATCAGGCTTTGTTTCCTCTTTGGAAGATGATCTAGGGATCCTGAAACTAATGTTTATTGAAAATATTGCAGAAAATGCAAATTGTCTCCAGGGGTGTCCAGGGGAGGGTATGTGGGAAATGAAGCTTTGCTTGCCTTTGTTTTGGACTACTGTGTCCAGTGTGGAGATATCAATAATTAAACCCTTGAAAAGAGGATCATCAGGGGAGGGTTAACCTAACAACAAAGGGGACCAGAGAACAGTCTTCAAATGCAGATACGAGGAAGGGAATATTTTTTTCCCCCTGCTTTCACAGATTGAATTTACATTGCTGTGATGGATGCCAAAGTTGTATGTTCTGTTTCTAACAGCATGGCTGTTACACCACCAGAGTAGATTTCCCAGAGAGATCCATAAGAGGAAGGTGGACAAATCTCTCTTTGGAATGAGGCAGGTACAGTGGTCCCAAGAAGGGTGGGTGAAGGTGTGTCCAGCCCACCTTGGGGTCCCGAGGTTGGGCTAGGAGTCTTTCTGTCTGGTGGGGATCTGGCCCATCCAGATGAATGACTCTCACCTGTGAAGGGGAGATGGAAATCAGCCTCCACCATCACTTGGAGCCCTGTGAAGTTTTTTTTATGTTATTCCCTAAGTTCTTTATTATTATCATTATTTTTACTATCCGAAGTGTAATACTTACATTTTTCAGGCATATCAAATCTGTGAGAAGAATTTAAAAAACTCGGACCTAAGACCAAACTCCTAAAAATATTGTCACGAGACTAAGAGCATCCTTAATTTAAATTACTCAATAGGATTAATTAAATCTGAATTTTAGAGAGCATATTTAGAACATCACTGACCAATATACCTTTTGAAGAAATTCTGGTCTGCTTTTTTTACTGGGTTATAATTTTTTTCAAGGCTTTTGTGCATTGTTTTCTTTCTTTTCCTTTTTTTTTTTTATTAAGTATCTTAATAATAAAAATAATGTATAGCAGATAAACTCGGGTAAATTAAAAAGATTGGGAAAACTGTACTAGTTGAGTATGTTTAAGTACAGTAGGTGAAAGAGCAATCAGCATTCAAGGTTTAAATAGTTTAAACAAATATTCTGAAGTGTATATTATCATAGAAAAAATATATTTTATTGGAATGTAGATGATCCTCAACATTTAAACCTCTGTCTTTAGTTATGTAGACTGACATGGCTGGATGATTTTGGGGTTTTGGCACAGAATCACTCTTTCAGATGTAGGTCGAGTCTCTTCTGAGATTCTTTGTTGTACCTTGAGTTGCATTTTAACTTGTTACCCTGCTTCGTTTAATGTAGCCTGAGATACTGAGATAAAAGTATAATGTGAAATATATGATATATACTAATTTCCATTAACTGTAGATTTGAAGGCTGAACACGAGAGTTTCAGGACCCTTTCCTTTCATTCAGCACAAGCAACTGTTGTTATTTTGAGTAACTGTGACTATGTGTTGTTACACAGATGTCCAGTCTCCTCCTTAATCTAACCTTTGACCTCAACAGGATGGGGGGTTTTTAGGAGAAAGAATCCCTTGTGTGAGAAGTATACCTGTCTCTTCAAATGGGAATGCCACGGTCTAGGCTGATTAAAACCAAGATTAATATTCATACAATTATCCACGTCTACTGAACTCCAAGGAGTAGATAATGTTAACTGAGAAGTGAAATTCATAAAATATGCTGAAAATTAAAATTCCAGCTGTCTTCACAAATACAAGGGTTTTTAAGAAAACAAAATTAACGATAACCATCAAGATAAAAGTCTTTGTGAACTTCAGACTATGAAAGGAAGTCTTGAAAAGAGATTTTAAAATGAGCTGTTGCATTTCTGAGGAGTTACGGTACTTCTGATTAAATGAGTTAGGAAGGATAATTTATGCTGGGTGTCTGCTCTGCTAATGTTCGAGAGCTTCACTGTTACTGACTTTCTGGATGTTAAGGATAGCAAAACATCATCCATCTGGCACGTTTTCAGGAAAAAATTGTTGTTCTTACATACGTAAATCACCATTCCTTTTAACCTGTTCAACAGCAGTAAATGTTTTATAAAATAAATGCTGCTGAAGCATAATAATTAACATATAATACTGTTCATAAAACATGTGCCCTTTCTTGAAGGTACTAATTGGAAAAGGTCAATGTTGAGTAGGCCTTTGAAGAATAAATTTCAGCCTCATAGTTGATGCATATTGAAAACTTATTTATTGAACTTGCCCTGGGAAAATAAGAACTCTCTTTTATGCCATATTTAGAAAGAATTTTTTTCATCTGGCTCAAATGTAGCAATCCAAAAGGGAGGTGTCTTCAACCAGGCAATTTGGAAAAGTTTTCAATTTCTCTATGTTATTATTTTCACACCTGGGCAGTTTTTTCTTACCAGTCACCATAACGGTTGTCTTAAAGTATGTTTGAAAACTTAGAATTAAATCAATGTTCTTTAAAAAACAAAGCTGGTATCCCTTAATATTTTTCATTTAGAGTTAAATCTTCTCGGTGAAGTGATATGATCTTCTATGTGATTTGAAGGAACAAAGATTTCTTTTTTATTTGTTTACTGAAATAATTTCTCTCTCTGTTTTTACATATAATTTGGACTTGATTGAATTAAGTTATGTATCGGTATTGCCGTTTTTCATTGTAGATTTGATTATTTTAGCTCGGACTCTCTAGTGAACATCCAGGTTTTTGTGTCCCACGTAACAAGCAAATTGAACATTTTGAAGTTTAAGCTGAAAGGTAAAAATGTCATTTCTTTACTACAGCAGAATACAGTACAATCCACAGTCCATCAACACCCATTAAAGATTCAGATTCAGATAGATTGCGTCGTAGTTCAGATGGGAAATCACGTGGACGTGGCAGAAGAAACAATAATCCTTCACCACCACCTGACTCTGATCTGGAGGTACATTATATTGGATGTCTTTGACCTGCTACAGGCTCTTATTTGTACCATTATTTTGCACAGAGAAGTATAATTTTCTGTCAGTATTTTAGTAGAAGATAGAATTTTTCTTCTAAAGAATCTTCTTCATGAAGAGCACCTACTGGGGGTTTCTTTCCCCTTATGATTAAAAGAAAAAAAAGTAATTTCAAAAGATCAAGCTTTTCCCGAGTCAAAGGAAGGTTTGCTTTTGGCCAGGAGCTGCTTCCAGCACAATAGTGGGGTTTGTTCTCTGGTGCTATGTTCACATTCCTCCCAGTGGCCCGTGCTTTATGTTGAGAACACGTCTCCAGTAAGACACCACGGTTAGGAGGGTCCACGCTGCGTTACTTTTCCTTTCCAGATGCCTAGCCCGTTTGTCATCATGGGAAATCCAATCTCACCAGGATTTAAAGTGCTTGTATTCGAACACTTTATTTTTCATTAAAATATCATGTTGTGTGTGGTCAGGGGACAAATTTAAAACACATATTTTCCATTGGCTGTAAGTGAAAGAATTATTTACTGATGCCATAAATTCTTACACAGGCTGTATCAAAGTTCATAATTTTCATTCTTCAGGTGCCTAAAATCCATTAAAAATGAAGAGAGATTAAGGCCATTTAAGTGCTTAGCAGCAATTTGCTTTATTATGTTTTTAGCAGTAATTTTCAAGAGCAGTTATATGAACTTTGTTTTGTAAGACTTGCAGAAATACAGAATTCAGACCCCAAAGATTTAATTTTCAGAGGCTTCTCTTCATTTATTTCAGTTTCTACTTCACATCTGGCTTTAAAATATTACATTGTACAACCTCATTTTCTGTGTGTATTTGACAATAACTATAATTCTATTCTAACAGAATAATTTGATATAATAGAAATTGTAGTAAAAAGCTAGCAGATTGTATTACCCTATTCTGGAAAAAACTTGTTGGTTCTGAAAATAAATGGCAAGGAAACTATGGTTTTAATATATAACCATTTCAATACAATTTTCTCATTTGTGCGCTTTTACTGATTCAAATTTTAACTTTCCATTTTGAGTATCAGCTTCACAGAGGAACACATTGATTTGATTCTCTTTTTACAGAGAGTATTCATTTGGGATTTGGATGAGACAATCATCATTTTCCATTCCTTGCTTACAGGGTCCTATGCTAACAGATACGGAAGGGTAAGTGTCAAGAAACTGATGGAAATTTTCAGTAATATTTGCTGGTTTATGGTTGATGTACAATGAAGACCAGAATAGATTTTTCTAGAGGTAAACTGGGACTGGTGTTTCAAGATATAAAAAAACCCAAGGAGTAAAGCTGTTTCGCATGTTTATTCTTTGTACTTACTCAGCTCCTATACTCAGTGAATAACTAAGCAGCGGTGGGAGTAATACTTTGACCCCTGGAGGTTTGGTTTTGTAGGTACCCAGTGTCTGAAACCTGTTGATATCATCAAAATCTGCAAAGGTTTAGCTCCCCTCGGAGAGTGAAGACCTTCCAGGAGCGATTGCTAAAACAACATTTTAGTTCTGAGCAACTGGCAGCGGACTCAGTATTGAGAAGGCAAGGGGAGGAACACTTTTGGACACAGACAGATTACTCTAAAACATTTTACCTGAACCTTTGTTTTTTTTTAACTCTGCATATTGACAGATGTTTTTTGAACGCCTGCCTATGAGTCAAGCCTTTTATTATGCAGGGCCTATAAATCATAGCTGAGCTGCTGCATATGTCTACAGACTGTGGCTTTCCCCGGTAATTCTCAAAAGGGGAACACGGTCTAAGGTGAATAAGAATAGTTTATGAATGGAATGCCCTTGTGAGATCAAACTGTGTTTTTCCAGGATTGTGCGTGAGTGCTAATGTCTCAGCTTGTGCTAAAAGCTGTTATGCCTTTTTCATGTTCACCTCATGCAAGGTAGAATTAGGATGTGGTTTTTTGATCACCTTAAAGAATTCTACACATAAGGAACAACCGGGTAGTTTTGTCTGGCTTTGTGTAATCACTCTGTTTTCATGTAAAGTTCATATTTATCCCTAAAAGGTTTTAGGCTACACCCAGATGAGTGAAGGGCAAAGCTACTACCAATTCAGTTCTTGCCTGGGTCAAGTTCTGAATTCATAGGATCATAGAATCATTCAGGTTGGAAAAAACCCTTGAGATCATCAAGTCCAACCGTCAGCCCCGCTCTGCAACGTTTTCCCCTACACCAGATCCCTCATCAAAACGACTCTGAAACACATTGAGGGATGGCAACTCCACCACCTCCCTGGGCAGCCCATTCCAATGTCTGACCACTCTTTCTGGGAAGAATTTTGCCCTAATGTCCAGCCTAACCCTACCCTGCTGCAGCTTGAAGCCATTCCTCTTTGTTCTATCGCTAATTCCCATGAGAAGAGACCAGCACCAACCTCTCTACAATGTCCTTTCAAGTAGCTGTAGAAACGGATGAGGTCTCCCCTCAGCCTCCTCTTCCTCAGACTCCAAATTCCTCCTAATAGTGTTTTGCATTATAAATATCTAAAGCAGTGCTGCTTTGCAACCTCTCTTGCTTATTCAGGTGTGGTGTATTTTCAGAAGTTTTGGCTGTGACAGCAGCTTACCTATTTGAGAAATATAATTAGGCTTTTTCAATATGTGTCAGAAAAGCAAGTGAATTCAAAAACCTCAGCTTCCTAGGTGTTATTAGTTTAAATTTAAATAGTAAAAAGACGCTACAACTTCAAATGTTTTAACAATTATGGTATAGATACATACAGACAACAGCTTTATAGAGTACTAAACATTTACCAAAAGTTTTTTCCACTCCTCAGGCCAATGCATGGCACCCCAAAAGCGCCAAATCTATGACAGTTCAGTTCAGAATGAGGAGAACAAATCCCAGTGCTCAGAAAAAAAGCCTCAGTGCCAACAAAATCTCACCACTTGCTTTTGGGCAGCAGAGCTGTGCTGGAAAAACCTAATTAGTCACTGCTGTAGCAGCCCTTGTGAGAGCATATTTTTCCCATTTGTTTCTCGTTCCCTGTAGTGGTTTCATTAATTGGGGCCTGAACATAAACACCTTTCTTGCTGGATTCTTGAGGTTGAGGGAAGTGGCTAGTGTTCAGCTACGGCGAGATAGAAATACGTACGCCAGGAGGAGGTGGGTGACTCCTGGCTGCAGCTCCATCCCTGTTGACACTGTTCACTTGAGATGTACCTTTCTCCTGGCTGGCTTCTGGTGCCATGGCATGTGACAGAACACTTCCACCTTGCTAGGTGTCAGCTGACTCTTGATGTTAAGAGGGATGGCAACATTAGTGTTCATGGTATGACATTAGTGTTCGTATTCACCCTGCCCATCCTTAGTTCTCAGACGCAGCCCTAGAATCATAGAATGGTTCAGGTTGGAAGTCACCTTAAAGGTCATTGAGTTCCAACCCCCTGCCATGGCCAGAGACACCTCCCACAAGACCAGGTTGCTCCTGAAACCTGGTCTAGTGGAAACACTTGTGAAAGTGTGCCACCTCACAGGTTTGTTTTCTTAAAGTTGCAATTGCATCATAATTTCTCTTGGTTTGTCGACAGCCTCAGACAACAGTTGGCAATTTTCATGGACGTTCGAGGAACATCGTGTTGAATGTTCAAAACAAACATGATAAAATATCTCTCTGTCATATGAGAATTGTAGGGTTTGTTTGCAGCAATGGGGGGGTGCACATTTTTTTTTTTAAAAAAAGTGTTTCCTAATGATTTCTGGCCTTTATAATCAGAAATACAGATCATAAGTCAATATGAGAAGAAAAAAAATTGTTGAGGGGAGTTTTTGTTCTTTTCACCTGTATTCTGCTTTTTGAGTGATCTACCATCACCTTCTCATATGTTGCGAGGGCTAGAAATGGCCTTTTCAAAGTTTAATTTAAGCTGCTCACATAGTCATTAGGATAGAAAAGCGGGATCCTCCAACAAACAAAAATATCCTAATTAAATCATAGGGGATTTGGCAACGGGGCATTCAGCTCTTTTCAGAATGCCAGAGAGAGTTTCATGGTGAGTGACTATGAATGATGAGCAGCTCTGCTGCCGAAGGGATTGATTTTCTTTTCCTTATTCTCTACCTCGTTCCTCATAACTTCTTGCTTTAACCACCCTTTGCTGTGTATTCGTCCTTTCTCCTCTGTTTTTGTCACCTGCCTTCCCATTGCTGCTCTTGTGCTCCGCTCCCCCTCCCCTGCTTTTGTCCTTCAGCTTTGGTGGAACAAAACAACACCTTTGGTTTTCAGGTTGCGCAGTCATAGTGTAAACTGCCACCTTTCTTATTGAAGGGTGATTTGAATGTTGTGAGTTTCCTGGAAATGTATGAAACCAGCACAGGAATACAATTTGTCCTTGCAGAAGAGAAGGAAAAGAAACAACAAAACAAAACATTTCCACAAGCTTTTGGAACTGATTTTATCTTTTTTTTTATTGGAGGGTTCTATCAATCAAATTATTTTTCAGTTATTTTAATTAACACTAGGGCTTCTCACATCTCAAAACTTCGGTTTTGAACCAGATGTCAACTGATAATCAAGATTTGGAATTTGGAAGAAGTGGAAACCCTTCTTTAGTGTCTTGGTGCAGGTGGAAATACATCTCGGCGTTGGTGCTAGAATACCGTGGTCTTTATGTACATTTCTATTCTCCGTGAAAGCATTTATATTCAGAGGCTTTAAAGGAATTTTCCTTTAAATTATAAGCTATTATAATGTGGTTTTAATATATTTTCGAGATTGAGAAAAACAAAGCCTGGTTTCACTTAACCCTTCATTTGTGACCTGTAGGCTTAAGTGGAAAATAAGCCTTGTACCCAAAGTGAACTTTCCTGTTTTTCAGCTTCTTGTTTCTCCACAAAACAAAGAAATCAAGTGGGTAGAATTTAGAAATGACATACAGACAATGTTTTGGCTCCAAGAGCAGTATTCAAAACAAGAGGCCTGCTGAAGCAGTTTGACATTGGTATTTCTTTTCTTTCGCTTAAACTGTGCCTCCCTCAGAGATTTTGTACCTGATTTTGACCATACCTGAAAAGACACCCCACCTGAACCTGCAAATCCCAATCAACGGGAAGGGCTTGTTAGCTTTCCTCCTCATTGTGTGACACCTCTACAATAATTAGTTGGCAATTAGTGGCTTAAAATTGCCAAAGAAGGTTCGGGATAGGATTATGGTTTGGGTTTTTTTAACGCTTGTTCTAGCCTTCTCTTTTTTTTTAAAGTTTTCAGCTCCCACTGTAACGTCGGACATGA
Organism: Jacana jacana; assembly: GCA_013400555.1. NCBI lineage: Eukaryota > Metazoa > Chordata > Aves > Charadriiformes > Jacanidae > Jacana > Jacana jacana. The sequence continues at coordinate 269,678 of VZTM01032229.1, forward strand.
GAGTTCAGTCGAGTGCCGAGCTTCAAACCAAGGCTCTTGTGCTTTTTTATACTGCAGCAGTTTGTGACTAAAAACCTAATTGCAGATTGTGACTCACACACACACACAGATAAGGCTTTTGCTTCTGTTAAAGATGTGGGTGTCTGGAGCTGCGGCTTGACGCAGTTTTTATGCTAAGTGGCACTTTCTACAGAAAAAAGATTGTGTTGAATCAAGGAATTAAGGTTTCTTTGAAAAGCAGCCTGTTTTTTTCTTCTCCTAGCTTTTATGGTATTTAATCTGACATTTTCAGTAGGTGCCAATGATTTCCTTATTTGTTTTTCTCCTAATTAAATTAACCTAATAAATAACATTATTTTAGTGTTTCTTTAGAGAAATCCCCGTTCTTTTTTGTCTGCCGTTTAAAAATACCTCAGAGTGAAACGGTTCACAGAGAGATTTACAAAAAAGCCATTTTTTTCCAGAGTCAGAAGTGTGATAAAAACTTTAATAAAAAGATGTTTAATTAAAAAAAGAAAAAAAGAAAAATCAAGGCTTGGGTATATTGAAAGGTAAAACCTCTACTCACGGCCGTCGGTTGAAAATTAACCGTGTGGGTTCCCAACCACCATCATCATTCTGTCTAATGATTTATTCTGCTTTATAAAACAATGCTATGGGTGGAAGCTCAAAATGGGATTAGTTCTGCGCTGTTAAAGTTGGTGGCTGATAACCAAGATGTAGCCAGTGATCTTCATTTGCATCTTAGATCCTTCTTCCATCTCACTCCTGTTAATTACTGGAGCAGAGACTTCTGTGGGGTGAATTCTGTCCATGCTCGGAGACAAGAGAAATCCTTGTCTGGTTTAAAAAAAAACCCAAACCTCAGGGTGAGGAGCTGTGAAGGATGATGGTGGGGTGGAAACTGGGCACAGAGATAAGGAGGAATGTCAGAGGGAGACATAGCCTCAGGCCTAGAGAGAGAGAAAACATCACCTGCTTTCCACCTCACCACATGCACGCAAAGGTAAAACCTAGAGTTAGGCTTGCAATTAGAGCAGTATTAAAACAGAGAGACAGAACACTCTCACTCATATTTTACAGTCTTGAATGAAGAAGCCTTTTGTGCCAGTTTCAATATAAGGCTTATTTTTAAGGGCAGAAATCATCAAAATAGCCTGATGTAATTTTTCTTTCCCATTTATAAGGGCTTTTTTTTGTTGTTGTTCTTTTGATACTAGAAAACTTTACTCTTAATGTATGTGAGTTCAAGAATAAATGGTTTGTCTGTTCTATGGAGCTTTGTTTCTAAATGCTTCTCTCCAAAATTCTTTTTTCTGGTTAGTTTTACTTGGGTTTTGGCATTTCCAGAAGGCAAATGTGCTGCCAAATCACCATTCTTTTCCAGCTCTGCTACTGACACATTATGCCTTTTAACCAGTAGTTACAGAAAAATGTTTGAAAGTTCAGAGATCATGTTGAAACACCTATTAATTTGATTGAGAGGTGGAAAAAAGAAACTAGGGGCTGCATCTCTTGTTTTTTAACTTTGGGTTGTCATCAGGTTTAGAATATTAACTTATTTTAAGTGAAATATGGGCTGTCACTTCTGCAGTTCTATTTAAAATATAATTCCTAACAAATATTAGGGGTAGTCATGAGATAATGTAACACGTTCTTTCAAACTCATGCTTCTGGGTGCTCAGATATTCTTGGCATTATAAATGAGGAACTCTGTATCAAATGTATGTATTAGACTCTTTTTTCCATGTTTTTGGTTTTTTGTGGGATTTTTGTTTTTCCAGATTGAAAATATATAAACACACACACACACACCCAAAAAATCAAAACATGACAAACATCTGTAATGCATTTGGTAACCACAATGCTGAACATGCTTTTTGAGTTTATTAACTAAGTAAGGAATAAGTCGGTATGGTAATTTCTGTAGAGAAGTTGAGGTGTGTTATGTATTAATAACAAACAATAGATTTGTCCACTCTGCGTGGGTGGGCCAAACAGAAAGATTAATTAAAGCACGGTTTGGTGGAGAATCGAGGAGCGGTTTTAAACATAATTGCCGTTTACAAACCAAACATTAACGGCGATTTGCTTTAAAGTCACTAGGTGTTCCCAGGACTGAATCCTTTCACTTGTGACCAGTGGGAGTTTATTTGGAGTAACAATAGCATTGCCGTGCCTCTGGTTGAACGGAAAACTTGTAAAAGGTTGTAAAATCTGGAGGAGTTTTGAGGTGAAATGGATTTGCCCTTTCTGCACGGAGGGCAGAGAGCCCATGCCAAGGGTGGGTGCACGAGGGTGACCGCAGAGGGTCCCGCTCCAGAATCGCGGTAACAGTTGACTTAAGGTCCTGGTTTTGAGTGTTAGTGGTTAAGCGTCCTGGTAGAGGATTAAAGTTAAACCGTACAAGGGGATGTTGGGTTTAACACCTCAAAATAATCTCTCTGTGAAAAGTAATTCCTCCAGACTGAAGTTCTGCTGTGTGTTAGGCATGGTATTGACGGTGTTCTCGCTTAATTTCTTCTTTAAGGACCCACCCACCTCTGTGTCCCTGGGCCTCCGAATGGAAGAGATGATTTTCAATTTGGCGGACACGCATCTGTTCTTTAACGATTTAGAAGTAAGTGTGGATTCTTTGAAAGCACATAGAGGTGATTTAATATCTGTCTCTTTTTACGCGTTATTAGCCTATTACTGACCGTTGGGTTTGGTTTCACAGTTTTAATATGGCAGCAGTTAGGAAATATCTGTATAATTCAGTCATTAGGATATATCTAGACTGAACGGCTGCACTGGTATTCAAAGGTTGCAGTAGTCTAAATGGTAGGATTTTGTCCTCGCAGATCTTTGTGTTTATGACCACAGTAGGCAACTTTTAGAAGCATATACACCAAAAGCGTCTATAAATGTTAGAATTCTACATAGGCCATTAAATGTTAAACTTCTGCTTCTATAAACACTTCATGGCTGGGTACAGATTTCTTACTTGCATCCCACTGTAGGCAAGTATTACCTTGAACCTGAAAGGAATGGTTAATTTTATACAGAATCATAGAATTGCTTGGGTTGGAAGGGATGTCTCAGATCATGGAACAGGTTGCCCAGAGAAGCTGTGGCTGCCTCATCCCTGGAGGGGTTGAAGGCCAGGCTGGATGGGGCTTTGAGCAACCTGGTCTGGTGGGAGGTGTCCCTGCCCATGGCAGGGTGTTGGAACTGGGTGATCTTTAAGGTTCCTTCCAACCCAAATCAGTCTATGAGTCTATGATCATCTGATCCAACCATCAACCATAGCCTGTTACTGGGGATCCTCTGCCTTCCCCAGTGGCAGGTTCCTTTTATGTGGAATGTCTCCCCTGTGGCGAGGAGCTGGGGTCAACGTGCCACGGGCTTTTTCAGCCCTTTCAGCTATGGTTTGGCGACACTTGTGAGATTGTTCTAAAACTATCCCAACTGCTGAAAGAGGCTGTCACCATAATGCCTGGCTGTTTCATCTGAAAAGGGGGGAAAAGCAATTTCTGATCATATTTTAATGAAAACATGAAAACAGTCAGATTTCTTTCCCATCGTAATGAAGACAGCTGTTTATTTAAAATCCAACTGTTAAGCAAGCTTGTGGTGGGGCTGCCAACACACATTAATCATCAAGTTGTTGTTTTGCTAGATTTTAGAATAGTGTGTTATTCCAGACAGGCAAAAGAATCTAAAAGATTCAAATGCAACTTTTGCTGATCAAAGTTAATTGGCAGCAATTGGCCTTTAAATATTTCCTGATGTTTCCCTTTTCAAAATCAAGCAAAATACACCTTATTTAATAGATGAGCCAAAATCATTTGAAAAACGCCAGTGTGCGATAGACCTCAAATGTGGTTTGTCCAACATCTGTCCTGTATTTTGATTTCTTTTCATCTAAAAAGAAACCACTCCCAGATGATTTGGCATCTTAGAATGTAATGAAATTATTTAAAATGTGCTTTATTTTTTCTTCCATTCCTTGGTGGAGTATTTATTTTTTATACTTACGATAAAAAAAGATGATTTCTTTCAAAATTGTAAAGTAGTGCTTTCTTTCCATAAGGTAGCAAAGATGTGATTGTTTTGGATAGAAGAAACACCGTTAGTGAGTTGCATGTACAGGACTGATTTTCCAGATTTTACTGTAGAAAAGTAAAACAATGCTAGTCATTTTCCAAATCTGTTTCTGATTTCTGGTTATATTACATTTTATCCCTAGCAGAAAGAGAAAGTACTACTGTATCTTCCCAGTGTATTTAATAAAGTTCAGTGTGTTTTCCTTTGCTGTGCATAACCAGATACTTGGTAAGCCTGTAGCTACGCCTTCTTATATGAGTGTCCGTCAGCGACTTTAATGGAAGTTAATCAACTGCATCTTTTGGATAGCAGATTGTCTTCTGCTAATTGGTGTGTTACAGCTTTAACAGTACCCCCTAGCAATTGATTCACTGAAGAACTTTGAAGCTGTATATGAGAATAATGCGGACCCAGGTGATTCATGGAAGCAGAGGAGCTCACTGGATGAGCTTGGTTTTTTTGCGCTTCCCCCCTAAGGGGCCACTTGATCTTGCATCTCGAAACTCAAGGCTATGTCTGTACCCTGGTCTGTCTTCTTCACAAACAGAAGCACTTAGGAGTGAGCAGTTGCGTTCATATCCATGTACAGAGATCACAGAATCAAAGAATGGTTTGGGTTGGAAGGGACGTTAAGGATCATCTCAGTTTAACTCCCTGCCCTTGACAGGGACACCTCCCACCGCACCAGGTTGCTCCAAGCCCCATCCAGCCTGGCCTTGAACCTCTCTAGGGATGGGGCAGCCACAGCTTCTCTGGGCAACCTCTTCCAGGGTCTCACCACCCTCACGGCAAAGAGTTTCTTCCTAAAATCTCCTCTCTTCTGGAGCTGCAGTTTGTCCTTCTTGTGAGCGCCACCATTATTAGAAGGGCCTGCCTGGTTCCCAAGGCCTGTGACCTTGGGACAGATTCCTCAGATCCATCTCAGAAACTCAAAATCCTTGCTTGGTGGTTTGGAAGTTCAGGCTGCCCTACAGCTTGGCAGACTTCCATGAAAACTGTGAGCAGTTTGGCTTGGCTGTGCCTCCCGGCTCAGAGCATCTGTTCTTGCTGATGAAGGACTGAGTCTGGAAGATCTAGTGGTGACCCTGCTCAGGCCTCAAGCTTTCCAGTTTGTGTGCATAAGTATCTGGGCTGTTAGGAATGGAGAAGTTTGTAGGCAACGTTGCCAACAATTCGCAGAGCTTGAGCATCCTTGCCCAGAAATAGCATGAAGGCAGGCAAAGCTGGATTTGGAATAGGTCTAACCCACAGTGTAGACATGTGCTTGGGTCTAGGCATAATTCAAAGTGGGAACCTGAAAGCTGATGCTCTCCGGCTCACCCAGGCTCAGAGGGAACCCTTCCTGACTTACAGAGGGGTTGGGTATACGGGCAGGCAATCATGTGTCATAACTTTGGCCTATGGTGCACATTTTTCCAGATACCACAACTTAATGTTTTTTAGTAAAAATCCTCTTGTCATCTGATGCCCTCCAGAAATCTCTAAGCAGAACAGCTCTCTTATTATCCGAGTTAGGGGGAAAGAAGTATATTTTCCTCTTCTAGACTGCTAGAGACTGATTTACCCAGTTGAATCCAAAGGGCCGAGTTTTTCAGCAGTGATCTCCAAAGCACTGCTGGATTTGGGTATGACCTTACTGGCTTTTCAAAGTTCAACCTAGAGACTTATTTAATATTATTAAGTTAAATTCTAAATGTCAGCGGTCATTTTCCAGTCTGTATCAAGTGAGTCAATGCCAGCACGTATCAGTTGCAAACTAGTTGACCCATCCTAATTTAGTAGAGTGTACAGTCAGGTAAATGAATCATCTAATGTCCTATATGTTGCTCCTTATGGACTAATGATAATGGTGTTTGTAATTGGCATTTTTCAAACTCGATGAAAAAAAAATCAGTCAGATCTCGCACCATCTAGCTCTGAATCACTACTCTGTTTGTGATAGGTGAGCTGCATCCATCTAGATTCACAATTAGTTACTGAACCCTCAGTTTGTACTAATTCTTGGTTTATTGCTTTTAGAAAATGTAGAAGAGATGGCCTTCTGTTTCTTTCACATTCCACAGATTTATTTGGAGTAATTATTTCCAAATTGTTATAAGAACCAGTAATTTCAGATCCTGAAGGAATATTTTTTAGACAGCATGTTAAAGGGGGATGAAAAGTTTTTTTAACATACTGGAAGGGAAATGGGATTGTTTACCGATACATAATTTGATCTAAGTACCATCATGAACAATGTTTTCTTGCATTGTCATTTCATAATGAAATTATAGAAGTGTACAAGGCCAAACAGTAGAAAATACTGCGGTATTTTCAACATTTAGATTCCAAAATCTGCATTTGGGCTTGAAAGCAGGAAGTTTAGGTTTCCAATTGACAATTTGCATTGGAATATCTCATGCTCCATTGTACAGCAGAATTTTAATTGCAGGCAGGAGGAAGTAACTGCGTTGATGGAGTGCTCTCAAGAGAACCAGAGTTATCTCAGCAGAAGAGAATGTGTGATTTTACGTGCTGATTATGTTGTGATAGGGATAATAAGGCATAATATTGTAATGGTATATATATATGGAGCAATTACATGTATTAGGCGTTTTAGGATGTACGCTCCGGTGCTGTAGGGAGATGAGCAACTTGATGATAGGACTGAAACGTGACATCTACCTGTCTGCATCTTTAAAGGTTGTATATATTTGCATATTTATATTGACCCTCTTAAAAGGTTCGTTTTTTCATTTCTTTGGCGTTTCAGCTGCATATTATAACCAGGTATGCTAAAGGAATAATTGCTTTTAAAAAAGTTAGTTTGCTGCTTTGCACACCCTTTTCTAAAACGGTACCGTCCCATTAGATCTGTTTGTGGTATTTACTGAACCTGAAAATGTCACTTATGAACCCTTTTCTTAAAAAAAAAAATATCTTAGCTAATGCTTTCTGATGAATAAGACACCTTTTTTTTTTATCTTTGCCTTTATGAAATTGTGAAGTAGTTGGAATGAAATAAATTCATAGTTTTCCTTTTTTTTTTTTTTTTTATGCTTTTCATTCCTGTTTGGGTTTTTTTTTTATTTATTTTATTTTTTTTGCTGTGGGCTTTTGTTGGGGGGTTCAAAATAAGGCTTTATAAATTGCGATACTATGAAAAAACCAATCTTGACACCCCTGATTAGGTTTATTGATGCCAGATCTATATGATTAGGTTTATTTGATGATTAGTTGTTTATTTTTCTTCTGTCAGTGAAGGATGTGTAAGGCACACTCGTGGCTTCACAGTTCACTGCTGTTTGTGGTGTCTCTGGATGTAAATTGAAAAGATGTGTATGGGAGTTATTTATAATGAATGGCAGCATGGTATGAATTTTTTGGCTACATGAATTGATGTCTTTCTCTTAACAAGATGAGGGAGAGCTATAAGGTATTGCTGTGAAGGGGGGGGGAAATGAGAGCAGAGCATCCCTCTGCGTTGCTGTGACTCTCCTGCCTTTTCACTCCATCAAATAAGGTCAGATTAATACATTTCACAAATTCTACACTTTACATATATGGGAACATACCCAGCTCTGTTGAGGCAGAGAGTTACCAACTCACATGGACGCATCTTCTAGCAGTTTAAAGCAAAAAATAAATGGTGTTTGCACCCCTGGCCTCTCATGCTCTATGTTTGCTCTGTTAAACCTCCTCCCTCCACCCATATGGCAATAAATCCTTCCAGGGCTCCTACAAGTCTGTGACTGCTAACTTGGATTTACTCAGATCTAGAAGTTGATAGGGAGAAAATAACTGCCTGGTATTTTTCTTTTTCTTTCTTTNCTCCCCCCTGTTTTTTTTTTTTTTTTTTTTTTTTTTTTTTTTTTTTTTTTTTTTTATGAAAACTGCCTTTTGTAGATTGTTTCCTGCGTAGTTTACTGTGTGGATGTGTCTGTTTTTCCTTGTTTGTAGCTCTTAGTCATCAGGCTATTCATTGGTATTTATCAACACTACCTCTCCCTCGTGTTCCTTGGCCAAGCTTGAGGCTGTGGGGATGGCAGCTTTTACTGCTTGAAACACCTGGGATGCCCGGCACCCAGCAGGATGCAGAGCTCTTCTGTTCTCTAAAGAAATATAAAGGACCTCTCCAAGGCCCTTCTTGCATTGCAGGCTGCCCTGGCACTAAAGCAGATGGTCACAGAATCATAGAATTGTCCCAGTTGGAAAGGACCTCTGAGATCACCAAGTCCAACCATACACAAAAACGCACAAAAGGACCCAAATCAAAACAAAAAGTGCCAAAACCCCCACGCAACCCACATCCTAAAATCTCGGCCATTAGAGCATGCCCCTAATGCCACAGCTACACTTTTCTTAAACACCTCCAGGGATGGTGACTCCATCACCTCCCTGGGCAGGCCATTCCAGTGCCTGACCACCCTCTCAGTAAAGTCATTCTTCCTCATATCTAACCTGAACCTCTTCTGCCGCGACTTCAGACCATTCCTCTGGTCCTGGTCCCTTCAGAGAAGAGGCCAACCCTCACCTCTCTACATCCTCCTTTCAGGTAGTTGTAGAGGGCAATGAGGTCTCCCTTCAGCCTTCTCTTCTCCAAACTAAACATGCCCAGTTCCCTCAGCCTCTCCTCATAATGGTGATCATAGTGATACCCTCTGTACAAACACCAGGTGCTAAAGGGAGTGCTCCAAGAAAAGGGGATTGGAGAGTGTAGGGAGAGCTCAGGGCTGAGAAAAGGGACAACAAAAGCCCAGCACAGCAACCATGAAGCCTGATCACAAAGCGGAGCTTCAACCCTTTGGCCCCCTTACAGGTGAAACAAGGCTGCCTCCCTGCTGCTGGAAGCAAATGCACTATATAAATCACTTCTACGCCTCAAGGAGCCCTTTTCTTCATGACAGGAACATATTCTTCTTTTCATCAGCCCGAGAATTTTCTCCTTTGTAGGTCTCGGTAACACCACAGGAGACTAAGTGACTTTCCTCCCAGGTCCTCCGGTGACCGTGTGCACAGTTATGTCCCCGGCGAACCACGCAGTGCCCTGTAGGAATGCCTTTGAAGCAAGGCCACCATATGTTCAGTTTCTTTACTCTGAAGGAGAAAAGGGAAACTATTTCCCCTCAGACCTTGATACTTTAATACGCTGCAGACTTAGGCCGGTAACCTTGAGCACGGTAGCACTCTGAGGCGTGATTTGGGGTGGTGGGCATTATGATAATACACATTATTGAATAACAGCATTCAGCAGGTTAGTGCACATCTCAAAGAACCATGACCACTGTGGGGTAAAGCACTACCTCTTTCCAAGAGCATTTTAGCACATCTGGTCCTGGAGCCGAGTAATGTGACAAGTGAGCAGCTTGGATGCAAGCCAACCCTTAAGTTAAGAGCAAGCTCCGGAGCAAGCCGGGAGAGCAGGTTGGCCACTATCAGCAGTGTGGAAGTCCCATCATTTACTCTCTCACACCTTGTGGAAACGTTGTAGGGCCAGCTTTGAGCAGGCGTGACGAGTAGGATGTTGCCTAGGTTGAAACCGAACTAAGTTGCGTGGAGGTGCAGTCAGCGGTGGGAGTTGGGGGAGCTGCAGAGGCATCGCCAGGCAGACCAAGGAGGTGGAGAAGGAGGACTGTGAAAACACAATCACCAGAGAGAAATGTTTGCTCAACACTTCTGCATAGAAAAATAGCAGATCAAGGTCATCTTGTACCTGAAGCCATGCTCCAAGCTCAGAATGTTTACAGGGTAAGCCTTTGCTGGTCTTATATACTAATGAGTTGTCCCATAAACATATTTTACTAGTAAATTTGTGTAGAATGAAGTGACACAAGGTCCAATCTTGAGTTTGCCACTTCTTTGTAATTCCTAATATCCTCATCTGCAGATATAGATGACGAGGATGATAAGGATGGTATCTACACATAGAAGAATGACGAATCTGTCATAAAGTCCTCAAGAGGGAAAAGAGACAGCCAAGCCCAGTGATTGTTGTAGTTGTTACGGTGTACAGTTGTAGTTGGCTTTCTAACAATGCTCCAGCTTGGTCTCTTTGATGTCTTGGTCTTCAGGAACATCCTGACATGAATGCTCTCTCCCTGCTGACACAAGTAGAAAATGTGTGTATTCAAACAACTTTTTTAAAAAGGACAAAAAAACCATTGCAAATAGTCATCCAAGAAAACTTTCCAGTTTCCCATTGTATTTACTAATTTGTTCTCTACTGTTTTTTATTCTGGATGATTTTTGTAAATTGTAATTGTTCCAGTTTGAGTTGTTCATATGCTTTAAGTAAAGTCTGTTCTTTTTAGAAGCACAGGGGGGGCGGAAAAGGGGAAAAAAACGCTTAGAGCAGAAGGCCATTGGCCATCAATCTGCATTGCAGTGTTTCAGGTGTTTGTACTTATGAGCTGGTACCCGGTATGAACTCCATATAATCTACTGATTTCTTCCTAAAACCTAATCTAATCTAAATCTCCCCTCTTACAGTTTAAAACTGTTACCTTTTACCCCTTGTTATATCGCTACAGGCCTTGGTAAAAAGTCCATTTTCTTCTTTCTTACAAACCCCATTTATATATATTGAAAAGCCACAATAAGTTTTCCCCAGAGCCTTCTCTTCTTCAGGCTGAACAGCCCCCACTCTCTCAGCCTGTCTTCATAGCAGAGGTGCTCCAGACCTCTGATAATTTTTGTGGCCCTCCTCTGGACCCGCTCCAACAGGTCCATGTCCTTCCTGTGCTGAGGACTCCAGAGCTGGATGCTGTGCTCCAGGTGAGGTCTCACCAGGGCAGAGTAGAGAGGCAGAATCACCTCTTTCAACCTTCTGGCCACATTTCTTTTGATACAACCCAACCTATGGTTGGCTTTCTGGCCTGCCAGTGCATGTTGCTGGCTCATGTCCCTCTTTTTTATCCACTGGTATCCCCCAGACCTTCTCTGCTGGGCTGCTCTCAATCCACCTGGCCTGTACTGATACAGGTCGTTGTCCCAAACCAGGTGCCTTGCAAAGCCTTGCAATTGGCTTTATTGAACTTCATGAAGTTCACATTGGCCCACTCCTCAAGCCTGTCCAGGTCTCTCTAGATGGTATCCTGTTTGTCAGTGGCATACATGCCAGTGAAAAAAGGCTTGTGGTAGACAACAAGCTAACTTGTAAGGTGTTAAACCCATCCCCAGGATGGTACCCTAAAGTAATTTCTATCCGCTAACAAGACATGCTTTTGTCTACCTGTTCTCCCAAATTGCATGTTCAAAGGAGTTCCTTCCAGTGACAGAATTAAAGTTCTTGTCCCCCTCCCAGGAAATGCAAAATGAATGACATGAGACAGCGCTTTCAAAATTCTCTTATAAACAACAATGGGATTGTCCAGTTGTTGTAAAAACCTGCCTAGGGCTTGATTGAAACCGAGAGAAGCAAAACTCGCTGTAAGGAATTTCAGAGACTGAGAAATTTGCAGTATATTTTCATGCCTTTACTGTCAATCCAATAGCAGATTTCAAAACACAGGCTTATGTTGTATTGCTTGACTTGCATAAACACTTGCTCTCAATTAATTTTTACTTTTGAGGGGCTGCAAAATCCCCGGTACGTGCCACAGAGCTCTTCCACCAGGCAGGTTGTGCCCTAAACACAGACGTGATCACACCACTTGATGGTTCAGCGTGTTAGATGTGTTTCAGAGTCGATGAGATGTGGTGTTGAGGGATCTGGTGTAGGAGAGAGCTTTGTAGAGTAGGGCTGATGGTTGGACTCGATGATCCCAAGGGTCTCTTCCAAGCAGAATGATTCTGTGATCCCAAACCAGGTAATGATATGAGTCATCCTGAAGGCCTCTCAGTTCCAGAATTGTCATTTCAGATTTGAATTGGCTCTTTTTCACTCTTTAGATTATCCCGGAAGTCTGAAATAATAGAGCAGTGATGAACGAGTAAGCAGTTGATACTGACGGTAAAAGCAGTTAATGCTGCTATTAATTAATGTGCTGCTTTCTCTTTGTCCTTGCACAGAAAGGCTTCTCTTCAGCTTTTAATATTTCATGGAACTGATGTGAACAATGTGGGGTTTTTTACATTTTCTTTAAATATTATGAATACCACTGAACCGAAGCCTGTCTACTACTACAGATGTCGATACTGTAGTTATGACTCAACCATAACCCATTCACAAGTTTCCTAAGTAATCCATTATTAGCTTATAACCTAAACATCTAAAAAGTTCCACAAATTCAAGTAACATTCCTGAGTGGTAGATCCTGTGTTTTGGTCTCCAATTAAGCCGGCAGATGTGTAAAATCTCATACAACCAGTCAAGTCCCCGGTGCAGCAGCAAGTGCTGAAGAGTGCAAGTTATTCCAGCTGAAAACAACATTAATTTACACTCAAATATCTTTCCCAGCCCACCCTTTCTGTTCATGTAATGCAGTTATTTTGTGCTTGTTCCCACCGCTTTGAGGCAAACCAATTTTTGTTCTCACTGGACTCTTCCCATGCAAAACCCAGAAGATAAAATAAAGGAAGCCCAAAAGCCACCTTTAAAGAGACTTCTCATCTTGCTGATTTGGGTACCATCTTAAACAGCAAGCCTCAGATTTGCATTACGTAGGATGGTGTTTTCAGTGGATCAGTCTCTGAAACTGATGGACCTTTATAAGCAAAGCTCAGCATCATCCTTTCTTGCTGTTTTGCAGGATGAGAGCACATTAGCATGGTAATCAGTTTCTGTGAACCTCTTCAGCCTAGGTTTAATTATATCACGACTTTATAGTGTTATCAGTGCAGTTGGCTGGTATCTTGAGAGCCAACGTGCAACGTGGCTGTGGTTACGTGTGATTGCTGTGATTGTAGTTTAATTGGGGGTTTTTTTTGAGAAAATGCACATTTATTTTAATGTGCTGGGTTGGGGTTTTTTTTGTAGGGATCATTTTAAAGTGTTGCTACAGGGAGAAAAATCTTTCATTCGTTTTGTTTTAAAAGCACGAAAGGAGTGCTTGAAGTTGGTTCCCAAAATGTTTGAGTTTCATGGTCTCGGGAGATTTCTACTGTTTCAGTGTGGTTACAATAAGGCCTCTATCTGAATTTCATCCTGTTCAATGGCCTAATGAAACTTTAAAGAAAGGGGGAGGGGGCTATTCCCTTCCCTCATTGCAGGATCGCTTTTAATTTTCTGTGTTTTAAAGTAAAATTCGAGTGCTGTGAATTGAGCTTTTAAAATTTGTCCTGTGGTCAAGAAGCCGGGTGACTCTGCAGTGGGGTAAAGCCATGCTAGTGTGTGCTGTTAAAGCATGAGGACTTGGGGAAAAAAATGTAAATGAAAAGCTTAACAAAAGAAACAATGAGGTATTGAAGGAATGAGGTTGTGGGGTTGGGTTGTTTTTTTATATATATATATATTTTGTTGGGTTTTTTTCCCCCTAGATCCTTGTCTTGGAACAGGGCAGTCCTCCACTCAGAACAGGGCAGTCCTCCACTCAGAACAGGGCAGTCCAGGCACTTTCTGAACGTTACCTGTGATATTGTGCAGTCGGGAGACCATAGCCCTTCCACGTTCACCGACAAGAGTACAGGCTGCCGACATGAGTTCCCCAGCTCAGCTGAAACGTTACTGCCACCAGAGAGATGAGCTATGTCTCAGCAAATGTTCCTTTCTGAGCTGTGGAAAGCCAGTGGGTTGAAAGATCCCCCCTTATTCTGCTGGGTGTTTCCGTTCACTCGCATTGCGAACGTAAAATAAGGATACACAGGGGAATAACGCCTTCCCTACCATTGGTAGGCAAAGGGGGGGACAGCCCTTAATGGCAGTTAGGATTCAAGTAAGTAGGATTAGTGAGGTAGCAGCAGTTAGAATTCAAGTAAGAGTTCAATTCAATAAGTAAGAGTTCAATTCAATAAGTAAGAATTCAAGTAAAAATTCCCTCTGACCAAAAAGTGTAAAAACACAAGTCAAGTATTTTGATTCATTATTGGAACAAAATGCGTGTATTTTTTCTTAAAGGTGTCTTTACAAATCCAAAAGTCCCGTTACAGCCTTGGTCAAGTGAATAAAATCAAGCCATACTTCCTACAAGTAAGGGTTGATGAACAGAATTAAAAAGACAGTGATAACACACTTTTTTTTGTTGCTGTTCCATCACTTTAATAAATTCAGACAGAAATTTGAATACAAGCAACCTCTGACTCCCCAGCTGTCAAGAGGACTGGCTAACAAAACTAATGTCTCTTTCCTGAATCTAATCTCCACTCGTTTGGTGTTTAACTAAGCAAACATAACGGATAATGGAAGTATCTTCCACCAAAAAAATCATAAAGCAAACAGAGGTTTTTTTCTCCAATTATTCCATTATATTATCAATCCATACATCTTTTTTTGCCATAGGGAGGTAGGGAAAAAAGAGAGGAGGAAAAAAAAGTTTCATTTGAGTGCAAATTTTTTAGTTTATAATCAAAACCACACTTAAGAATCTATGCTAAAGTAGTATTTCATGTATTGGGAAAGCATCTGTTATTTTAAATACAACATTGTATATTAAGACAAAAAAACCCTAGATATTACTTGATTGATTTCGGTTCAGTCTAGGTTTTTTTCCATCTCTTTTTAATATAAGGTACTCAGGAAAGAATAATTATAAAAACCTGCTAACAGCAAAAAACCCACTATGCTTTTACTAAAGCATTAAATCAGCAGTGCGGTAATAGAGCTTTTATGTATGAACTTCATATGGTCATGCAAAGGGTTAAGCCATGTGATTTCAGGATAAAAGGTTTCCTGAGTTGACTATTATTCCTATGCTCTGCCAACAACTTTGCAATAAATGGGATGATTTTTATGGGAATGTGGTTATTCACAGCAAGACTACAGTTGGTGTCAGTATGAAAAATTCTTCCTTAGTAGATTCTCTCAGCAGGGATAACAGATCTGAAAGAAAGGCAAAAAAGTAGTTACAGAGAACTCTGGATGGTGTTGGTGACAAATTATGTTTACAGAATGAAGGGGTAACCCGTGGAAGAAGAAGAAATCAGAACAACAGTAAATCAGAGTCTTGCTCCTCTGAGCACTGCTCTTCCAGAAGGAGTAACTTGTGATTGTGTGTGTCGTTTAATAGCTCCCGTTTCTCTTGTCCATAAAACGGGTGAGACTTTGAGGTTTTCAGTTGCAGGGGTGGGAAATAAAGCTTCAGATATTCGTCAAATTGCTTCAAGGTTATACCATTGACCTTGAGATAGCATTAAAATACTTGTAAGTGTGAATTAAAATAGTGTAGGAAATTATTTTTTTCCCTCTTGATCCTTTTTTTCTCCTTTGATTTGGTTATGGTCTTGTTTTATAATTATTATTTTTAATTAT
>VZTM01032229.1:285230-318185 GCA_013400555.1 Jacana jacana
ATTATTAATATATTAATGAATGATTATATTGATTAGCAGTTACAGCATGTAGGTTTGGTTTGTGATAAGCTTTCTTAATGCCCAAAAGATTAAACCATTGATTATTAATATATTAATGAATGATTATATTGATTAGCAGTTACTGCATGTAGGTTTGGTTTGTGATGAGCTTTCTGAACGCCCAAAAGATTAAACCATTGATTAAATCTAGGGCACCGTCCTTAGAGCTGGTATTGTCTTCCATTTGTCTTCCACTTTTCCGTGGGGAGTAGAGTTAAACCGAATTTGATGATTCTTCCCAGCGACTTGATGGGTTTTAATTGTTCAATCGTTCACAGGGGAAGCTGTTGGAGGATGGAGGGGTTTGCTCCTATTTTGGTTGGGATTTTTTTAAGGAAAAAGTGCAGCTGCTTTAAGAGGTAAACCCGGCAGCTTTGAGGGCTCTCTGCTCTTTGTTTCCCTCCTGCACAATTACCCTCCTTCTATTTAAAACCTTTCATTCGGGAGCTTGTCTCGGAGCATTGCAAGGCCTCGGTGTAGCATTACGTGTGGATTTCCTTTGTTGTGCCGGGTTCACCATCGGTGTACCAGCAAGGAAAAAAAAAATCAACCTCACAGCGTCAACGTCAGGGAAAAAAAAGAATAATTGTCTAGTGCAGAGCATCAGTGTTGTTGCTAGATGGTGGGTAACCTCTCTTGAGGTAAAAGGGTGGGTTTACTGCCCCAAGAGTAAATATTGCCTAAGATGATGCCGAAAAAAAGCAATGTTTTTAGAAACATCACGCTTCACAGTCTCTCAAACTGGGAAAAATAGCATGTGCATTCTTTAATATTCTAAGAAGTACTACTTTACTTGAAATATTTAAAAAAACAACCTATGAAATAAATGCTTTTTGTTTGTAAATGGTTTGCAAAAGAGCGTGGTAGTTAAAGATGCAGCTGAAAGCAGGATCGGCTCTTGGAGATGGTTGAATGTCGTCTTTTGTGTTGGTCACGGGGATGCTTATTGCTGGTCTTACGAAAATTGAGAACATAACAGTTCAGCTTTTCACAAAGTGATGGGATTTGCCAGGTGCCCTTCATTTAGCAACGAACAACGGGCAGAAGTTCATGTTCAGACCACCAGGTCTGGTTCTGCTGCGGTGGGAAATAGCTGTTTTTCTTGAGGCATCTCTCTGAGTTGGGCAGAGTTAGTCTGACTTGGCTGTGATTGGAGAGCAGGTCCTGGAAAGTCTTGGCGGACCTTTAGACCTTAAACTTCCTAATTGGTTAGTGGGATGCTGAATAAGATACAAGTGTGGTCACTTATCACAAAAACAGATAAAAGGAAGTGTAGAACATACTGAAAATAGATTTCTGAGCAATTATGGGAAAGGCTGTTGAATAAGCCTTATTCCTGGTGAGATACAAGGGATGATTGCAGGGAGAGGAAGTCTTCAGATGGAGCTGGCTGAATTATTTCCCTCCCACCCCCAAATACCACAGGGATGGCAGCTGAACTCATCCCTGGTCTCCCAGAGTAGAGCCATCCAGGGCCTTACAGAGGAATATCTATTCAAAAGCACCTTTTGTCATTTGGCTGAATTAAGAGTGTGCCTCCTCTTGATGTTTGTAATGCCAGTAACAGGAATCTCCTTTTATTCTTTATGAGGAGCTCATGATTCAACTTCTGATCGTTTGTCTTTAGCAGCAGAGAGTTCTGGAAAAAACAGATGTGATTATTCCTAAAGCTAGAGGTGGGTTGTGATTTTTTTTACAGCCCTGCATTTATTTGTAGGTGTAAACCGTATTTTTAAGGTACTTTGAGTCCTTGGAAGAGTAGGAGAGTTCACTTTCTAATGAACAATTGTGGACTCCCTTCCAGCAGGCATCTCAGCCGCTCTTAGCAGATTCAGGCTGAGACACAAAGCCCATCTATTTGCATTTAGTTTTCCACAGGAGCAATCCAGGAACAGCTCAGTTTCTCTGTAGGAAGGAAGGAAAGAAAGGAAAGCAAATGCAAATCACGGTGGGGAATTTTTCCAGATAAGTGCAAGGGAATGACTGGAAACAATTTCTCATCTGCATGATACTTCAACCACAGGTGACCGGTAGAAAGCTTCATGAGGTTCCACTTCATGAGTGTGGGGCTAAATTACACCCCACGTGTAGCTGTAGGCAAATGAACAGAAATGCAAAACAAAGTCTTTATTCATGGGCAGAAACTGTGGCTTTGCTGGCGTGTGCAAAACCCAGCTCAAAGCTCCGACCATTCCAAAATGCATGATGCCTGGCTGTTGTGGAATGTGCTGATGGGCTCTGTCAGTGTTGGAGCTATGAAGAATAACAAATACCTCCTTAGCTTACTTGAGGAGATCATTCCTACAGGCTTACGCAATTTATTAACCGCTTAACCTCTCTCACGTGGCCAGCGATGAGTACCTTCATAGACCCTGTATGGTCTTCAGAAACATACAGCTCAGATGAAGTACACGGGAGCCTACCAAGCTCCTAGCATCGCTTTGCCGCTTCTTTTTAACCTCCCTGAGGCAATCCTAATCCCAGTCTTTGTCTCATTAGCAGATTAGGTGATTGTCCCCCTGTACTTAGCACTGGTGAGGCCACCCCTTGAGTCTGGTGTCCAGTTCTGGGCACCTCAACACAAGAGAGATATCGAGGTGCTGGAACGAGTGCAGAGGAGGGACAGGAAACCTGTGAGAGGCCTGGAGAATAAGGCTTATGAGGATCGATTGAGGGAGTTGGGATTGTTTAGTTTGAGGAAGAGGAGGCTGAGGAGAGACCTCATCACTCTCTACAACTGCTTGAAAGGGCATTGTAGGGAGGGTGGTGCTGGTCTCTTCTCACGGGCAATTAGCGATAGAACAAGAGGGAATGGCTGCAAGCTGCAGCAGGGTAGGGATAGGCTGGACATGAGGAAAAAGTTTTTCCCAGAAAGAGTGGTCAGTCAGTGGAATCAGGGAGGTGGTGGAGTCCCCATCCCTGACTGTCTTTAAGAGTAGATTGGATGTGGTGTTGAGGGATCTGGTGTAGGGGAGAACTTGTAGAGTGGGGCTGATGGTTGGACTCCATGATCCCAAGGGTCTCTTCCAACCTAAATGATTCTGTGATTCCATGATAATTACAAGGATGGGAGACTCGCCAGCCCAAAGCGTTGTAGCTTTCGTTCAGACATAAGAATTTTAGGAGGCAACCAAGAGCACCAAGGCACGACACGATTAAAGGATTTGGTTGTGCAGGACTGAAAGAGGGACCTTCACGTCTGTTTTGTGAAAATTTCCATGCGAACCATGAGAGTGCCCTCATTTCCTGAGACGTGGGAGACATTCTTTTCAGGCTTTTATGGAGCAATCGTTCTTTTCAGAAGTTTTAATTTTGAAATTGTTTAAGCTTTAAATATGTCCAAACAATCATTAGCATATAGTTTCAGTAAAAGGTGTATGTTCCTAAAAGTATACTTTCAAGTTAGTATGTTTGGGAATAATTCATGACATGTTGACCAGGCTTGTGGCTTTTGTTACTTCTTTAAATACATTCATATTTTATTTTCACTGGCTTTCATTAGTCATAGAATATTTTTCTTTTTACAAAAGTGTATATCCACAGATAACATGAATCATGTCGTTAAAGAAGGTATTTACAATGTGAAGTGCTGAACTCGTAAAATAAAGCGAATTTGACATTTTCAACTTAACACTGTCCTTTCCAGGAGTGACACGGACTCTTCAAACACATCAACTTGGGGCATGTTTAGCCATTTTTATCTAAGGGTAAAATTTGTTCCCTGATGCTCTCCCCTTCCCTTCTCCTTTCCTGAAAAAATACACAGAAATAGAATAGCAAATTATTTTGTCAGCGAGAGTTGGTTGTTAAGAGAGACACTCCACAAAACACTTCCCCAAGTAAGATCCTACATTACAGAAGTAGAGTATTTATTATGTTTTACCTTGTCTGAACAACTGGAAAGTAATGAGCGTATTCGGAACAATAGGGAGTATCTCCCAACAGGGGGACCCCAACAACAAATCTACACCCTAAAGCGAGCGGGAAAGCTCTGGGGCTTGGGGGACGGCACTTTTTGTGGTTGTCCTGGGCTCTGCTGACCCTGTGCTAGAGGTATGACTTCAGGTTTCCGTCTTCCTTTTCAACGGAAAGATTTCAATGTGTCGAGTAATTTATACCGAGACACTATCAGTTCTTGAAATCTCTGCTTCCCGACACTTGTGTGGTAAAGAGAACTAGAAAAATCAGCGTTTTCTTTAGCTGTGGGAACGCCACTGTCACATTACGGTTGCTATATAGATACTTCTGTGGGTCGTGTTGTATTTTCAATTGGATTCTTCCACTTAGAAGGTGCAGCTGGGGCGAAAAATGTAAACCATGGTTTTAGTGTGGCTACTTCAGTAAACACAAGGCGCAGAGTAAGATCTGTATTTATTTTGGAAGCAGCGCTGTTTACTTTAGGAGGATCGTGTTGAATCCAAATGCACTTGTTGGTGTGAGCAGGCAAAATAGGATTTTAATCACTTTTTCTCTTAGGGAAGAATGGCGTCCATTGTGTGTTCTAAAAGGGTTACGTGTTTGTTGTGGGAGAGCACTCCAAAGCCGTGGGCTATGAAAAGGAGCTTGTTAAATAATTTTAGTTCTTAGCCCTCAGTGCTTATAATAGCCAGTAGTTTATATAGCTAATAGCCTTACTTTCTTTTCTTTTTTTTTTTTTTTAATTTATTTTTAATTTTGATGGGCTATTTGAACAGTAAAAGGTGGAGTTGGGGTTTTTGTTGGGGTTTGTTGGGGTTTTTTTTTTGATGCTGTAAGCTTCTCTTTCTAGTCTTAAGTTCAAAATGGGAGTGTTTTGAAAGCCTTCACAGCCTGATTTAATTCCTTGACTGTTCACCCACAAATTGTCAGACAGAATGAAGTGGATTTCAAGAACTCTCTTTGTTCTTCATATCCTGTGCCTGACCCACAGGTAATCTGCACCTTTTTTCTTTTTTTTGTGTGTGTGTCTTTTTTTCTTTTCTTTTTTCTTTTTTCTTTTTTTTTTTCTTCTGGGACTGTAAATTGTGGTGGGAAAGAAGAGAAAATGTTAGGGTCACAAAGTGCAAGGCTAGAGGGAGATGACAGGTCCTGCCAGTTGAGTGCCAGTATTGAGAACCTGCGAACCGTGGTCTCTGCTTTTTCACATGGGCTTGGGCTGGAGGTTAAGAGCCACGGAGCGATGACGGGGAAGGAAGTTCGGCGCTTCAGCCTTTATTGCCTGGGCTTGAAAGGAAGCCTGGAGGGTTGGGGTTTTTTGGCATATTTAGCAATTACAGTAGAGGAGGGTGTACACACACACACAGGGGATAGAGGTGTGTTGTTCTACTTAATGTCAGTTTTCTAACCTGTACGTGTATCCGAGGTTTTGCAGTCCCTCTAGCCGAGAGAAAAACAGAGATTTACTCATCAAGCTTAGTGCCTGCTATTAAATAACACTGGGATCCTTGCATGCCATTTTTAATACAGTCAGAACAGAGACCAGTTTGAGCACGCTGCTTTTGCTTTTGCAGGAAGATAATCACAGCTATAAGTCAAAAGTTGTAGAAACCGACTGATTTATAAAGAGAAATGGTCGTTCAGGAACTAGCTTTTGAACACGCTTGGAAAAACATTCTCTGGCAACCTGGAAGGCTGTGCTTCCCAAAGAAGCACGTTGTGAGGGCTTATAGAAGTGATGAGTATTTTGTGGAGCGGAAAATAATCTGAAATATATCTTATTTCTGGAAAAGACATAAAGAGAGATAATAAGATCATAAAAAGCTGCATAAAAACACAGCAGTGTACACTAGAGGATTTTATTATTCTTTTTAATTACAGTTGGGGTGGGTTGGTTTGTTTTGTTGTTTTTTTTATTTTCAGATACATCCCATTTCTAAAGGATTGCAGCTTTAACTTGTTTTGCCAGGTCTGTTCTCACGTGTACATGACCAAATTTCTCTACTGTTCAGTAGGGAAAATGAAGCAGTGGATATAATTGCGTAATGACAGATATGAGAGGAGCAGAGAATCCCAGCAATCATTTCCTGCGAGCTGGCCAGCTTCCAGGCTGTCTCAAAGGGCACGCTGATGTAAAGGCAAAATGAAAATAGCTCGTTCTGAAGGGTAGTTGTTGGGTTCCCCCCCTCCCACCCTGTCTCTGTCTCTCATTTGACTTCGCAGACGAAGGTATTGAAACAATTACTTGACAGCATGGTGTTAGTTTTCTCACAGTAAATTAAGAAGATTAACCAAATGTGGAAATGTATTTTAGCTGTAATCAGCAGATTTGGGTGGGACTGTAATACTTTGGCATCCTCTGAGGCTGTGTTCATCGTATTTTTCACGTTATTCCTTTTGTGCAAACTTGCCTGGAGTTACCTTGCGCTCGGAGCTTATTCAAAGGCAGCAGAATCGTTAGATCTGGTTTTGTTAGTTTTGTAACGCAGAAATGTAGATGAGGGGCCGATACGTCACTCCGCTTGGCATGTGGTATTGGCACAGATAAGGGGAACTCTTGTAACAGCCTTAACCTCTTTTTTTATTATTATTATTATTATTAATATTCCTACAGCAAATTGAGTAGTAAGGCATATTTTACATAATTATGGCAGAAGTGCACGATTTGACGGGTGGTAGCAGAGGAGCAAAGGAATATAAATATTTGCAGAGTGTTTCTGCCATAACTTAATGCTTTTCATATGCATCACTCTGAAGATCCCATGTTAGTTTAAAGGAAGGATTCCAGAAAACTACATAGGTCCAGGCATTTTAAGAGCTGCAAATGATGACTGCGGAGCATCTCTGGGAGCTTTTGGCTCATCGTATGAAAACAGAAAAGAGAAGGCGGAGAAGTTAGCAGGAAGGAGTTAGCCAACGCTGTGGGGACGGAGGAGGAGGGAGAAGACACGAGCTTTCCGTGTACAAATCTTAGGCTTGACTCATCTGGTCATTCATTTTCGATTGTTGTTTT
This sequence comes from Jacana jacana, assembly GCA_013400555.1. Lineage (NCBI taxonomy): Eukaryota > Metazoa > Chordata > Aves > Charadriiformes > Jacanidae > Jacana > Jacana jacana. The sequence continues at coordinate 292,219 of VZTM01032229.1, forward strand.
TCTTTGGCTTACGGCATTTCACTGGAGACGTATTTTCACTTAGCAAATGATTGCAGCCGTTTCCCGGAGCTCCTGCGAGCACGTCTCTGCTGCTGCTTCCAGCCCCGAAGCAGAACTGATGGAAGGGAATGGTAGAAACAAGTCCCCGTTACCCCATGCAGGGTCTGTTGGTTTAGCTGAGCTGCTGCAGGAGATTTGCCTCGAGCTAAGCTGTCGGTGGTGGCACTGGAAGGTCTGAGGGACTTGGATCCATGCAAGCCAGCTGTGTGAGAGAACAGGGAAGGACAGCATGGACAGTAACTTCTTAAACTACTGCGGGTAGATTTGATGATTGATTTGCTGACACTCTCATTTTCCCTTAGGCTAATTGGCAAGTCTGCGGATGTCTTGACAACCCCCAATGTCACCGCTATCGTCGTAACTTTGAGCTTGCTCTGAGCACGTTGCTAGTGTTTTATATCAACTATCCAGCAGCCTCCCTCATCCAAACTTCCACTTTAAAGATGTATAGGAGATATATTTGAGGGAGATGGTGTAGGAGAGAAATTTGTAGGGTAGGGCTGATGGTTGGACTCGATGATCTCTTCCAACCAAATGATTCTATGATCTCGTCTTTCTCTCGCTTGACAACAGCTTTTGCTGGGGTCTCCCTCCCACAGGCTTCTAAATCCTCCTGCATTTCACATCTTGCCATCGTTCGTGCTGCCATTCCTGAACTGAAACAAAAAAAACCCTCTCCCTTTGCAGAAGATGAATTTTCTCTCTGCCTCGAATTCTCTCTTAAAGTCTAATTCTCCATGAAGACCTTTGAATAAGCCTCCCCAGCTTCCAGACGGCACTTGATTTGCCCTTAGCTCTGAGAGTGCTGCCTGGGGCAGCTGCTAGCAGGACTAGTCCCGCTCCCACTGCCCAGCACCACTTCTCCTCCTGGTCTCACAGAAAACTCACCATGAAAAGACTTGACTGACCGGCTCTCCCTGTGATTGCTGGCTGTGGCTGCCAGGGATCTGCTGCAGAGATCTGAAACAGACCAGCAGCCCTTCCCTACACTAAATTACCCTTTGGGAATACCTGTACCATCCCACCTCCGGCCCTCATCCACTGAACATGCATGTGGAACCGTGAATAAGAAGATCTTCCTAAACTTTCTGTGTGTTTGAGTAGCCCAAAAATCTTAATTTTCAAATGTGAATTAAGCACTAGGGTGAGGGGTTCATTAAAGTCGGTGTGGTTTAGAAGAGCAGTGTGAGGATAGTTCCCAGGGAGCTGGGACTGTTTAGTTGGAGGAAGAGGAGGCTGAGAGAAGACCTCATCACCCTTTACAACTGCTTGAAAGGACATTGTAGAGAGGTTGGTGCTGGTCTCTTCTCAGGGGCAATTAGCCATAGAACAAGAGGGGATGGCTGCAAGCTGCAGCAGGGTAGGGCTAGGCTGGACATTACGAAGTTCCTTGACTAGGAAAAAATTCTTCACAGAAAGAGTGGTCAGACATTGGAATGGGCTGCCCAGGGAGGCGCTGGAGTCACCATCCCTGAATGTATTTAAGAGTAGATTGGATGTGGTGTTGAGGTGTAGGGGAGAACTTTGTATAGTGGGGCTGATGGTTGGACTCCATGATCCCAAGGGTCTTTTCCAACCTAAATGATTCTATGATTCTATGATAAGGTTTAGATGCCGAAGATGCTTTGCCCTTCTGAAAGTGTTACCCCTGAACTGTACCAGGTGTGTTTTGCTTCTCCAGGGATTGATCCCCAAAGAGCAGAGCTGCGTCTCAGCCTGTCTGACTGAGAGCCAAACGTGTCATCACTTGTATGTAGTCCCTCCTGAAGATCTCAAACTGGATACACAGCAGTTGCAAGGTCAACACCTTGAGGAGCAAAAACACAGCTTGCTGCATAATCTTGGAACATAAGCCACAGGATATTTTGCTCCTTACTCACCAATTCAGCCTTCTTTTAAAGGAGAATACAACAATTTTAATATTCTGTTTCAGAGTGGACTGCTAAACTGGTTCTACTGTAATAAAAAGCATCTGCATAAATAACATGTATTTATAGTGTTTCTACATAATACTAATTTCAGATATCACTTTGCCAGGGGAGTTAGGAGGAGAATACTAGCACTGTATTTCTGAGGAAAATTGTACAAAAGTGTCAAATATATCTGTAAAAGTTTGAAACAGTAAGCCTGCAAAAAAAAAAGGTGTTTTTATATATATATATATATTTATTTTTCTGGATGGCTGTTTAGCTCTAAGTTGCCTCCTGTTGCAGAAGATTTTCTCTGGGGAGTACTTGAGGATTTTAGCAGTCTTTGTATTTTTATTAAAATATAGCTGGCTGGAAGCGCACAGGTTATTTGTTGGTCAGTGGTAAATGTCATTTTAGCATGTCCCTGATGATGATGGTGCACGTTGACTGAACTGCTCTTTGAAAATGTTGAATGTGTGGGTCCTTGAGTATAGCTGCTCCGGGGACCGAATGGTGCCTCGGGCAGGCTTTGCTCGTGAAACAAAACGCTCCACACAAAGCCAAGCAGGTGAAAACAAATGTTCTGAAGGATGGTTGGACCAGATCAATTAACGGTGGGCAGGTAATTGCCTTCTTTGAAGAGGTGTTCTGAAGTGACTTGACGGCTAAAAGAGCAATGGCTAAATGAGTGTTTTTCCTTCCCGTCGTCCAGGGGGTTGAGAAACGCACCCATCACTCATTAGCCCACAGCCCAGCGAGGCAGCGGGGAAAAATACCTGGTGCTCAAAGCTCACAGTTAGCCTCAAAGCTGTGTCCTGCCACTCAGCAGGAACAAAGCAGTCGTGCACTGTTTGTGACCTTCCTTTCCTTGTAACAGGGCGTCAATCACATTGGTCTTTAATCCTTTCCAAATTACAACATGTATCTCTTCTGCTTTAAATTTGCTTCGTTTTGCCTTCCTGAGTTTTTTCTTCTTTTATTCCTGACAAAAGAGAATGCTATCTCTTTCCTTGATATTTAGTATTTCACCTAAAGTTTGTAAGGTTTGTGAATTTTTCTTCACTTTCCTTCCTTTCTTGACACTTAGCCCACCACCTTCTAGTCTCTAATTTATTTTCTGTTTTTTTTTCTCCAAAATCCCTCTTTCTTTCCATACCATGATTTCTGTTTCCTGTATATCATTTCAGCTCTCACTTTTTACCTACCCAGCAGATGGTTAGACAAAAAGGGATAATGTCTGTGACATCCCAGGGTTTGTGATGGTCCCAAGACCTTGCAGCGTAGATTAAAATTCCAAGTCCTCAGGTCCTCTCTAACTGTGGGGTCTAGGATGTGGTGGTCTCATCTTTCCTGCCTCTGTCTTTTGCCTGAGAGAGCTGAAGTTGGAAATCTGTTGAGTTATTCTTTCTTTCAACCACTCCTGCGAGAAGCTGATTTTCTGCTCCTTCCTTTAGTTTTGCAGTTACTAAAAAAAAATAATTGATTCTTTTTCCTAGATTTCTGTTTTGAATCCTCTTCTCCAGCAACTCTTTCCAGTTGCCTTGATAGTTTCCAAGCTGGAGGAGGAGGTTATTGACTTAATAATTTTCACTGCTACGTTGACAACTCAAGTTTTCTGTCCATGGAGACTTTGAGAACTCACTGAGAGTAACTACAACAGCAAACTCATGGATTCAGGAGGTTGTCCCTTCATTAGCTTAGACTCAGTTCATATTGGAGTTGTTAACTTGGAAGGCATTTGGATGGACAGTTCCTTTCAGTTTTAAACCAGCAAAAAAAGCTTAATTTCTGTGAATTTGATAACTCGCTGAAGAAGCTTCCGGCTTTTTTTTTTCTTCTTTTTTTAGCCAAGTTGATTTTCAAAGCCCCAGCAACATATGTTCACACTTGTAGTTTCAGCTGTGTCTGTACATCTAATACATTTGTCTGCCTGAGGAGGAAATTCACTGTATGGTGGTTAAATATGAGCAAATGCAGTATTGTCTTTCCTGTGCTGGGTTGTCGCTCTTACTCTCTGGCACAAACTCCCTACACCCAAAATACAAACGAGAACATATTGCAGTAAGAACAAGCATATGTTGTCCAAGTGCAAAATCCGTGTACAACCACACCTTGTTCTTCAAAGGGTTTGAAAAAGTTTCTGAAGGTATTTTTCATAGAAGTGTGCTTTTAAAAATCTAGAATCCACAGCCATCATGTGAGGCCAAATAGGCTTCTTCAGCTTTTTTCTTATCTGAGGTTGTTGACCTCAGGAGAGGAGGAGAAGGTTACAGGGTCAAAGTCTTTTCCTCCTTGGAGCTTGCTGCTTGCTGGGAGAGGGCTGGCTGGAAAATAGATGTTTTAGAAAAAGGGTTGAGGGTCATGATTTTAATTCTGTTAGGGAACAGCTGGTTTGAGTTTCTTTCCACTTCTATCTTCCCTCCCTTCCTCACAAATCCATGGAGAGACAAAAATTTGTTCAGAGGAAAGCAGTAACACAAAAATAAAGGATTACAGTATTTTCATGTTTTAAATAGATCGTGTTTGTTATAGGACTTCGCATTAAAAGAGAGGAGAGGAAATTATTCAAATAATTGAAATCCATTATTGTTTCAAGCACTGAATTGAGATTGATGCAGAGTGCCAGAGGTTTATTTGTTTTCCTGCCAAAAGCTAAATTGTTAGTAGTAATGTCCTAATGCTTTTTTGGCGGGTGAACGATACGCGTTACGATTTTTAACGTGGCGAATGGGCAGAGCTAATCACGGATGTGCCGGGTCAGTTTCTTGCTTACAAGCCGCCGAAGAAAGAAGGTTTGATTTGGCTATTTCTGTTGGGCTTTTCTTCCTCTTCGCCTGCTGCTTTCATGCACCAAGACCAAAGAGAGCGAAGGAAACTCGCAACTCTCAAATGAACGGCAAACGAGGAACAGATTTTTCGTCTGCGCTCCTCTGAAGCGCTGGCCTCAGGCTGTGTTGGTGTGTGGCTCTGCAGCAATCAGAGGTCATAATTTCATTGGCGGTTAGCATCAGGTTTAATTTTTCTAATATGTTACATTTACCAAAATGTCTGGTTTCAGTTACACTTATGCACTGACTGAATCAGCTTTGAGCAGCGTGATGTTTTAAGGTACCTGAAAGGCTACAAGAACGTTTATGGAACACATATGCTAATTGTTTTTAACCACTTTCCTTTCTAAACACAAAAATGTGTTTTTGGAAAGCCGGTTAACGGTAGTAGCTAACGATGGTGTGCATTTATTCTAAGAAATGAGCACGAGGAATAGGTAAAAATAGTTGTTTTAACAAGACTGCCATCTACTGATTTCCACAATTAAAAATAGGGCTGATGAGCAGATTGCTGTGGGAGCCTTTCATAGCTTTCTTTCCGAGAGCTGCAGGGTCGGGAAAACGATAAAAGCCTCTCTTGTCGCCTTTTAGGAATGCGACCAGGTTCACATCGACGACGTGTCTTCCGACGACAACGGCCAGGATTTAAGGTACAGGAGAAATCACGGAGATGACGAAGCGTTGCTTTGCTTTTGTGCCCTCCTGGGAAAGCGGCGAACTGCCGCAGCGCTGACGGCAGCCCCGCTGCCTTTGTAGCTCTCCCAGCCTTTGCGAGGCCAGCGAAGTGAGTAGCTGGTGGTGGAATGTCGCCTGTTGTTAACCCAGGGTTTGGGGTTGTTTTTTTTTTTTGGCTTCTTTTTCTGACCAGCACCTACAACTTTGGAACAGACGGCTTCCCCGCCGCCGCCACCAGCGCGAATCTGTGCCTCGCCACGGGGGTGCGCGGAGGAGTGGACTGGATGCGAAAATTGGCCTTCCGCTACAGACGAGTAAAAGAAATATACAACACCTACAAAAATAACGTGGGAGGCAAGTGGCTCTGAAGTATTTTATGGAATCACAGAGTCGCCATGGTTGGAGGGGACCTCTGAGGTCACAGAGTGGCTCTGAAGTATTTTATGGAATCACAGAGTCGCCATGGTTGGAGGGGACCTCTGAGGTCACAGAGTGGCTCTGAAGTATTTTATGGAATCACAGAGTCGCCATGGTTGGAAAGGACCTCTGAGGTCACAGAGTCCAACCATACACACAAAAATAACCCCTACGGTCTCAGCCACTAGAGCATGCCCTGAAGTGCCACAGCTCCTCATTTCTTAAACACCTCCAGGGATGGTGACTCCATCACCTCCCTGGGCAGGCTGTTCCAGTGCCTGACCACTCTTTCAGTGAAGTAATTCTTCCTAATATCCAGTCTCAACCTCCTCTGCTGCATCTTCAGACCATTCCTCTGGTCTTGTCATTATTCCCTTGGGAGAAGGGGCCAACACCCACCTCTCTACACCCTCCTTTCAGGCAGTTGTAGAGGGCAATGGGGTCTCCCCTCAGCCTCCTCTTCTCCAAACTAACCATGCCCAGTTCCCTCAGCCTCTCCTCAAATAGGACTTGTTCTCTAGACCCCTCACCAGCTTGGTAGCTCTCCTCCAGACACGCTCCAGCACCTTAATGTCCTTCTTGTAGTGAGTGGCCCAGAATTGAACACAGCACTGGAGGTGAGGCCTCATGATAGATGAGAAGTAGCGAAAGGGAAGAGCTTTTGGTTTCTGTACCCTGTGTAACATGGTAGCGTTTACTTGGCAGCGTGCTGAAAATTGTCTCTGAGCTAATGAAAACAAAGGAAAATGACAGAATGTTACTTAATTTTGGTGCAGACATGCCCTTATCTGCTCCACAGGTCTTCTTGGTCCAGCGAAAAGAGAGGCTTGGTTACAACTAAGAGCAGAAATTGAAGCTTTGACAGATTCTTGGTTAACACTTGCACTGAAAGCACTCACCCTTATTCATTCAAGGTGAGTACGAAGAGTACGAGGTGATTGGGAAACTTTAGGTTGTCTGATGATGATGATCAACCTGGTGGGCCAAATGCTGAACCTGGAGGACCTTCTTCTCACTCCTTGTTCTAGTCTGACCATGCTATTCTACCTTGCCCTCCTTGAAGGTGGAGAAAAAAACCCTTATCTTCATAAATGGCCATAGTAATGGGGAGGGGGTTTGATGGGAGGGACAAGGTTGTCCTTGTTGTGTTTCGTTTTGTTATAAAAAAGGATGCTTGCGTTTTTCTCTTCCGTAGGACAAACTGTGTGAACATTCTCGTAACAACTACTCAGCTAATTCCAGCTCTGGCAAAAGTCTTGTTGTATGGACTAGGGGTTGTATTTCCCATAGAGAATATTTACAGCGCGACTAAAATAGGTGAGCTGTTTTTCTAATATTGTGATACATTTGAAGCTGTAATTCTGAATAAAAAGATACTGTAGTCTGCATTTATTTCTCTGGTGCATTCGTTGTAGCAAATACAGAGGGTAGTTAGATCTGATCATCAGGTTTTCATCAACATTTCTCAAAACTGTGAGGCTACATAGCAACTGAAAAGGCTTTTCAGTAGACTGTAAGTGCAGAGTGCTCAAGTCTCCCCAGATTAGTGGAAGAAATTCTGTAAAGGTAAGTCCTGGCTCCATTTCACTCCTGGGCTCCGGAGCAAATTTTGGTAAACAATTTACCAGAAGCAAGAATGTTTTGCTGCAGAATGTAATTATTTCAGTTCATGCATACTGCCTCTAATAAGCTACAGCCAGGCCAGTGTTTATTTCTGTTTTCTGGTTCAATATAAAAGATGTTATTCTGAGTAGGTAAAAGTACATAGGACCAGATGGCAATGGGGCTTGTAGCTTGTAATGTGATTATGACGTATCTGTTCTATCTCAGATTCCCTCAAAATTGGGGGCTGCATGAAAACATTTTTCATGTGTTCTTAAGTATCTATAATACAGGAAGCTCAAATGGCCGAGAAAAAAATGGTGGGTTATTTTTGTTTGGTTTTGGTGTGTGGGGGGGTTGTTTGGGTTTTTTTTTGTTTTTTAAATAGCTTGGTTGAGAGTTTTATGTACAAACTTGAAAGCATTACCATAAAATGTTTAAGACTGTTTCCCAGATTAAAATATTGCGGTACCTGTCAGAACTTTAAGGTTAATTCAAATTTTGAATTATAATACTTTAAGTACACGCTTTAATTAGAACATATTTTAATAAATATTCACTTAGGACTTCACGTACACAGGACACCTGGGTATTTTTGTGAAACTGCCTTCAGCCCCTGCCTGTCACAGGAAACCAGGAGATTTTTGTAATGGGATACAATTCATCATTTTCGAGGAGCATTTCAACATCCTTAGTCTTGGAGGTTTCTCATTCCTGGTGCTACTGCTAAAGGATATCACCGAGTACTTTGGCTTCTCTGCTGGCTGGAAGCCTGGGGGCTTCTTGTTTTGTTTTGTTGTTTTTTTTTTATTTCAAACCTATTTTTCTTACACTGGTATTATTCTGCAGCTGAAATAACTATTTTGAAAAACACCTTTTTTCTTGTCGGTTGCTTTATTCACACGAGTAAGAACGTATCGTGACCAGACCAAAGTGATCTTTCAGAATGGGTAGATGTGAGAAAAATCAACTGTAAACGTTTACTTTCTCTTCTGGCTTCCCCCTACCAGTTCCTGAAGCTTCCCAGTATCAGTACCTACTTGTAATACTGGAGCACTGGGATCATTTCCCGTGGTCTGTGCAGTGAAGTGATGAGCCACATTAATGGATCCCAGTGCAGGATCAAGGACCTTGCCCATGTATTGGATTACAGGCGTTTAAATCTACATCTTTCGGGTGACCTTATAAGTCAGGATACTACTGTTTCAGGAGCTGTGATTAATCTTGTCACAGGTTGTGGAGAAAAAGCTAGAATTTCAGCTCAGATTCAATCAATTTGCTCAGTCCGGGATACTGGCTGCAACGAGCAGGGAGAGAATTCTCCTGGTAGGGGAAATTCCCCCCAAAAGCTGTCTCAGATTAGGGCAGGAGACAAGAAAGGTGATATTGTGGACCTTTAGTCCACTATGTCTACCATGGAGTGTGTACTAAAGGGTCTCACGGAGCAGATTTTAAGGTTGCCTGTTGACTGCTGTGGCAGGAGTAAAGCTGCAGTCAATATGCCTTGAGTCCTCAACTTAGAAAGGACATGGACCTGTTGGGATGGGTCCATCAGAGGGCCACGAAGATGATCAGAGGGATGGAGCACCTCTGCTGTGAAGACAGGCTGAGAGACCTGGGGTTGTTCAGCCCTGGAGAAGAGAAGACTCCAGGGAGACTGTAAAGCAGCCTTCAAGTATCTGAAGGGAGTTACAGGAGAGCTGGAGAGGGACTCTGTCAGGGAGCATAGTGACAGGACAAGGGAACATCTTTAAATTGGAAGAAGGGAGATTTAGATGAGATCTCAGGAAGAAATACTTTGCTGTGAGGGTGGTGAGACCTTGAAACAGGTTGCCCAGAGAAGCTGTGGCTGCCCCATCCCTGGAGGGGTTGAAGGCCAGGCTGGATGGGGCTTGGAGCAACCTGCTCTGGTGGGAGGTGTCCCTGCCCATGGCAGGGAGGTTGGAACTTGATTATCTTTAAGGTCCCTTCCAACTCTTAACCATTTTATGAATCTATGATTATTTATTGTAGTATGGGGGATATCGGGGCTAAAAAATTACGTATTTGATGCCATCCCTGCCCTGAATGGTCTCACCTTTCTTTTTTTTTTTTCCCCTTCTTTTTTCTTTCAGGAAAGGAAAGTTGTTTCGAGCGAATAATTCAAAGATTTGGAAGAAAAGTGGTGTATGTTGTCATAGGGGATGGTGTCGAGGAAGAACAAGGAGCGAAAAAGGTAATGGCTCTTTTTCGGTGTGGGTCGATTTCAAGAGTCCAAAAGCAGAATTGTCTTTTCTTTGACACGGGACAGCGTGTGTTGACATGTGGGTTTCATATCTTTGTTTAATCAAATATGCTCTGACTATGTCTACTAGAAAGTTGCATAAACCTGTAGGTAATGACGTGTCCTGCTGTTCTCCAAAAGACACGTTAAGCCAGCTTGGTATGTTTGAGGTATTTTTAAAAAGGAGCCAGAAAATGCACCCCGGCTTTCATGCCAAGAACTAATAGCTCTGTTTTCATTGGCACCCCCAAAATACCACATAGGATGTTAGGAATATAAGCAAAAAAATAAAAATAAAAAATAAAAATGGCAATTCTTGCTGATCAAAGGCAGTGTGGTGTGCTATGCCACTGGGTGAAATACTGACATGTCACACCTTGAAAAGGTATGTTGGACTGGGGTAGGTCTACAGAAATTTTGGTTTTCTTGTGGCTCGTCCTGAATTCATAACCTCGGTTACCTGAGCAGAGGATACTATTTGACTAAATCTTTATTAATTTTGTGCTTGCCTTTGGGAAGAAGGGAAAAATTCCCTTTTTCCTTCCTCTCACTGTGAAGCGAGCTCCATAAAAAGCAATGCTTGATAGAACAAGAGGGAACGGCTTCAAGCTGCAACAGGGTAGGTTTAGGGTGGACATTAGGAAAGAGTTCTTCACAGAAAGGGTGGTCAGAGCCTGGAATGGGCTGCCCAGGGAGGTGGTGGAGTCCCCATCGCTGACTGTGTTTCAGAGTTGTTTAGCTGTGGTGTTGAGGGATCTGGTGTAGGGGAGAACTTTGTAGAGTGGGACTGATGGTTGGACTCGATGATCACAAGGGTCTCTACCAACCTGAATGATTCTGTGATTCTATGAAAGGCTGAGAGAGCTGGGACTCTTTAGCCTGGAGAAGAGAAGACTGAGGGGAGACCTTACTAATGCTTACAAGTATTTAAAGGGTGGGTTGAATGAGGATGGAGGCATACTCTTCTCCGTGGTTCCCAGTCACAGGAAAAGGAGCAATGGGCACCAGCTGGAACACAGGAATTTCTATCTAAACATGAGGAGAAACTCCTTTGGGATGAGGGTGGCAGAGCCCTGGAAGAGGCTGCCCAGGGAGGCAATATGTTGCCAGGGAGGAAATATGTTTCAAAGTAGACTAGATATGGTGTTGAGGGATCTGGTGTAGTGGAGAATTTTGTAGAGTGGGGCTGATGGTGGAACTCAATGATCCCAAGGGTCTCTTCCAAACAAAATGATTCTATGATCGATTCTATGATTCCCACAGAAAAGTAATAGGCAGTATTCCTAGCCTTGCTGTTCTCCCCAAGTAGAGCAGATAGATACAGACTCTTGGAGAAATGAGGTATAGTATTGGCTATTTGAACAACAGGCCAAAGAGTTGGAAAATGGGCATTTCTGTTCTTGCTTCGTTTTACAGGTAAATTGCTTTTATACAGCTGCTATCTTTTTTCATAATTTTTTTTCCAACTAAACTCTCCGTGGCACTTCTATATCTGTTTCCATTGTGACTTTCTGACTTGGAGAAGGGAAACTAATTAGTCCTCATGGCGTTTTAACAACCTTTGGCTGGTTTTGCTTCATGAAATCTGGGTTTTGTAACCCCAGAGGATTGCGGGCAGGTTCCCAGCTCGTCCCCAGCACCTCGCAGAGTTTCAGTTTCAGATATCCCACTGGCAGGGAAGAGTTTGCTCCTTTCTCCTTCAGAAATGCCTTTCATCTTTGTGGAGAAATGTTTTCCCGCTGTAAACGATTACATTTTAAAAGCTGCATTTAAGATCAGGGTGGGGCTGGGGGAAATAAAACAATAAATAAAATAAAACCTTCTCTTTGTTCCTTTTCTGTTGCTGGGTGAAATAGAGTTGTATAGGATAATGGCAGGAGTGGGCTTTTCCGTAACATTATCTAATTCAACGCTTTTTTTCAACAGGAAGCATGATTCAGAAAAGCATAAGAAAAAGCCTTTCCAGTTGCTAAGAGGAGTAGCAGTATAGAAAATTCCTTTGTGCCATTACTTCTGTGTATTCTTTCTCGATGGAAGGAATTTTCAGATCCAGAGCATGTTAGATGCTCTGGATTAAATTATCTGCTGCAGCAAAGCCAGAGGAGTCAATAAGTAGACCAGCAGCCCTGCCTTTCTGCAGAAACTATTAATTTGATTAAGGAAAATGCTTCTGTGATTCTTGTTCTGCTTCATACTCCATCGTTTCCCACTGTGAAAGCAGGGTTTTGCCTCTTTAAGTTTTGGCTCTCACCTCCCGTGGGAGCAAGAACAAGAACCACACAAGTGCCTTCCATTACGAGAAGCTGATCCCAACTCAGATGATGCCAGAGAAGCTGTGGCTGCCCCATCCCTGGAGGGGTTCAAGGCCAGGCTGGATGGGGCTTGGAGCAACCTGCTCTGATGGGAGGTGTCCCCGCCCAGAGCAGGAGGGTTGGAACTCAATGATCTGCAAGATCCCTTCCAACCCAAACCATTCTATGATTCTATGATTTTTGGTTCTCTGCCCCTGAGGTTGTTTGTAGGGTTATTAGGAGCAAGCAAGGAAATGCACCTTAGTGTATCCTGTGCTTTGATTTAAAGACGTATGCTCTAAGGTATAAATGGTGTTGGAAAACAATAAAAGCCCAGACCTATTTTGGAAAGGCTGCAAACAAACCAGGAGAAAATTTACCCCCACAAAAGAACACCAAGCCCATCAATCCAAAGTGGCATAGCTGTCCCAGGAGGTACTCCATCGATTCTCTTGTCCCCTGGACCTTGTTAGCTGATTCCCTCTGGCCTTCCTTCCCATTGGCACATTTTGTGATGTTCTCAGGGCAGTGACTGCTTTTGTCTTAACTTGTTGCACAGCCCTTCGCTGAGGTGGTTTGCCCTCTGGTAAAGCCCTTAGATTATGTAGGGGATGGGTGTTGTCCTCTTCTCCCAAGTCACAAGTGATGGGACAAGAGGAAACGGCCTCAAATTGCACCAGGGAAAGTTCAGGTTGGAGATTAGGAACAATTTTGATACAGAAAGGGTTATTGCACATTGGAATGGGCTGCCCAGGGCAGTGGTTGAGGCACCATCCCTGGAGGGATTTAAAAGACAGGTTGACATAGTGCTCAGGGTCATGGTTTACTGGTGGTTTTTGTCAGAGTTAGGTTGATGGTTGGACTCCCTTCCAACCCAGGCAATTCTAGGTTCTACTTATGTTTGTTTACACTCCTCAGAGCATAAACAGTACACTTCTTCAAATAGCCCTTCACTGATTGCATATAAGCTATAACAAGTATTTTTTAGTGAGCATATAAATTCAGACCTATTAATTTGAGGGACTTTTTTATTCTGTGTTTATTTGGTGAAAAAAAAAAACCTGAACTTCCAGCTTGGGAGGTCAGAAAGTTAAGGGTTGCTATAAAAAATCATTTACCAATAATTTATCAATTACTTAATCATCAAGCAAGATTTTAATTTATGCCACTCACAGAAAAGCCTGGGCCAATACAGCGATAGGGCACACCTAAAATCTTTTCAGTGTTGTCATTGTGGTAAAAATTCAGTAAGAGAAAGGTTTTTTTATGCCATTTTAAAGATCATTGCTCTTTTGAGAAACATTCTGAGGATAGACTGGGGTGGTTTTTTTTCATAAAATGCCTCTTTTGATTGATAAGAAATACACGCAGTGCCCTGAGGAAACGGCATGCCCTTGCCTTTCACGTGGCTCAGGATAAGCTGTGGTTCTCACCACCTTTGTTTCACTGTCTCTTCCAGCAAAATATTTTATAAGGCAGTTAAAATCCTGGGGACGTTTGCCTTTGCAGCCGGAGGAACGACCCCATCCTCCCGGATGAGGGTGACCGTAAAGCCAGGGGTTCATGTCGGGGTTGCTGCCTTCGGATCAGCTTCCCTGGGAAGGGAGGAAGAGGAAGGGGAGAGGGAAAGGGGTGGGAGAGACAAGGGGATGCTGGGGGTGCAGCTACCACTGTCTGTGTGGGTCTGAGCCCCCCGCCTCCCAGTGACACGGCTTTTCCCAGTGACATGGCTTTTCCCAGTGACGCAGCCACCGCGGTGACACGGCCTTTCGCAGAACAAGTTTCCTGGCAGAAACTCCATTGTCTTGGCATTTTGGTTAGGCTTGGCTTCATTTTGTGTTTCATTTCATGTCACCTCATCTTGTGCCTTTGCCTTTGGAGACACAGTCGGGAAATATTCCGAAAGCAAGAAAAAAAGCCAAACCAAACCAAACCAAACCCAAAAAACAACAACAAAAACCCTCCCAAACCCAAAAACCCAACTCCTGAGGTTTTTCTACTTAGGAGAGTCCTCCAAAGGATTTCTAATTTGCGAGAGGAGACAAAGGAGGAGGCTCTCTGCACCGAGGAGCTGGATTATACATCAGGTGATTCGGCGGAACCCGGGAAAATCGGCTTCTCCCTTTGTCTCCAAAACGGTCCTGCTGCCTCGGAGGGAAAATTGGGAGGAAAAAATCATAAATCTTCATGGAGCAATAAATAGAATATAAATGGGTATCCAATACACCACTGCTTTTAAGCTCACAGTCACACTGTGCTGGTCAGGTTCGGGGTAGGAAGTGGAGACGACCGCTTAGCAAATCTGGCAGGAAGACAACACAAACACTGGGGAAGATGACAGAAACCGATGAGTTTTCTATTCAAATCCATCAGAAATCTCAGCAGTAAAGGTCTTGTTGTTGTAGAAATCTGTATTCGTTTAAGGGAAGGAGGATATTCTGCACTTTTGGGTGCTGCCATCAAAAAACAGCTTTGTTTTGCATGTGCCTTAATAGAAACGCTTTATTTTGTTGCATAAAACAGTTGATGTTTTGTTCTCTTAGTGTGCTGAAAAATAATGTTGCTTCTATTTCAGAAATAAAATACCTTAATATTTTAGGTTATTGAACAATATCATAATTGTTCGATTTTCTAAAATAACAGCTTCGTTTTTCATGCTTTTTACACCAAAGCCAAATTCAAGCTTTCGCCACTTTGTTTGCTTTCAAAATATCATCAAAATTAAACCATAAAAAAGTATCTTCTACAACACAATTTGTGGGGATATTTTTAAAGGAAAAAGCTTTCTATTTACATGGAAGGTATTGAAATAGCGTAGAAAATCTGTGTTTTCCTTCCAGTCTAGGTGCATGTTCCTCCAATACACAGGAAGAAAAGCTTTCTTGTAGTGTCATTAGATACTAATGCCCCCCAGTTGCGCCGCCCATTTATTAGCAGGTGGCATTTGTCATCTCTTCTCCCACAGCAGCCAAGGGGATATTAGCATTTTTCTGTGTGCTCAAAATAGAAGGCACGTGTTGTGCATGACATGTGGGCTGAGCGTTGGCAGGGCTGGCTTTCTAAAGGCAGTATTTAGTGGATATGTCCAGTTCTGGGCCCCTCAGTTCCAGAAGGACAGGGAACTGCTGGAGAGAGTCCAGGGCAGGGCTACCAAGATGATGAAGGGAGTGGAACGTCTCCCATATGAGAAAAGGCTGAGGGAACTGGGTCTCTTGAGCTTGGAGAAGAGGAGGCTGAGGGGCGACCTCATGAATGTTGATAAATATGGAAAGGGTGAGTGTCAGGAGGATGGAGCCAGGCTCTTCTCAGTGACATCCAATGATAGGACAAGGGGCAATGGGTGCAAGCTGGAACAGAGGAGGTTCCACTTCAATGTGAGAAAAAACTTCTTCATGGTGAGGGTGAGGGAACACTGGAAGGGGCTGCCCAGGGAGATTGTGGAGTCTCCTTCTCTGGAGACATTCCAAACCTGCCTGGAGGCGTTCCTGTGTGACCTGCTCTGGGTGTTCCTGCTCCAGCAGGGGATTGGACTGGATGAGCTTTCAAGGTCCCTTCCAACCCCTGATATTCTGTGATTCTGAGAAAGAAACTCTTGCCAGGTAAAACGTACATCTGGCTCATGGGTGCGTTGCCACCTTCAACAGGGACTAATAGTTGTAGTTAAATGGGACATGTTAATTCAGGAATAATGTAGAAAATTTTGTATGTTAATTTTGTTACTTTAAATGAGCTTTGTAAAATAATAGAATCATAGAATGGTTAGAGTTGGAAGGGACTTTGAAGATCATGGAATTCTTAAGTCCCCAGAAGTGGGGAAACAAAATCCAGGTAAACAAAGTCTGGATAATTTATGGGGAATTCTGTTGATCAGGGCCAAAGGCAAAAGGCTGGTATGAAGGGAGGGCAGACAGAATATCTATGTCAAGAAAATGCAGCAAAGAAGAGTCTGGCTGTCTATTCAGACCAGAGGAAGCCCAGAATCTTGTGGGCTAATGTGGTATCTTTGTGAGGACCAGGCTGGTTTTTCTGTGGTGTGTGCCTGCAACAGTTCCCATAACCCCAGTTACAACAGGAGTGGACTGAGTGGGATGCACAGAGATCGCTGGGAGTACCTATCAGAGTAACAGGGTAATCAGTCCATCCTGATAGAGTAACAAGCGGACAACACATATTCTGGGTGTGAAAGAACAGTCTTGTCAAAGCTGTAGAGCTTGATTATAAATATCTGGGCACAGGGACTGCTGACCACAGTATCATAGAATCATAGAATGGTTAGAGTTGGAAGGGACCTTAAAGATCATCCAGTTCCATCCCCCCTGCCCTGGGGGGGGGGCATCCCACCAGACCAGGTACCTCCAAGCCCCATCCAGCCTGGCCTTGAACCCCTCCAGGGATGGGGCAGCCACAGCTTCTCTGGGCAACCTCTCCCAGTGTCTCACCACCCTCACAGCAAAGAATTTCTTTCTAGTATCTAGTATGCAATCTATCTCAGACAGGGTGAAAATTACTTAATATGCCCCCTGAACAGGTAGGTATGGACACGTATGTGTGTGAGGCTGTACGTGCACAAGCAGATGCATAGGTATGGACACATATAGGTAGAGCTGTATTGGGGTTGTTTCCCCTCCTTTTAGCCTTGGAGGCTGTGCCGTAGGGTCAGACTGATAGAGATCTGGATGGGCCGTGTTTGGCTGTGCAGGGAGCGTCAGAGCAGATCCCAGCCCCGAGCAGCCACCACCTCCCTGGTGCACGCTCGATTTCCTGGGAAATTCCTTCAAAAGCAGGTCTTTTTTTTTGTTATTTTGACCCGTAGGCAGGAGAACCCAAAACAGTTCTATTATAATTCGTGCGTTTACACTTTTTTTACACTTTGTTTTCGGGGGGGGAGGCTCTCCAGAATCATTCCACACCTCACTCCTGTGACTACAGGGGGTAGATGGAGGGATGGAGGTACGTTCCTTTCGCAGACAGACGGAGGTGAAGCGGGGGACACTTTAAGCGAGTTCCAAATAGAAAGATACAGCCAAAATAACGACCGCTTCAAGCTCGGGTTTAAAATCTGACCATAAACAGCTGAGGGTAATCCAGAACTTGATATTGCACGTGGGCATCTAGCAAGAGTTGCAGTGATTTGATGCAGCAGAAGCTAAACCTCCTGCTAAATCAATCAGGGTCTTGGACTGCCCTGCCCGCCTGGTGTGTGTACGCTCTGTGATGCTGAGGTTGTTACCAGGGAATGCTGGAGCTGCATCAAGTGGGAGCTGGAAGCCAAGAATTTATTCCTGCAGTTCTCCCTCTTCATTAGTTTGCTGTATGACCTTCAGGCGACCTGTGTCACTGACTCTTGGCTCCTGCAGAGACACCGGGTGAGAGTTGGTGTCCACCAAACTCTTTGCCGTGCCACACCTGTAAGTTAGGCACCCTAATTTACACCTCCCTGACCCTATGGTTGAGGTAGAGCTGGTGCCAAGTTGAATGGCAATAAGCAGGGAGCTATGGCTTGGTGGCTGGGGGAGCAGGTAGGTCCTACCTGGCCAGGGGACTTGTGAGAGAAGAGGACAACTGTGTCCACGCGAGAGAAGGAGGCAGCTGGCAAACACTGCACAGACCTGCTGCAAGCACAAACCTGTGCCCCTTTGTCCATCATGTCATACCCCTATCAGATGCTGTGGGTTCTTCCAGGAAGATCTTGCAGCCTAAGTGAGAGATGGTTGAGAGATGCAAGATGGGTGAGATCTTGCAGCTTAGCAAAGTGAGAAGCTTTTGGGATGCCTGGAGAAAGCATGATTAGGGATTTTTCTGTCATTTTGCTCTCGCTGGTTTTGTTTCCTGGACATGGTGCAAGAAATGAATCTTTAGGAAAGATTTCAGTTGGAAAGTGGCAGTGTCTGACCTGGCAGATGGCAGAGGAAAGGCTGTCTGTATTATGTAGCAGGGAAGACACTGGGAGGTGGAGTTGTAGCCAAGAGAGCTATTTGCATCTAGTTTCTGTTGCTGGTGGAGGGTAGAGACAGTACAATGGAAGTCTAGATTGAGGAGGAAATGGCTTCAAGCTGCAAAAGGGTAGGTTTAGGCTGGACATTAGGAAGGAATTCTTCCCAGAAAGAGTGGTCAAAGCCTGGAATGGGCTGCCCAGGGAGGTGGTGGAGTCCCCATCCCTGACTGTGTTTCAGAGTCGTTGAGATGTGGTGTTGAGGGATCTGGTGTAGGGGAGAACTTTGTAGAGTGGGGCTGATGGTGGGACTCGATGATCCCAAGGGTCTCTTCCAAACAAAATGATTCTATGATTTTATGATTCTATGATTTAGAAACAGAAGGTGCCACGTGTTTAACACTTCCTTCTTTAAAGGAAGCTTTGATCTGGAAAAGTATTTTAGAAATATCATTAGCACCTTTTTCCAACCACATCTCACCTGTCACTGACTTACTTTGCTTGCTTGCTTTGTTCTCCCCACAAGCAGCTATAGCTCATGCATTGATCTTCAAACTGAGATTTAGCCAGCTGTTTTCTCAAAGCTTTGTAAGAGAGTCAAGCGAAGCAGAACAGAAACTCTTCTGCTGGTGCTTCCTTTGTGGATTGTTTTCTTTGCTCTAAAATCTACGCATGCTCTGAACATAGACGTCTGTTGATGCATCCATATTATATTTTAATGCAGATCAATAGTGTCACATTAAGCAAATGTTCCAGTCCCTACACCTCTCTATGCTTTGAGTAACATCCTGGACTGCTTTTAGGGGGGTGGAAAAACCCAAACAGGGTTTTTGGACAGAAGAACAATGTATGGAACAATATATTTGCAACAATATATTGTCCAGGTGCTCACCCAGTGCTCTCCTGCTACTCATGGGGACTTTACCCATGGTGGGAGACTGGAGCTATTCTGAAGTGAAAACCCTGAAAGAGGGACACTGGGTGCTCAGCACCACATCCTTCACCCTGAGGTGAACCCTACACCTGAGCTTCTAAAGAAAAACAGATGATGGGCTCTGTGCTAAGTTGTTTGGCTTCTGAGATAGGTATAAGGTAAAATTACAGGGTCTACAGTAAGCATGCAGCTGGAAAAGAGTTTCACGTTGGTTTCCAAATTGTCCTCTATCTAAGTTTGAGGAGAAGACCTGAATGAAAAAAAGGTGGTCAGTGTAGAGTGATAATCAGAAGAGCTGGAGTTGTGCCACTGATTTCAGTAGAATTAGGAATTTACTCAGGAAGTGCTGAAGGAGGATGGAGAAAGTCTCTCTGAGAAGCTGTAGATGAAATGCTGGGGGAACTCCAAAGCTCTTGTGGTAATAAATTGCCTGTGGTTGGCCTCCTAAAGGGGCCAGGACATAAGGTGACCCAATGACAAGGTGAACAAGATCACGTTAGCCTTCAGAACATCGTTGAATTTAAACTATTTTCCCGTGGGATTGATAGAATATTTTCCTGATGAAAGCTGATAGTTATCTTTTTATTTATTTATTTATGCAAAATTTCTTGCTGACACTATAATCCCTGGTTTAGAGTACAAAGATAGTTCTTAATCAGATTTTCACCCTTCAGAGATGAGGTAATGTGGGCTTTTTCCTGGCATTTGTGGTTTTGGTTTATTCAGGTTGTTTGCAAATGTATTTGCGTTCCGGACAGATTTTATTACGGCTGATAGGAAAAAAATATGTATTTATTTTAAAATTGTCCCATATGGAAAAGATGTTTTAAGATCAGTGCTAAGAATGAGAGATGTTATACAAACTGCTGGGATGAATTTCCTTTCAAAGTGATGTGAGCAACACGTGAGCTATTCTGCATCACCGTGGTTGTGTTCTTAACTCACCTGCCAGGGATAGCTCCGATAGGAACAAACATGTTTTGATCATGAATATTACCTCCATTTCTTTTCTTCTTTTACTTTTGGGTTGTTTTTTTTTTTTTTAATTGAGTCCTGCCCACATGCTTCGTGTATAGGTTATTTTAATCTTGTATTTTTTTCTCTGGAAGTCATCTATCCTTCTGCGACGTGCTGAAATCTGTTTTTCTTATAAAGAGATGAGAACCCCCTTCCTTCCTTATTATCTCCTGACCTGGTGGGTGTTGCTCGTGTTGGTAAATAGATTGGTTGCCATGACTGAGAATTTGTGCTGAGGGGGTGGGTCGGAGAAACCGGAGATAGACGTGAAGGGCTCGAGGTTTTTCAGAGCCCTTTTTCTCCCTCCTCGCGGCGTTCCCCTTCTCCTCGCGAAAGACAATGGGTGGGTCTGAATACCAGAATGCGGGGGGTTATTTTTACATGTTGTCTGTACCGTTTGCAGCATGCTATGCCATTTTGGAGGATCTCAAGCCACTCTGACCTTATGGCCCTTCACCATGCCTTGGAACTGGAGTACTTGTAGCAGCTCAGCAGCACTTTGAAACCCCAGAGCCTCCTTCTGCCCGTGGACGGGATGCCTGTGTCTTGTGTCAGCATTGGACTACGAAACTTTGTGATTTCAACATGTTGACGTACAGCTGCAATTGGTCTTAACCCTTGCCCTTTCAGTAAACGGAGGAGCATGTCTTTTTCTTCAGAACAGCTGTTGACACTCGGGCACCGCGAGTCCGACGAAAATAAGCCATGCAAACATCTGAACAACTCATCTTTGCTACCAAAAACAAAAGAAGTAGAGAAGGGGAAACAACAACAACAACAAAAAAAGGAGAAAAGAAAAAAAGAGGAAATAAATAAAAGGTTCATACCTGTGAAGAAAAAAAAAAAACAAAAAACAAAAGGACCTGCAAATGCTTTGTAGTTTTTAGACTCTTCAATGTGACACACACCGTTTCTTCAACACAGCAAACTTGATTGCACAATGAAGACTGAGATTTTTTTCAAAATACCAGTGGAGTAATTTTTCTTGTAAAGAAGGTTTACTTTTTGGTTTCTCATACCCAGGGTACTCTGTACATCTTTACTTATTTATGAACAGACTATATTTTGACATCATGTAACGGAGGATATGTATAATAGGATTAAAGGCTATTATAAGCCTTGGCCTTATGGTACAGCAACGACTTTTGATTTTAGCACATTACAGAGTAGTTTAAAATATGTCTAATTTAAAGGAATAGGTACATCACTGAGACAATCATGTACAGGAAGAGGGTGGGTTTTTTTGTGTAAATTTGTAATAATGAATGATTCTTTTACATATTGTTAAGGTAAATGCTATTGAAAGATAGTAATGCCTTGTTGGTGAAGAATGAGGCCACGTGTGCACAAGCCGTTGTGCGGTGCCTTATCGATGCGTTGGGTATAAATATGTAGATAATGGATTTTTTTTTTTTAGATAAATTTGTCAAGACCAAAAGCATGGATGTCAAGTGTCAATAAGAATCGGGTTTTGTTCTTCTCAGCTGTTTCTCTACCTTTTTCTTCTCTCACCTAGCCTGATTATGAAAAGTTTGATTTCTTTCCCCCCACATGAAGGAAATACAGATAAAACACAACTGAAGAGGAGTTCTTTGCTGTCTTCTGTTTCCTCTTTTAAAGTTAGCATGTTAACCCTTTTTTTAAAGTACTGAAAAATGAATTAGCAGGTTAATTCCCTAAAGAAATAGAGAGAGAACATAAATATATTTTAAGAAGTGACTTAAACTGGAATCTTGGTACCGAATAGTTTTTGTCTCATCCAAAAATGAAGGAAACTATCATCATCATTATTTTTAGAAATTAGAAATGGGCATATTTTGGAGAAATTGAACAAGAATACTCATATACATTTAAGGTTTTTAATCCTCTTCCACCAGGAGTCAGATTTTCCTAAGATATAACATCCATTGCCGGCAATGGAAATACTGAAATAGTAAACGCCAAGGAGTTAAAATTTGCATTTGTCGATACCCATTTACAGGACAAACCTAGACTGTGTCTGTCTGTGACTTGTGACTTTTCTAATCCTGAAGGCCATGAGCTACTCGGTCAGATAGACTCTTAGTCTGACTTTCGACTTGAATTGTACCAATTCCCTTTGCCTGATTTAAATCTCTTCATTAAAAAGGAGCCTCAGCTTTGTTGGTTCATTCTCCAGCTTTTCTTTTTGCTTTCTTTTGCTAAAAACACCAGCCTCGAAACAGCTACCTGCAGAGCTACAAAGCACCAATGTAGCTACACAACAACACTCTTCTCTATTGGAGGAATCATATTGCTGCTAGAATTCAATATTTGTGGATTGCTTTATTACCAACAGAGAGGGTTTTTTTTATCCTAATCGAGACTTGCACATGTGCTTTTCTTTACCCAGGATGAGTGCTGGAGTTCACGTGGTACTCACATGAAGCACGTTGTGGGTAGTTTTTTTAGAATTGAGACTATAATTAGCCTTTTTTTTTTCCTTTTCCTCAAGCAAAGTGGACAGTGATGGGGGGTTGGTTGTCTTTTTTTTTTTTTTAATTTTAAACCAAAACAGTTTATCTGGGCCCTATTGTACAAAAAGTGTGTTGTGTCCACAATTGTGTACAGAATTTTTCTTCATTAATTTTGTTTTAAATTAATAAAATTGATTTGTGAACGTATTACACCATTCAGTTGTCTTGTATGCAAGTCTATGCCGTTTCTGGCCCCTGGGTTGGGAACAAGGAGATGTCTCTCATCTCTTTGCTGTCGCAAGGCAGAAGCTGGTCACCTCCTTGTGCCCAGTGGAGATGTTCAATAGGACAAAACCTATTTGCAAAAGTTTACAAAAGGCTTAGTTACATGGGTGGCCGTTGCTTTGTTCCTTCCGACTTTAACCATTAATCTGTGATTCTCTTTCCTCAGTGCTTCTGGCCTCAGATTAGTCTGAAACTGAGAATGTGAAATCCTTCAGTGTTGCTTTGCTCCAAACATTTGCTTCCAGAACCCTGGCAGGCCTGTAGCTAAACACGGTCTGGCAATAGCCATGGAGGTGATGTGG
The DNA here is from genome assembly GCA_013400555.1 of Jacana jacana. Taxonomy (NCBI): domain Eukaryota; kingdom Metazoa; phylum Chordata; class Aves; order Charadriiformes; family Jacanidae; genus Jacana; species Jacana jacana. The sequence continues at coordinate 315,170 of VZTM01032229.1, forward strand.
CCTAGCTCTTCTAGGCCGTGAACCAGCCTCTTTGATACATGAATACACATACTTGTATTAAAAAACGGTGCCTCGGGTCCCTCGTTTACTTTAAGCTTTTGCATCTTAAAATGATTATACGTACAGTGCTATTGCTGTTTGGGGGCAAAAGAAGCCAGATGCAATGTATTATTCTGCTGTAATCCATTAAAGCATTGAGTGTACAGTGGCAAATCACAGTTACGGCTTTACAAACTTTTACTTACGATGCGAAGATGAAATTGAGCTTTTTGTTTATATCTCCATCGCTTTCTTTTAAAGCTGACGACTTAACAGCTGGAAGCAAAACCAAGACCAACCAAAGAACTGCTGCTACATATCTGGCACCACCATTGGTGATGGATGCTCACAGTTAAATTACATCTATATGTTTTCAGCACAGCAACAGTAGCTGCAATAGGCACCTAAATCCCCTCTTGAAGTCAATAGCTTTCTTTTCTGATCCTCTCAAAGCCCAGAAAATTAATTCTTTTTTTTTCCTTAGGGAACTTCATATGGAGACTGTCCTTTAAAGTAAGAAAGTAGAGATTCCTGCAGACTGAAGGGTACCGTGTTGTGCATCCAACTCTGGACCCCCCCAACACAACAGGGTCATGGACTTGTTAGAGTGTGTCCAGAGAAGGGCTGTGAAGATGCTTAGACTGCTGGAGCACTGCTGGTGTGAGGACAGGCTGAGAGAGTTGGGGTTGCTCAGCCTGGAGAGGAGAATATGAGAAGGGTCATGGGAGACCTTAGATCCCCTTCCAGTCCCTAAAGGGGCTCCAGGAGAGATGGACTTGGTCATGGAGGGGAGCCATAGGACAAGGGGGAACAATTCTAAATTGAAACATGGGAGATTTAAATTAGATACTAGAAAGAAGTTCTTCACTGTGATGGTGGTGAGACCCTGGAAGAGGTTGCCCAGAGAAGCTGTGGCTTCATCCCTGGAGGGGTTCAAGGCCAGGCTGGATGGGGCTTGGAGCAACCTGGTCTGGTGGGTGATGCTCATGGTAGGGGGGTTGGAACTGGATGGTCTTTAAGGTCACTTTCCACTTTAACAATTCTATGATTCTATGATGGTGTAGGTAGCTCATAAACTTGGGGGTTTGGAACATATCAGTACTGCACCAAGTTTCCATTTTTTAAATACTCATTGATAACGATGTTCAACTGTAATGGCTTTATTTCTAAGAATAAAATGTATCAAAATCGTTGGAGCTATGTGACTTTGAAGTAGTGCCAAGAAAGTAAAATTATTATTAGTAATTATTATATAAATTTAATGACCAGAAAGCATGCTCAGTGAGTGGCTGATTTGCCTCAAAATGCTTGCAATGCAAGCCAATAAAAAAAATGGTTAGAAATTCACTTTTGCCTTTTCCTTCAAATTTCTGCTTCTGTCAGTGTTGTGATTCTTGAATTCTGCCCTGCAACAAGAGGAGGGGATGGTATCAAATGGTGTGTTGCTTTATGCCATATCCCAAGGGAGAGGGACAGTCCTACACCAGTCTTCTTCTGCTCTTTGTCAATGGCAAAACTGTTACTTTTGTCATTCTCCTTTTAGCCAGGGGCTGGCTCTAAGAAAACTGTCCAGGTCTCTCGTGCTGGCAAAGGGCTAGGAGAAAGAGTGAAAAAGCAGGGGAAAGCAGTCAGCTCCCAGGTTAAACAAGAAGGAGAGATGTGAAGGTTGTAAGGCTCCAAAGAGGACCTGTAGGTAACCAGGGACTGCAACTAATCAGGGCACCCAGCACTCCCAGCTGGCTTCCCAGTAAATACCCAGTGCTGTGCCCAGGGGTGTGATGGGACAAGGGGCTGGTGAGAAGCCCCACAGTCTCTCAGCTACCCTGTACCACCAGCTTCATAGTGCGAGTGGCCAGCTTGGACATGACTAGAAGGATAAAGATGTGCTTTAGCTCAAGATGGACCTAAGACAAGGATGGTGGAAATCAGGAGGAGGCTTGTTGAAGTCCCTCTTCTGGCTCCTCCTGAACCTCTTGCCCAGCCCCCATTGCCTCTGAGCAGCAACTGCTTAACCTCTCGCCATCTGCCAGAAACTTAAGAGGACGTAGAGATCTGTAGGGTATGTGCCCTGGAGCTCCTCCACAGCCTATTTACTGTGTGAACTGAGACACAGACACACATGTATACATTGCCAAGCTTGGTTATGACAACGGGATTAAAATGCTTCTTCATTGATCTTGTTGACTGACCGACTTTAAAGTAAATGCTTAACACCCCTTACTCTCATTCTCCAGCAGAGCCATGAGAGATAAATAAAACTTACTTTTCTTACCCAAATCATCCTTCTTTATAGCTGTTTATAGGCATTTTGTTTTATTTTAGCGCAAATCAATTTTCACATTGTGATAGACTGGGGGAAAATGCATTTTTCTTTCTCTGCTAACATTCTACATTGCCATTTCTGGTATTTAAGTGGCTATTACTTCCTGCTAGTGGCGTTAGGATAGCAGAAGAAGGAAAACAAAAGATTTGAATTTATCCAAAGGAAAATCCAGCCTTGCCAGCTCTCATGGAAGCCGCATAATGTTGCCAACTAACACCTTGTGGAAGTCAGCTCAAGACACGAGTAAGTGTGTTATTAGTGATCTGCCCTTTCCATCGCTTCACCACCGCTGGCAGTTGTTTTGCTGGGAAGAGGTGTTTGTGGTTTGGGTTTTGTTTCACACCCACACTTTGAAATCTTTTGGGTGAATTGCTGACTGCTACTCCCCAAAGGGCTGGCCTTGGACACTGTGCTATTTCCAGTCCAGTATAGAAGCAGCATTATTTTCCAAAGTGAAACATTTGCAAAGGAAGCCCCAGTGTGCTTCATTTTCTTCATTGCTGATTTGTTTCAGATTTGACATGGAAGTGAGATGAGATCTAGAGATTGCATTCAATTGAGTAGCTGGGACTGGAGAGAAAAGAGATAAACTAGAAAGGAAAAAGAGAAAGAAAGAAAGAAAAAAGGAAAGAAAGAAAGAGAAAAAGAAAGAAA
>VZTM01032229.1:318465-354718 GCA_013400555.1 Jacana jacana
AAGAAAGAAAGAAAGAAAGAAAGAAAGAAAGAAAGAAAGAAAGAAAGAAAGAAAGAAAGAAAGAAAGAAAGAAAGAAAGAGAAAGAAAGAAAGATAGATAAAGAGAGAAAGGAAATATTTTGTTTCAAAAAGGTGAGGAGAAAAATCTGAAGAAAAATAATCCAAAGCAACAAGTGGGGAAGAATCATAGAATCATAGAATTCTCTGGGTTGGAAATCCCCCATCACTAAACCATGTCACTAAGCACTATGTCAACACATCTTTTATGATGAGTAGTCCAACATGGAGTGAATTAACTTTATGTTTAGGAAAACAAGTTTCGTATCTTGATGGCCCAGGCATGTCGTTAGTGCCTCAGCCTAAAAAAGACTCAGACACAGCAAAGTTGAGTGTGGCTGTGGCTGGCCACCAAACAGGGCAACCAGAGCTTCATCTGAGCACGTGTGCTCTCCATGGAGAGAGCCTGAAGCCTTGGTGAAGAACTGCTGAAGCTAGCTACCAGCACCAGCTGTACACGGAATGGTGTCTTCACACTGAGCTTGGGCATCACATCTTGCCCCTTGACTGACAGCTGGGAACCCTTTCCTGTGCAGAAATAGAAGCTGTCCCTGCTGAGGCACGTGGTGGGAGGTCCCCCGTGTCCTACATCGCTGCTGCTGCTCCTCTCTGCAGATGCTTAGTGATTACTAACCACTTACACAAGATACAAGCCACTTGGATTAATCCAAGCCCAATTTCAACCCTATCCACACCTACGTGTTGTACCTCTGCAAGGCTGCCCCATCCCTGAAGGGGTTCAAAGCCAGACTGGATGGGGCTTTGAGCAGCACGGTCTGTTGTCCCTGCCTATGGCAGCGGGACTGGAACTTGATGATCTTCAAGATCCCTTCCAACCCAAACCATTCTATCATTCTATGGTTCTAATATTCTTGGAGAGTCAGCGGGTTTTTGTGGGAGTGGAGAAAGACAGGAGAGAGCAAGCGAGCAATGCAGGCTCTCAGAGAAGCACATGAGGATGGTGTTGGCAGAGCAGGAGCACTTTCCCTCTGTATAGCTGTTTGATGCAAAAACAAGCGGGTCCTGGGAGGTGGCACATAGCTCAGGGCTCCCACCTCTGAGGTATGCACTCACACCACCGAGTTGCAGTCATGCCCTTTGCTGCCCAGCAAAATCCATTGGGTGGACAGATTCAGCAGGAAGGATCAATGATACTTCTTTTCCCTCCTCTCCAGGGTAAACAAATGCAATTCTTTGTACCAAGATGAACAACTGAATAGAAACAAAATCACAACATTCCCTTTTACCTCAATAAACTCTACAGTTCCAGAAAGGATTATTAACCTTGCATTAAATCTGTGTTCCAGCTCCTAAATCTATCTGTGCAGTCATTATTTATATGTGACTCACTAAGCATTCAGTAGAGCATCTCTGTCACAGATATCAGAGGTCTACTCTACATGCCATTTGGTACTTGTCATTAATTTGAGGTCATGAGAGGTTAGTCCACTAATATCTCCACTACATGGCAGGTAAATCCTCTAGGACTGCTCCTGCCACCACCTTATAAAAGGAGAGTTTGAAATGCAATTTTAAAGGCCCAGATTTATCCCCAGTAACAGCCTTCCTGGAGTTGTTGGGGTTTTTTTAAGACAGAAAGTTTTTTGAACAGAAAGTGAAAAAAAATCCAACCCTAAGCTATGTACTTAGTTGTCTAGAAGACAAGGAAAGCTCAGCAAAATAAAATAAAACCAGAAAAAACAGAAATAATCAAGGTTGTAATGCCCCTTTTAAATGGTAATTGGGGTGGGGGTGGGGAGGGGAAGTAAGTTCTAAGCAAGAATCTTGCCAAGTGATTGCTCTGTCCCTTGCTGTCGTCGCTGTGGGAACCAGCAGGTCTGAGGATTTTGCTGAGGGTCTCTGGGTAGAAGACCCGAAGAGGAGGTGGGTGTGCAGAGCAGGTAACAGAGCCGATGGTAATGTCTTCTCTGGACTGAAGGTGCTCTTGTTACCATTTGTTCTTGCTTAACACGGAAAACAGGCTGAGAAGTTCAGTTTCCAAACTATTTTTTGTAATTTTCTTTCTTGCAGATAAGCAGACTTGGAATTCATTTACCTTGGCTATAAATTTACTTCCATTGAAGTCAAAGACTAAATTTCCATCAAGATCTGGCCATAAGCAGTCTATTACAAATCCCAGACATCGGGACAACCATTGGTGTCTATAAAACTTATGGGCATCAGTGCAGCTCTGTAACTGTAGCAGACAGACCCCAAAAGCCTACTGGCATTTTTTGCTTGATTTTTTTTTTCCACTAGGAATAGAACTGAGGCAAACCTGATGATTGCTATGGTAACCCCGAGCCAGAGCTTTTTTTCTGAAGACTTTCATTTGCTTCTTGAACCTTGTTTTGCTTGGGAATGTGGTTTGATGTTATTTCCTCCTTCCTGCTGAGCAGTCCAAGCCCTGAGCTGGGCTGCTGGGTGATGAGAGAAGATACTGACCTCATGCTCCCTTTCTTATTTTTTTTTTCCTTTCCCCATTTTTGTTTTCCTTTTTTTTTACCTCCTTTTCTCCCACATTTGTCTGTGAAGAACTGATCTTCCATGACCCGGTTTCTGCTGTTTTAATTTCTTTCTACTGTGAGCAGTGTCCAACATATCCAACGATACCCCAGTGTTTTAAACATTGGCATCTGAGACAGAAGCGATTTAATACTTCCACAGTAGTATATGATACATTTCCTTCTGCTAGGAGATGGAGAATACTGCACCTGAAATGTGCAGAAAAAGTTACAGTTGAGATACTAATATTTTCCACAGGCTTCTTTCTAATTACTCTTTCATCTGTACCAAATATAGACTGATGTCCAAACCTTGTGTGGGTCTCTGGCAGGGCTTTGGAATGGTTATGTTGTCTCTGGTCAGGTTTCTAAAACCATTCTAGTCGTTTTGAAAACATGTTGGCAAAAAGGAACCCGTTCCACAAGTCACCGGTTCCGTTCTTCGACAGTGGCTTTCTGCTGAATATTTGTGGTGCCGTTCTAAAGTGTGGATGTACAAACCCCCAGTTTCCTGGTGGGAATAGATCTGGACAGATGGTTTTCCTATCCAGATGACTAAATAATTGCCAATAATTTTGTAGAAATGGAAATCTTATTCGAAATTATGACCTAACTGTTATGTAAAAGAAGAATAGACTATTGTGAGTGCTTCATTGTAGGACATAAATCTGAAGATGAGCTATGAATGCTGCTTTCGAATCAGTCTTATGTTAGACTTTATTAGACTCGTAGGTGAGATTCAGGGGTTTGTTTTCACGCAGAGGCATAAAACACAGAGAGATTTTTGGCGCTCATAGATGGAAAAACATCATTTAATCCACTCCTTTCTAACTAAAAGTAGAAAGTAGACCCCCTTCAATCATACTTTGAGTCAAAAATGAGGGACAGCTGCAGGCAGAGATTAAATCCAACTATTCCCACAGTTCTGTAGAGAGACTGAGGTTTGAATTTTGCCCTCCCCCTCCCCGTTTGATTTACTAATCCACGTAAATAACCAAATGACATTGCCTTTAAAAGAAGTAGTGAGGAAGTAGAGAAGAAGTGAGAAAAGCTGACTAAGATGCAGTACGTTTGTGGCTAAACTGGCACAAGAACATGCTTAAACACATCTAACACACATGTCCTAGATCCCTAACCAGTGTGTTCCCAATCCCACTTAGATTTCCCTTCCAGCATCAGTTGCACAATTAGTATCATTGTGACTATGAGGAGTTCCCAAATGGACCCAGGGCCACCAAGCATCCTTCCCACTCACCTTCAGATACACTCTGTTGTGTTCACAACACACATTTATGCAGAAATCAGTATTGTAGCCACCATTCACCTTCTTCTTCTGTTATATCAGAACATCTTATTCATTAACAGCCTGTGGTGGATTGACCCTGTCTGGACACCAGGTGCCCACTAAAGCTGCTCTGACACTCCCCTTCTCATCTGGACTGGGGAGAGAAAATATATTGAAAGGCTCATGGGGCAAGATAAGGACAAGGAGGTCACTCAGCAATTACCATCATGGGCAAAATAGACTCCATTTAGGAAAAAATAATTTATTTTTTTCCAATCTAATCAGAGTAATGAGAAATAAAACCAAATCTCAAGACACCTTCCTCCCACCTCTTCCTTCTTCCTAGGTTCAGCTTCACTCCTGAATACTCTACCTCCTTGCCCCGAGTAATGTAGGGTGTCAGAGAATTGGGAACTGTGGTCAGTACATCACACATTGTCTTGTCCACTCCTTCCTCCTCAGGGGGAGGACTCCTCACACTCTTCCCCTGATCCAGTGCGGGGTTCTTCCCACAGGAGGTGGTTCTCCATGAACTGTTCCAGTGTGTGTCCTTTCCACAGGGTGCAGTCCTTCAGGAACAGAATGCTCCAGCGTGGGACACCTATGGGTCACAAGTCCTGCCAGCAAACCTGCTCTGACATGGGTTTCATTCTCCACGAGTCCACAAGTCCTGTCAAGAGCCTGCTCCAGCACAGGCCCTCCATGGGGTCACAGCCTCCTTTGGCATATCCGTCTGCTCCAGTGTAGGTCCTCCATGGGCTGCAGGTGCATATCTTCTCCACCATTAACCTCCATGGTCTATAGGGGGACAGAGTGCCTCACGGTGATCTGTACCATGGGCTGCAGGGGAATCTCTTCTTTGGCACCTGGAGAACCTTCTCCTCCATCTTCTTCACTGACCTTGGTGTCTTCAGAGTTTTTTCTCTCACATATGCTCACTCATCTCTCCCACTGTAATTGTGCAGTTGAGTTCCCCTCTCTCCCCTCCTTTCTTAAATGCATTAATCCAGAGGCACTACCACTGTTGCTGATGAGCTCAGCCTTGGCCAGTGGTGGGATCACCTTGGAGCCAGTTGGCTTTTGCTCTATCAGACATGGGGGAAGCTTCTAGCAGCTTCTCACAGAACCCATCCCTATACCCTCCTCTGCTACCAAAACCTTGGCCAGTAGATATCCTCATCAACATGTGTGCCAGACATGCTCTGCCATGACTGGGCTCAAGCTATTCCATAAACAGACCTATTTCATGCATCTGCAGAGAACATTCCTTGGCCCCATTGGTCTTGGTCTTTTGGTATCACGTAGTATTCATTCCCAACCTTCACAGTGGGTGTAGTAACACTGCAAGAACGTGAGCTGTGAAACAACAGAGCTGTGGCACGTTTTCGTGGCACGTTGGCTCAGGCTGGATTCCTGTTCATTAAATTCAAGTCAAGTCACTGAATCTCGTATCAGATCCTCATGTCTCACCCTTTTCATAAGTTCACTCATATGAGAATTTGCTGTTTCATCTGCACGTTCAGTGTTTTCCAAAGGGGGCCTGGGTAAAATAAACAAAACACTACGTATTTGTTTCAACGGCTGGAAAAAAGACTTCTTTTCAGACTCATTACAATACTCCTGAACAATTAGCATCATGCAAATCTAAGCCTGTCTAAGCAATGCCAGGAGGAAACAAGTGCATTAAGTGTATAAATGAAATTAATCACTGGTTCTCCAAAGCACAGATTAGGCTTGCTGTTAGTGAAAAATTAAATTCTGGAGCCCTAGCTCACAGACTATAACCAGCTCTGACACCCCTATGTATTCTTGAAAACCTACAATGGTTTCTAGTTTTCTCTGCTGCAAAAAAGAAGGCAAACAAATATAAATCAAAAGTCATAGCTGATTTTTGAAATTATTTTTCAGCTTTTTCAGCCAAAAGCTGAAACCATGCAACGGTGTCGTTTGATTTATCTATCAGCACCACAGTTTTGTTCTGCCGGAACTCCCCAAACCCTCAGCCCTGTAGCACAGACAGTAAATCCTAAAAGAACCATAGCTTAGTAACACTAATTGCCACAGCTGCTGAAAAAGACCAAAGACCAAAAAAAACCCTCACCAAATAGGATAATGGTAAAAGCCTCTGCCCACAAACCTAGCTCGTGGTCTCTGCAACTTTGCCACAGCATTTCAGCTTGCCAGACGCTGACTGCATCCGTCTGCAAATATTCTACTATTTCTTCATGTAAGAGTTGTTGAGGATGCTTGGTAGATAACAGCCACTCTGGATCCTCAAAAATAAAAACAGGATAGGATAGGATAGGATAGGATAGGATAGGATAGGATAGGATAGGATAGGATAGGATAGGATAGGATAGGATAGGATAGGATAGGATAGGCTTAAAATCGGTAAAACAAATAGATGGCTTTGGTTGAATGGACTAACTAATGGAAAGAGAGCAATCAGCAGAAAGACAGGCAGTAGTAGTCTGGGCGAAAGGATCAGCCAGGCTAGGGGAAATGATTTATCTTAGAGAGCATGTTTTGTGCCATGCCATCACCTGTGGTTAATTTCAAAGTCCATGTTAGCTGAAAAATCTTGTAATAGTTTGACCAAGGCTTAATCCATCCCTCTCCAGGGTGGGAAAGAGAGCAGGTAGTGCTCCACAGCAGAAGCAGCTGGGCTCATCCGACTGAGAGAGTTGGGGTTGTTCAGCCTGGAGAAGAGAGGGCTCTGGGGAGACCATAGAGCCCCTTCAAGTCCCTAAGGGGGCTATAGGAGAGAAGGGGGAGGACTCTTGATCGGGGAGTGGAGCTATAGGACAAGGGGGAATGGGTTTAAACTGAAAGAGGGGAGATTAAGATTGGATATTAGAAAGAAATTCTTTGCTGTGAGGCTGGTGAGACACTGGAAGAGGTTGCCCAGAGAAGCAGTGGCTGCCCCATCCCTGGAGGGGTTCAAGGCCAGGCTGGATGGGGCTTGGAGCAACCTGGTCTGGTGGGAGGTGTCCCTGCCTATGGAAGGGAGGTTGGAACTCCATGATCTTTAAGGTCCCTTCCAACCTAAACCATTCTATGATTCTTTGACTGCAACGTGGTCACATATGACTCCTGAATCGAGGTTCTTCACTCATATCTCTGCAGCACTTCCAGGGACAGCTGAGCCTCTTCAGAGCTAGAGCTAAAATACTGAACGCTACAAAGCTGTACAACATGTACATCCACTGGACACTGCCCTAGGTCACACAGGAAAGCAAAGCAAGAATACAGACAGCAGAAAAAAACCCTCACCTTATCAACTGTTGTCCTCTAACCAGTACACACCGTGGAAATACATTTTCCAGTTGGAGCTGATATTTTTTGTGAGTCAGCAGTGGTGTGTTGGAAGGAGAACAAGGACTAATGCAACTCCACTATCCAGGATGGCTGCATTATAACCTCTTATTTCCAGATGTCATGCTAAGTAAGTGACTTCTTGACTCTACCTGACTTCTCTTACCTCTTAGAAAAGAAAATGGCAGTCACAAAATAGCTGCTGGGACACAGCATGATTGCACTGCGTGCTTCTCCAACATACAAAAAGGCCACATGTTTTCAGCAGGGTCATTATTTTATTGTATGTACATTTCTATTTCAATTGCAGTATTATTTCTATTTCAATTGTTTTGTTTTCTATACTCCTCACAGATCCCAGTGGATCAACCAGATGTCCTGATGTTTGTGAGGCAGACCACCTCCTTCTTCTCCTCCTCCTCCTTTTCCTTCTCCTGCTGAGTTTCTGTGTCCCCTGAGAGTGTGCCCTTGTGGCCCAGCTCTGGCTTTCCATGTGGTGTGTAGGGTTCAACAAGGGCAAAAATGTAGGGAGGTGACACTTCTTGCTCTCCCACCCCTCTAAATTCAAGGCTGGTGGCTCTGCAGGGAGGAACCTCATCTGTCATTGAATCTGTTAGGATACTCAGAGGAGAAATCCTCCTACAAGCAAAGAACATAACTCCACCACTGCCCTGGCCATGGTTCCCACATTGGCTACTGGTTAAGGTATGTGCCAGGTAATTAAAGCCCAGCAACCTTTCATATTGCATGAAATTCAAACTGGGATTGAATCCTAGAACTTCTGTGCCAGCTCAATGGTACGGGTGTTGTGAAAGCTTTGCTTTTGTCTGAAGTGAATGATCTGAGTGCGAGAGAGGGAGGAAGAAATAGTTATACAGAAAAAGCTGCTTCAATTCCAGTGTTATTAGGCAGGCTTTCACACCACTGTTCTCTCTCCCTGATAAATATAATCCTCAGCTCTTGGTAAATCACTTTTTCTTCCTCATATTTTTCATGCCTCATTGGCTGCTCAGCAATTGGGATGGCTGGGCAAGGAGTAGGGGAGTTGATACTTTTGTTTTCCTTGGTATTATCTTTTTTTTAATTAAGAGGATAAATGGAAAGAAAGTCTTGACAATATGAGCACTTGATTAAACAACTGTTAAAAGGAACATGTAAACAGTTTTTTATAACATTTGTTCTAAAATTTGGTATTTAGCAAGTCTGTTACTTCTAAAGCTGTAAGTAGGTATTAATCATAGAATCATAGAATGGTCCAGGCCAGAAGGGACCTCTAAGGTCATCTAGTCCCACCTCCCCACAGTCAGCAGGGACACCCCCAACTAGACCAGGTTGCCCAGGGCCTCCTCGAGCCCCCCCTTGAAGACCTCCAGGGAAGAGGCCTCCACCACCTCCCTGGGCAACCTGTCCCAGTGCTCCATCACCCTCAGAGTAAAGAACCTATTCCTAATATCCAATCTAAAGCTGCTCTTCTCCAGCTTGGTGCAATTGCCCCTCGTCCTGTCCCTGCAAGCCTTTAGAAACAGACCCTCCCCAGCCTTCCTGTAGGCCCCCTTCAGGTAATGGAAAGCTGCTCTGAGGTCTCCCTGGAGCCTCCTCTTCTCCAGGCTGAACAACCCCAGCTCCCTCAGCCTGTCCTTGTAGCAAAGGTGCCACAACCCCCTGATCATTTTCATGGCCCTCCTCTGAACCTGCTCCATCAAGTCCATGTCCTTCCTCTCTTAAGGACTCCAGACCTGCACAGAGTAGTACTCCAGGTGAGGTCTCACCAGAGCAGGTCTTTCACGCATCCCTCCTTCCTTCAGAGCATTTCCAAACAACAGTAAGGTGAGAGGCTCTCGGTCCATTGCTTGTGCCTGTGGTAGCACACAAGGAATGCAGTTTTGGTTTTAGAAAGCATCTGGTCAAGCAAAATCACTTCAGCTATTTTCAGTCATGCTCAGAAATTGATGATTTTTACAAAGAAAGCACATAAATCAGGTGGAAGTTGCTAGAAGTGTTTTATTCTTATCAGCATGGAGTAAGAAAATTTGTGGTCTGATACTGAGAGAACATGGCTTTCCTGGGTTAAAATACACATTTAACTCTGCTACTGGTTTAGAAATGCTTTAGGAATACACAAAGGGTTTTTAAAAATAAAAGCATGGTGCCTCAGGGAGTACCGCTAGTTTAAATAACACATGAAAACTATTTATGAGCCTTCTTTTATGAGGTGGTCAAAGCAAAGACCATCCACCATGTAACATAAGACTGGCTAAAGAAGAAAGGTTTTTCAAAACCACATTGGAGAGTTCAGCATGTATGGAATTTTATTTCAGTCTCTATTGCTTATTTAAATTAATGATGTTTTCAGGTGGAGTCTAAATGATAATACAGATCAAGGTGAGTTTTGCCAGGGAGCTGGACATCAGTCTATTATTCAAAGAATGTTACTGAATAAAGTTGAAACAATCCTAAACGGACAATGGGTTTAGTGAAAGGGAATTTTTAAATAGTTTCCAAAAAAAATTTGTTTCAAACATTTTCAAATGCACTGGAATTGTGTTCACTCCGTCTTTAGCCATGGAGATTAATACTCCTGAATAGTCCTGAATACCTTAATGGCAGATCTCCCAGTACTTACCCAGTGTGTCCAACCACAGCAGAGTGCAGAGTAAGGGCCATTGCCTCTTGTTTAGTCTGGCAGTACCAGCTCAGTAGTTCCTGCTGTGTTGTTGTAGATTTAATGAGGTTTTCCCCTACTACAGGAGGAACCTCCAGTCCACCCTTACGTCAAGGGATCACCTCCAGGTCTAATTCCTGAGATTGCCAAGCCGTGGCCCATTTCCTGGAGTTCCTAGAGGGGTTTCAAGTGCTACCACTCCAGACTGGTATCTCACATACTTTCCTTCTACTTTGTACACACTCACCCACACTCTGGTTCCAACTCTTTCTGTCCCTAACCTTCTTATCTTCACATTGATCTCTGATCTACAAGACAGATTAGAGAGATTTGCCATCCCAGGTGTTTTCTGAGTTACTTCTCCTTATCCAGAGCACTCCACTGCCTTCATGGTATTCACCAGTTCTGCATTAGGGCTTCACTGCAACTGGGTAAGTGCTTAAAGGGTTTGCAAAAGTCCAGGCTGCTGAGGAAAACTTGTGAATGGACATTCTTTCATTTCTGCCTTAACCATGAATGTACGTATTTAGCTAATTAGGGCATTCATTTGAAATTACTAAGCTAGTAAGTAATGCAGAATGTAATGAGATTGATTACAATGGGGCAACAATTAGGGGAGAACTTTGTAGAGTGGGGCTGATGGCTGGACTCGATGATCCCAAGGGTCTCTTCCAACCTGAATGATTCTATGATTCTATGATTCTACCCTTAACGGCTTAAAGTAAAAGATAAAGATGGACACAAAACCTCAGTGTATCCAGAATAAACTTCATCTGAAAAAAAGAGGAGAGCTGCTAGCATGCTATTTGTGTGACTTCATTGTGAATGAGATCAGTGAACTGCTCTGGATGCGAAATCAGTTAAAATAACAGATTTTTTTGCCCAATGTTATGTTTTTACTGGGGAAATTTCTCTCAAGCTGGTATCGCTGTTGACCATTTTGTAACATCAAACCACAGCCTCCTACAGGAAACGTAAATAAATCCTGCCAAGGGTGGCATGGAACTTCAATAACCTTAAACCATTTTACACCTCAATGAGAGCATCTGTGGAAGGGATTAGCAAGCTGTGATTTATGTGCAGGGACTTCCCACCTCGTGCCGCTTTGCCTTAACTTTCCCGTGGATCCCTGGGCGGGTAAGCAGACAGGGAAAGAGCCCGGGCTGGGCTGGTTCAGTCGCCTCGTGGAACGATTCCACCTATCTGGGCGTTTGATCCTGCACAAACGCTCCTTGATTTTGATGGAGGAGCTTCCCTGGACAGACTCTCTCCACTCCCAGCAACGCTGCAGCTGAGTAGGTTTTTTTTTGCCCTTTTCTAATCGTTAGCACTGAGGGCAGGACGTCTGTCTGGGTAACTGCTGTCGTTCAAGAGCATGCTGTTGGCTATGGTAATGGAGATTAAAAGCATCTTAAAACGAAACAGCTGCAGTCCCTCAGTTGTTATTCATTAACGTTTCATTATTCAATCTGTTTTATTGATTTTCATAGTGCATAAAATACACAAAACGTGCAGAAAATGCGATACTGAAGGAACGAGGAACATATAGAAAGAATCGAGCAGTCTGAGGAAGGGGCTGCAGGGGAACATGGGATGGGCGTGGGTTCACCGAAGGAAGCAGACTAAGCTGCCACCCTTCATTTAAAAAAGGCTGGGATAAGAAAATGTCAAGTGTCTCTGTGGGAGTTATGTAGCTGAAATGATAGGAATCGCCCCAAAGCAGAAAACAAGCCCATGCCTCCACTCAAAGGCATCCTGCTTAAAAAAGTAAATTTGGGCAGAAAGGCTTTGGCCCGACGTTAAGTGGCACATAGTTGGATTGAAGACTGGCTGAGTGAGCTGGGGTTGTTCAGCCTGGAGAAGAGAAGGCTCCAGGGACACCTTAGAGCCCCTTCCAGTATCTGAAGGAAGCTACAGGAGAGCTGGGGAGGGACTCTTTGGCAGGACGTGTAGTGACAGGACAAGGGAACGGCTTTGAAATGGGGAGGGGAGACTTTGAATGAATACCAGAAAGAAGGTCTTTACTGTGAGGGTGGTAAGACCCTGGAATAGGTTGCCCAGAGAAGCTGTGGCTGCCCCATCCCTGGAGGGGGTCAAGGCCAGGCTGGATGGGCCTTGGTGGGAGGTGTCCCTGCCCAGGGCAGGGGGGTTGGAACTATAATGATCTTTAAGGTCCCTTCTAACTCTAACCATTCTATGATTCTATTAATATATATGTGTATGTGGTGTATATACATATAGTATATGTATTTGTGAGTGTGTGTGTGTGCCTCTGCTCCTCCTAGAAAAGGCTGTGCAGACATAGTGGCAGGAAGTTCAAAAGAAAGGACGTTGAATGGCCTGATCCAGAGGAAAAAGAACTCTTATGTGAAAGCTGCCCTAAAACTTTTGCTGCTAAATCCAAAGTTGTCTGTCATTGCTTAATACCATCTGGGTTCAAGAACATAGGGCTTGTAGCCATGGGGGGAACTGCATAAAAGCTACCTGACTCCACCATCGATTTCTCTTCTTCAAGAGAATAACCTTCAAGCCTCTGCTTTTTTTTCTGCATAGCTAATCAAATTGGGAGAAGTATCAATATAATCTGCTTGAACAGAACAAACTGTGCCTGGTGGTCAGGGAGCCAAGCTGGCATCATCCAAATCCCAGGGAGGCCAATGGGATGACTCTGATTTCACCCAAAGTGTGCTTTGGGTCAAGTCCAGCAGTAGCATATGTATCATCTAAGCGTATATTGCTTCCCTTGCAGGGAAACCATTGTTTTAACTT
This sequence comes from Jacana jacana, assembly GCA_013400555.1. Classification (NCBI taxonomy): domain Eukaryota; kingdom Metazoa; phylum Chordata; class Aves; order Charadriiformes; family Jacanidae; genus Jacana; species Jacana jacana. The sequence continues at coordinate 331,058 of VZTM01032229.1, forward strand.
TAAGTGGTTACAAAACAGCAGTACTCTGATAACAAAGACATTGTCCCATCACTGTGTTGCTCGTTAAAGACAGAGAAGAAGCCTTAGGTCATTGAAGCACTTCATCCTGCCAAGGGCCACTCCTGCTTTGCAAAGCAGGGTCTGTCTCCAGTGCCCTAACGGGGATGGGAGCATCTAAGGCCTCCGGGCAAACCTCCTGAAGTTCCATAATGTGATTCCCAGGCCGTTTTGGACACTCTCTTCCCTTGAACTTTGTGCACAACAAAGCCATGATGGGATTCTCAGTGTGCCTGGGCTTGTTGCCATTTGAAGAGCAGCTGTATCCTGGCAGAAGGACAGTCCAGCCCTGGGCACTGCTTTCCTGTACTTTGGGAATATTTCAGGTCTGGCACCTCTATGAAATTGGTCAGAGAATAGCATTTGGCTATGTCACCCTTTCTGCACACATTAATTAGAATATTATGAAAGTGCCTGGCTTTTTCTCTAGCCACACAGTGTTAGTTAGCAATACAGACCATCAGCTTTGCTCCATTGGGAGTCACACACTGACCTTCTTTTATTTCATTCTCCTAGAGCCTCTTTTGCTGTGATTTTCATTTACATTGCTAAGTAGTCCAAGCAGACTCAGACTACTATCTGTCTCTCTCTAGAATACAGCAGGCACTTATCTGGCACTATAAATGTAATAATGATAATAACAGAGCTGTCTCTAAGTGTTTATTTGAACACACCTGGTAAACTCAAGGGAAAAGCTGAATGCAGTGACATATTTCATTAAAAGACGACTGATGTTTTATTTAACTCAGTAATTAAAAGTTTTACGAAGATCACCTCAGGGTGTTTTTTTAATAGCTCGGTTTCAACTGAATGCCCAAGTCAACAGGTATGGTAATTGTCCAAGAGAATAATTTTAATATAAGCAATAAAGGTTCTTACAGATTCCGATACGTTTCCCTCAAGACAATGAGAAGTGTTTCTGCAGAGATTATGAAGACTGTTTAAATTAGTCCATCATTCTGTGCCCAAACTATAGAAGGTTCCCAAATGATTTGGGTAGATAGTTTCCTGCAGCAGGTCAGGGGTGGTATGGAGCTGTGAAAATGTGGTACTCAGCTGGTTTAGGTCCTATTCAGAGAGGATTGAAAAAAACAATATTTGCCTATTGGAAAGACAATATTTTGCTTAAAATAGAACATGGAAAACATCTGGGGCACTGTGTCCAGTTCTGAGCCCCCGCCAGTTCAGGAAGGACAAAGACCTGCCAGAAAGGGTCCAGTGGAGACTACGAAGATGATCAAGGGGAAGGAGCATCTCCCTAATGAGGAAAGGCTGAGAGACCTGGGCTTGTTCAACCTGGAGAAGAGAAGGCTGAGAAGGGATTTCATCAATATCTAAGGGGCAGTTGTCAAGAGGGTGGGTTCAGGCTCTTCTCAATGGTGCCCAGTGACAGGACAAGGTGCACTAGACAGAATCTGGAATGTGTGTTCCATCTGAACACACAGAAATTCTTTCCTGTGAGGGTGGCAGAGCCCTGGCAGAAGCTGTCCAGAGAGGTGGTAGAGTCTTCATCTCTGGAGACATTCAAAACCTGCCTGGACATGTTCCTGTGGGACCTGCTCTGGGTGACCCTGCTCTGGCAGGGGGTTGGACTAGATGATCTCCAGAGGTCCTTTTCAACCCCAGATCATTCTGTGATTCTGTGAAAAGACATGTCTTGGGAGAAGTTAATTAGTGAGAACATGATATGAAAGGGGGATTAAACTCTCTTTTTGTCTTGATGAAATGGATGCTAGCTCCTGCACAATCTATTCCCAGCCTGGTGCAGAGGCTTGACAGCTCTTCTTATGCATTAAGTGCTATAAAACATATTATCATGCTGCCACTCCAACTTCTTGCGTTAACTATACCCTTTTCACATCCTCCCAATCTTGGGGGGTTTTCCCCTCCGTGCTGCTGTTTCCTAGATGAAATAGTTTCCTGTGCTGTTTGTGACAAATCACTTCCCCAAATCACGTATCCCTAAGGGAAGAACTCGTTGTTATGACTGGGCACGTTTCTTTTACGTGCATGATGCATTTACCTTGCAAACCTTGTGGTGCCAGATGTTACTCACCCTGACAGGTTAGTTGATGAGCTCTAACCACCTTGATGAGCTTTGAAGTTTACCCGGCTGTGTTTACTCTGAGTGGCCTGCATAAGGTGGAGATGAAGGCTGGGAGAAGGTCCAGTGAGCCAGCAGTGGAGAAATGGGGACGGTTAGGTCTTCAAGTCCTCCAGTTTGATCTGGCAGAAACCACCATTCCATGCCCCAATCTTTCTTTCCAAGCAAACTCTAGTCCTTTAGTACTTTATGCCTTGCCTTGTACATACATAAATAGAGCTGAAAAGTATGTGCAAGGAGGGGATTTCATGGTTTCTACCTGGAACCAGTAGGTTACACCAACTGAAAGCTTGCCCTTTTTATTTCACACGTGTGTAATGTCATACATATGTGAATGACTGCATCTGAGCAGTGTAAAGGAGAACAATCATAATCTCAGTAAAGTATGAGCATGAATTGTTATAGAATTACCATAATAGTGTTTATGGTAGTAGGTATAAATGGTACCATGAGGCTGATTAAAGCTAAAGAGCTACTTTTCCTGCTCACTGATTACAATTAGCTCTTCACTGAACTGCTTGCCAAAGGACTCCATTAAACTACAGTCAATTGACCTTACGGGCTGTATTTTTAGTGTGCATGAAATGCACAGCTGAAGTTTTTCACATGGAGAACTCCACATGCTGTGACCACGGGTGCAGCGAGGTGAGTGGAATAACCTACCTGAGAAAGCTGGGGCTTTGTACGTGCTGTTACATTACACGTTTGCAAGCTTTCATAAGCTTTTAAAATATCCAGACCTCTCAACTGTTTCTCTAGCACGCGGGTAAGTCCCCATCAGCCTGCCCTTGCATTTAGGTATGTCAAAAGATTACGTTTCAGCAGTCTGAGGGGAGGGGACAATTTCCATCTCCCTGAGGGCCACCGATTGAAAATGTGATCTAGGTGTTCAGTTTCCCAAAGCCCAAACGTTACTCGTGGTAAGTTTTAAGGCACTGTGCTTGTATTTGATCAGCCCTTGCTTTCAGTGCGAGAGCAGAGCCTTTCACCTCACAAATCTTGCTTTCTTCCCTTTCTTTCCTCCAAACGAAACCTCTCCCCCTCCCTGCCCCCGGCTTTTTGGGAAGAGCCGCGATCCCTGATACTGGAGTTGGTATCTAGCCAGCTCTGTACTTTGCTGGTATCTGCTTTCATTTTTGTAACCCAGCAGGGTCTATTGCTTCCTCCAAGGCCCACCTAAATTTAACATGAATTTTCACACCCTCCTCTATGTTTTGCTATTTGGTCCCCCCTCAATCGCCTTCCCTGCCCATTTTCTTAAAGCACCGTGAAGGCTGATTTTGATCTCTCTGTGAATCTGACCAAACAAGATTGGCATTTAACAAAAAACCCTTTTAGAAACAAAGCCCTGAAGACTAAATGCAATCATACTCGTTCTGAGAGCTGCAGTCATTTGTCCTTGGCTTGTTTTTCCCAGAAATGACTGGCACAGACATATTTTTTCATAAGGGTAGTTGGCTCTGCTCTCACTTGGCTGGTCTTAGAAGATGATTTCAGTTACAGTTTTGTCTGCCAAGTCTCATACTCCCTTGTGACCTAGTTTGGATTTTAGTTTTCCAGCTAGACCACCTGCTTGGTGTTAATTAGTTATGGTTTCCTTTTTATATGCAAAATTGTTTTAACTTCATGAGCTGGCACAGATTTGCCTGGGCTTCCCTCCTAGTCCTACTGTACAAGCAGTGCCGCCTGCCTAGACCTGTCATCTGCACTCTAAAATCACCCAACCTCAATCAGATACGACAAATTGTTCAAGGGGAAAGGGTAGGAGAAGAGAAGCAGCAATTAACTCCCGTGTTTTCCACTTTGAGGCTGTTGTGCTCTCCGGACTTTGAAAAACCTTGTCTGACTGAGTTGTTGGTCTTTTTTCTAAATAGCTACTTTTTTAAATCCAAAGCAGAAGGAGAGGTATAATGTCTTTAATAAGTAACATAGGATCACAGAATACCAGGTTGGAAGGGACCTCAAGGATCATCTGGTCCAACCTCTCTTGGCAACAGCCTGGTCTAGACAAGGTGGCCCAGCATCCTGTCCAGCTGAATCTTAAAGAGTATCTGGTGATGTCCAGATCCACCACTTCCCTGGGGAGATCATTCCAATGGCTGACTCTTCTCATTGTGAAGAATTTCCTTCTTGTGTCCAATTGGAGTCTCCCCTGGAGTGACTCGTACCCATTAGTCCTTGTTTTTGCTGTGTGACTCCTTCTAAAAAGGGAGTCTCCATCCTCTTTGTAGTCACCCTTTAAATATCAGAACAGGGTGATAAGGTCTCTCCTAATCCTTCTTATCTCAAGGGTGAACAAACCCAATTCTCTCAGCCTTTCCTCATATGAGAGGCTTCCCATTCTTTTGGTCATCTTGGTGGACCTTCTCTGGACCGTCTCCAGCCTGTCCACATCTTTTTTTGTATATTTGGGACCAAAACTGACAACAGTATTCCAAGTGTGGCCTCACCAGTGCTGAGTAGAGTGAGATAATGCCTTTGTTTCCTCTTGTGGTGGTGCCCTTATTGATGCAACCCCACATATTGTTTGCTTTCCTTGTCACATCAGCAGAGATGGGGAAGGACTCCTGATCAGGGAGGGGAGCCACAGGGCGAGGGGAAACAGTTTTAAACTGCAAGAGGGGAGATTTAAGTGAGATCTCAGGAAGAAATTCTTTGCTGTGAGGGTGGTGAGACATTGGACCAGGTTGCCCAGAGAAGCTGTGGCTGCCCCATCCCTGGAGGGGTTCAGCCCAGGCTGGGTGGGGCTTGGAGCAACCTGGTCAGGTAGGAGATGTCCCTGCCCAGGGCATGGGGCTTGGAAGTTGATGATCTTTAAGGGCCCTTCCAACTCTAACCATTCTATGATTCTATGATACTGTGGTCAGCAAACTTAAAGTCCCTTTGCCCAGCTATTTATAATCAAGCTCTACAGCTTTGGCAAGGCTGTTCTTTCACACCCAGACTATGTGTTGTCCACTTGTTACTCTATCAGGATGGACTGATTACCCTGTTACTCTGATAGGTACTCCCAGCGATCTCTGTGCATCCCACCCAGTCCATTCCTGTTGTAACTGGGGCTATGGGAACTGTTGTGGGCACATATCACAGTAAAACAGTGAAAGGACAAGAAGCAATGGGCACAAACTAGAAAATAAGAAGTTCCATCTAGATGTGAGTAGGAACTTCTTTCCTGTGAGGGTGGAAGAGCCCTGGAAGAGGCTGCCCAGAGAAGTGGTGGAGTCCCCATCTCTAGAGACATTACAAACCCACCTGGACGTGTTCCTGTCCAGCCTGCTCTGGGTGACCCTGCTCTGGCAGGGGGCTGGACTGGATGATCTCCAGAGGTCCTTTCCAACCCCATAGCATTCTGTGATTCTATAATCTCTCATCTTTCTCAGATGACCTTCTAATCCATCATAGAGGAAGATGCCTACTTCTTGCTCAGAGCTGGATTGCTTAGTTATTGCAATGAGTGCTTGGCTACCCTGAGTCTGTTAGAGTTGTCAACACATCCAGAGTTTCATGTGAATAAAGAATGATCAAAACTGCTACTGACCTGCAAATCCTTTTGTGTTATGGCAAAGTTTCTGCTCACAGGAACAAGCAGCAATGAAGGCAACCAAGACCTGCATTCAAAACATTGCCCTTTTTGCTGTTTGCCACAAAGTCTGCCAGTACCAAGTGATGCCACATTCGATACTGATGCTTGAATGTGTCTTTAGATGCCGGTAGATACAAACATGAAATGCCTGCTGTGTGTATATATGCCTATTTACGTGTCCTGCTTCTTTCCTTCAGTGTGTGTCATCCCTTTGCAAGATTTAATTGACCAGCAGCTTTTAAGCCCGGAGGTTTAAAAGTTCCTCTAATATGAGAACAGACCTAACAATTTCACTGAATAACTCCAGGCCCATTATACACCACCGAAACAGCATCTTTTTTTCAGAAAGACATCCAAATCCTCATGTAAGGATTTAAAGGAGGATTCACTTCTAGCAATGCAAAAGTCAGGTCCTAAGTGCACAACAACCTCAAGGTGCATTCAGAAGCCTTGCATTTTAAGACCGCTCTTTGAGCTACTAAAACTTCCCTTTAGTGTAGATTCTCTCTCAAAGAAAACCAAAGCTAGGTGAAATAAGAAATCTAGCTTTCAGATGGTTAAAATTAAATGAACGAAACTTCCTCTCTTTTCCTCAGTGATAAATGTACTGTTTTATTATTTAAGATATGGATGACACCTGCCAGCTTTGAGTCAGCCATGTTGACCCTCATCTGTTTGGGCCTTGTCCCTAAGCTGTGCTATTTTGAAGATGCTAATTTGGATGACACCACGGGTGCTGCTATCAGTCTGCTGAGACGGGTGATGAGGCATCACCCATTGCCTTTTTCTTTTAATACACTATGCAAGATTGATCTAGAGTAACGTACAAGTGGCCAGAAGCTGGATATCTCGGTACAAATAAAGAGAGTGGTTGTACTAAAAAAGGCCTCTTTTCTGATTTTGGGCTGAATTTGTCTTGTTTCTCCTCAGATAGTTTTCACAATGTAACAGGAGATCATCCTGTGAAGATCCAAATTCAGTGAGGCCAGATAGCTCAAAGCTCACATACTTCAGGCTCCAACCCAGAGATCTGACAAGGACAGAGCTGACCTCAGGCGTATGAGTTACGCTGCTGACTGTCAGAGAAATACTTACTTGGTTAAGTGTCTTGGTACATCAAAGTTTCTGTGGGTCCATTAGCAGTTTCTTTGAAATGAGAGGGGTATTTTTATAGGTCTTTCAAATATCAAAGAGGCAGAGGTCCACTAATGCCACTTAAATTGTGTCCCAACTAATAAACTAGACATACTTGGAAGCGCTCTCGGGCAGTGAATGCAACTGGCACTTGGGTTCACGTTGTACTTTCTCGCCATCCAGGACAAGGTCTCCACATCCTGGTCACCCTCTGGGAAGACTTACTTTCCCTTGTTCACCCTCACACCATGCCTGGGTGTTGTACGGGAGAGGGCTGTTTGACGTGAGTCAAAAACCATCCCTGGGACCTTTTTATAAAAGAATCAGGAGTGGAGGCGCTTGAAGCCCAGCGCCTGGGAACATTCCTTGCCACTTTTTAATTTACTAGAATAGTTGCAGCCTCAGAGACTGAACACTCATCTCAGGTTACTTACACAAGCAGGCACAGGGGCAGGAGAAAATTGAGAGGCAGATAGTTAGGAAAACAATCACTTTGTGCTTTCTACAAAAGCCGCATATACTTAACTGTGATAATCTGGACAAAAGAAAATGGACTTTTTCCAGGCTGTTAAAATGCTGGAAGATTTCAGACCATGGAACTATTTGTGTGCCAAATTCAAATCTTTACCCAAGAAATACTTAGAAGCTACAGGATTTAAGAAAGAGCAGGGGGGGAAAAAGCGTTACATTTTTTATAAAAACAAAAATTATTTTGGGCACTTCAAAAGGAATAGATCACATTTTGTAAATTAATGGGAAAAGGTAAAATAAATTACTAAAAAGGTAAATCAAAAGAGTCCTTCAGGGGTCTAAATCAGCTTGAAAGGTGAAATGTAAAAGGAGTAAATTCCTGGGAAGCTGTGAGCTCCTACTAAATAAGCAACATTACTCTTTTTTTTTATGATATAGCATTGACAAACTACCCCCTTTCACTGGGTTAATACCGAGCAATCCTGAAGAAAGACCATCTACACTGCAGAGCCTCCATTCTAAACAAGTCGAGCACAATGACATCCTTAGTTGAAGGGAGCAAATCACTGCAAACAACTTACTGTAGGATACACAGCAAGGCAAACGGCTCTCTGTGTAAACTTAATATCTCTCCAGTGCACTTCAGAAAGCAGAAGCTGGCCAGTTTCTGCATATCACAGAATCACAGAATATCAGGGATGGGAAGGGATCTTGAAAGATCATCCAGTCCAATCCCCTGCTGGAGCAGGAACACCCAGAGCAGGTCACACAGGAACGCCTCCAGACGGGTTGGGAATGTCTCCAGAGAAGGAGACTCCACAACCCTCCCTGGGCAGCCCCTGCCAGGGTTCCCTCACCCTGAAGAAGTTTTTTGTCATATTTAAGTGGAACCTCCTGTGTTCCAGCTGGCACCCATTACTCCTTGTCCTATCATTGGACGTCACTGAGAAGAGCCTGGCTCCATCCTCCTGACACTCACCCTTTACATATTGATAAACATTCATGAGGTCACCCCTCAGTCTCCTTTTCTCCAAGCTCAGGAGACCCAGCTCCCTCAGCCTTTCCTCCTATGGGAGATGCTCCACTCTCTCTTTTTATTTAATGATTTAATTTTCACATCAATCCTGTCCTTGCTCCAAAATTACGACAGCTCCTTCCCTCTCCATCAACACCCTCACTGCACTTTTGGGCAGTGTAAATAATTTGCTGATGTGCAAGCTGCAAATGCAGCCCTGCTACCTGCTGGCCCCGGGGCTGTTGCCTGAAATGTCCCTCTTTCCAACCAATTTATGTATGCCTCTGTGAAACTGGAGACGTTCATCTCTGCATGCTTGAAGAGCATCGGTTCTTTTGAAAAAACTCTTCAGAAAAGGAACCGGAGCTGATGAACCTTACAGTATATGACTCTATTGAGAATAGATGAGGGGTGAGTAAGCTGAAAGAAGGGAAGGAGTATATCTGAGAGTCCCAGCAACAGCCCAGAGCCGCGGGAAGGGGCTAATGAAACCGAATCCGGCAGCAGCTGTGCTGTGTTACATACGGTGTCTAGCAGGGATTTCGCTGGACCGTCCGGAGGATAACAGGAGGATGTACAGCCTTGGCCTTGCATGAGCATTGTAGTTTGCAATTAAAAAAAAAAAGAAAAAAATTAGTTATAGACATTAAGGGGATTACTTCACTGAAAAAATAACCCCCAAACTCCAGATGTGTCTGGGATAGGTAAGCATCCGCTTGCAATCTGTGCAGGTTTCTGTAGGACATTTTCAATAAAGATTTTGTCAGAAGGATTTTCCCTTTGTAGTGTTCACGCTGACGCAGAAACCGCTCAGCTGGTCTGGTTGAAACTACATTGTTTTACCTGCTAGTATTAAATAAGTCATCTCTGGAACTCCAGAAGTGATGCCAAATGGAAACAACCTGAGTGGCCCTGAGATACGCTTCAGGAACTGGAAGTGGGGAACAGTGCTCACTTTTTAAATGCACCGCTTCTGGAGGACTTAACCAAACTATCACATGAATAGGCCAGGCTTTGAAATGCTTTCCAGGTCTGCAGTTTGAAAAGAAGGAATTCCTCACAAAGAAGAGTAAACCGAAACCTGTAGTGCGAGGAGGAACCGTCCCACTTTCTAATTCATCATACATAAAAGCCAAGCGCTGGCCACAAATTGATCTGAGATTACTGCGGCTCTTTTAATAAACGAGGGCCTTCCTAGGGCAGAGTCTTTGTCAAAGGGGAGCTGGAGTCTCATCTGGGACTGACAGGGAGTAAGATCGTGCACATTTCATCTCTACATAGGTAACCTGTGGGGGACAGCCTTAGGTTTTGAGTAGCCACTGGATACTGCCGTAGTTGCAGCCCTGCTTGAATGGAGTGATTGCTTGAGAATTTGATAGAACTTCTAATAAAGGCTGATTTTGCAGCCTGAGTGGAGCTCCCTGATGCTGCAGTTCTCTGAGTTAACCAGTTTAAAGCCAATGTGGCATGTTTATCCTTTAAGAATACAATTACTTTCCCTAGATTTTAGCCATCTAAGGTTGGGTAGTCAGTCTAATCTAGCCATCCAGGATGGGGCAGCTTGACTCTAAACACAGGAATAATGGGTATAATGGGAATGGCAAACATGTCAGGGAGCCTGATGGACAGCAGGTCTCCTTCTGTCCTGCTGCAGGTTTGAAGACTCATTTCAAACTGTGTCTAAGACTCATATCAAGGCGGAAGATACATCCTAGATGAGCCCCTTTCAGGGTATTCAGTGATGCTACTAAAGTCTGGACAAGGTAATGGCTTAAAAGCTTTCTCGGATCCCTGGATGTCCCAGACCAATGCATATAGCCTGGTTGCCCTAATCTGTGCTTCCACCACCTCCCAGGAGACAGAGTCAAATGAGCTGCCCTGAAAATACTTGAGGCCAAAGAACTTTCTTCTGGAAGTGCTTGTCTCTTTTCTAAGCACCAAAGGGACCTTAGCTCATGAGCTAGGGCAAGCTCCTAACTTTTAAATCAGCAGACTTATGTGAAATGACTCCAGTGCAGTTGAACCCCTCCAGCTCACTCGTGCAACAAGCCAAAGACAACTGTGGTAGGCAAATTAAGTCAACTGCTACTGATACCCAGCTGCTTGCTCCTAACTCCTCCCCAAAGGTTCTGCTGGTGTAACCAGTTGTCAGTGAACTGTAGGTTCATGAACAAACCAGGGGCAAGGAAATGGCTGAGGAGAGCAATTTGGGGTGGAAACCACCAAACATGAATCAGCACCAGCTGAGCTACATCATCGGACCATGACTGAAGCTTTAATTCTTTGTGCTTGAGCCTCAACCCTACATGGCAGAGTATTTCATGTATGGTGAAGGTCTTCTTCCCTAAGGAAAGGGGGAGACCATTTCTGCCCTGTATGTTTACAGAGGAGAGAAGCAGAGAGAACCTGTGGTGGCTTCTCAGGCAGGCAGCATGAAGCAATGACACCGTGAGGGTTCTTCAGCGGCAAATCTGAGAAATCAACTGGGTGGCCATGCTGAGGACTCGGCGCCACGTGGTAATAAAAGGGTGGGTTAAACAATTTTGGCTGCAAGGTCTTTCCAGTTAGTTTTACTGTGATGGATTTCCAGAAATACCTTCCTGTTGTCTGCAGAGAAAAAGCTCGGTGGTAGGCCACGAAAGAAAAAGCAGCCTGTGTGCACATTCAGTTCCAGCTGAACAGCTCTTGTTTTTTCACTGGGTTTTTCTACACACAAGATGCTACAAATAATATTCAGACGGGGTTGTGTCGCTCCTGGTCCCCCCAAATCCCTAGTGGGTTGGAAGCCGCGAGCTCTGTGTGCCCTCACATCCCCTGGAAGAACTACAGTAATATGCAAATGGCACATGTCATCACTAATTCCTGGGAACGACAGAGAAAATATACAAAAAGTTTAATGAACGGAAGAAGAAAGAGAAGTGGTAACTGACATTTCTAGCTAGGGAATATGACAATCAACAGCAGGGCTACCAGCCAAATCCTCTTATAGGCCCGAAAATGCTAAAAGCTTTAGCCGAGTGTAAACAAATGCCATGTTCGGTGAAAAGCAGTCTTGAGGGACAGATCTGTTAACCATCAGTGGGCATGTTTCATCTCACCGCTCTTCCAGGCCCGTTAAAGAGACCTTTGTGTACCTGCTTGCAGACGGGAGCTGCGGCTCCCTGACGCAGGAAACCATGGCCTTCCCCTCAGGCTTAAAAGCGGAGACTGTAGCTGCTGCCCACGTATATAAAAATATCATATAGGCCATTTATAAACCTGGAATTCTTCAAAAGCCTTCCCTTAGGCTACCACTTTGTGATTTATACCCAGTGAGAGCAAAGGGAAATGTCAACTTCAGGTGAAAACTGAGGACAGGTTTGGTTTTTGATTTAGTGTATGAAGTGAACCCATCTTGTTACGTTAGCCTGCTATAGTATGAAGTACTGTGTAATGCGTGAAAAGAAAACCCCAAACCTGAACCATATCTCTGAAACCATGCCTTAAAAGCCTGTAAAAGCTTGCAGCACAAACCCAGGAAAGCCTTTAACTGCTGGTTTCCCCCTCGGCTCAGGAGCAGTCCCACCGAGGCCGACGGCAGTGCTGGTGTACATGATGTCCTGCCTACGCTTTGATGTACCTTTGCTCCAGGCCTCAGTGACCTTCTCCTGTGAAAGAAGCCAGTCATCCCCCTTTTGAGCAAATATGTTCTTGGTGGCCTGCACAAGCCAAAAAGTCAAGTCATACAGATCATCCCGAGTTCCCAAAAGGTTTGTTGAATTCTCACTTGCTTACGGTTGCTGAGTTGTTCAGCTGGTGAGCTAAAAGCACCTCAGATATTCAACAGCTTGGGTTGACTTTAGCAGCTTTTGTAGATTTGTTCTGTATGATTTAATTCAAAACATCTCAAAGTAGATATTTGCAGAAAGGCACGGCAAAATCAGACTACACCCTTTATAGGGCAAGCTGGACTTGGCAACCAGCTCTGAATTCCTCAGCACAGGAAGGACATGGACCTGATTGAATGGGTCCAGAGGAGGTCACAGAGATGCTCAGAGGGCTGCAGCATCTCTCCAGTCTGGTTGGGACTGTTCAGCCTGGAGAAGAGAAAGCTCCAGGGAGACCTTAGAGCCCCTTCCAGTCCCTAAAGGGGCTACAGGAGAGATGGGGAGGAACTCTTGATCAGGGAGGGGAGCCACAGGACAAGGGGCAATGGTTTTAAACTGAAAGAGGGGAGATTCAGATGAGATCTCAGGAAGAAATTCTTTGCTGTGAGGGTGGTGAGACCCTGGGAGAGGTTGCCCAGAGAAGTTGTGGCTGCCCCTTCCCTGGAGCGGTTCAAGGCCAGGCTGGATGGGGCTTGGAGCAACCTGGTCTGGTGGGACATGTCCCTTCCCATGGCAGGAGAGTTGGAATTTGATGATCTTTTAGAACCTTTTCAACCTCAAACCATTCTATGTTTCCATGATCCTTTATTTCTTTCTCCAGAGAGGTTCTTTCCAGCTTCAGNGTATGAAGTACTGTGTAATGCGTGAAAAGAAAACCCCAAACCTGAACCATATCTCTGAAACCATGCCTTAAAAGCCTGTAAAAGCTTGCAGCACAAACCCAGGAAAGCCTTTAACTGCTGGTTTCCCCCTCGGCTCAGGAGCAGTCCCACCGAGGCCGACGGCAGTGCTGGTGTACATGATGTCCTGCCTACGCTTTGATGTACCTTTGCTCCAGGCCTCAGTGACCTTCTCCTGTGAAAGAAGGCAAAAAGTCAAGTCATACAGATCATCCCGAGTTCCCAAAAGGTTTGTTGAATTCTCACTTGCTTACGGTTGCTGAGTTGTTCAGCTGGTGAGCTAAAAGCACCTCAGATATTCAACAGCTTGGGTTGACTTTAGCAGCTTTTGTAGATTTGTTCTGTATGATTTAATTCAAAACATCTCAAAGTAGATATTTGCAGAAAGGCACGGCAAAATCAGACTACACCCTTTATAGGGCAAGCTGGACTTGGCAACCAGCTCTGAATTCCTCAGCACAGGAAGGACATGGACCTGATTGAATGGGTCCAGAGGAGGTCACAGAGATGCTCAGAGGGCTGCAGCATCTCTCCAGTCTGGTTGGGACTGTTCAGCCTGGAGAAGAGAAAGCTCCAGGGAGACCTTAGAGCCCCTTCCAGTCCCTAAAGGGGCTACAGGAGAGATGGGGAGGAACTCTTGATCAGGGAGGGGAGCCACAGGACAAGGGGCAATGGTTTTAAACTGAAAGAGGGGAGATTCAGATGAGATCTCAGGAAGAAATTCTTTGCTGTGAGGGTGGTGAGACCCTGGGAGAGGTTGCCCAGAGAAGTTGTGGCTGCCCCTTCCCTGGAGCGGTTCAAGGCCAGGCTGGATGGGGCTTGGAGCAACCTGGTCTGGTGGGACATGTCCCTTCCCATGGCAGGAGAGTTGGAATTTGATGATCTTTTAGAACCTTTTCAACCTCAAACCATTCTATGTTTCCATGATCCTTTATTTCTTTCTCCAGAGAGGTTCTTTCCAACCTTAGCTGCACTGTGCTTCTTTAAAAAAAATAATAAAAAAAATCTACAGGAAGCTAAAGGAATGCTAAGGAACTCTCCCAAGGAATGCCTCAGATGGTGCTTGCTGTTACTGTGAGGTCTCCTTCCTGCAGCAGTAGCTCCAGCATTACTCCAGTGCAGTGAAAGGAGTAAACTGGTGGGGATGGCAGAACCCACTGGAGGCTGGTGCACTCGCTTTATTTGCCTATCACAGGAATAAATCTGTGGTTAACCTAGTGATGGCTTGTGGTTCATAACATTAAAATAACTGCAACTTGATGAACAAACTCCTGAAAATATGTTCTCGGCAAGAAAAAAGTGTGTTTGGAAAATAACACAAATCCTGCAGTCCAGTCAAATCAATTTAATTTTCTGGGGCTGTTTGACAATGCTAAAAGGGTACAGTCAGGCACACAGGCTCATTCTTTATTTTCTTCCACTGTAATTTGAGTGGAGCTCTCTCATAGCTGTGCTTTTTTTTTCACCCGACAGGTGGTTTGGGGATATCTCACCTGCTGACCAGGAGTGTTTACAGGTATTCACTGCTTAATTTGTTTTCAGAAGTGCTAAAAATTAACCTCGCTAATTCTTTTCTGCAGTGGAAAATTTTCTTGTGATACCAAAAAGGTAGCACAGGAATGATTACTGGCACAATATGTGCCCTGAAACACAATCTCTGCAGACATTCACATGGCTTCAGGCTTTTCGTTGTCCAGCCTGAAGGAATCATTTTGTAGTTTTTAATCTCATCCCCGTGGGTTATAGGGCTATATCTGTGGATTATCCAGGAGGCACCGCTAATTGCCCAAGAAGTCACCCAGACGACTGAATTTAAATCAAACCTTCAGTGACAGTCGGTGTCTCTAGGATCTTTGACCTTGCTGGCAGCCAGAGCCATGTAGTCGGCATTCCCTGGGTGGGATTCCCAGGCTGCATCCCAGTCCCAAGCACATGTTGCCTCTCTCTCCTTCCAACAGCATGACCTGAGTCCCTTACCCCCTCCTGGTGCAGCAGATGTGGATGGAGAGATGCCTGGCAGAAAAGACCTGGGAGTGTTGGTCGACTGTGGGCTGACCATGAGCCAGCAGTGTGCCCAGATGGCCAAGAAGGTCAACAGCATCCTGACCTGGATCAGGAACAGTGTGGTAAGTGGGACTTGGGAGGTGATCATCCCCCTGTACTGGGCACTGGTGACACCCAACCTCAAATGTTGTGTCGAGTTTTGTTTTGGGCCCTTTACAACAAGAAAAGACATTGAGGGGCTGGAGGGGGTCTAGAGAAGGACAACGGAGCTGGTGAGGGCTCTGGACCACAAGTGTTGTTGGGAGTGGCTGAGGGAGCTGGGGGTGTTCAGCCTGGAGAAGAGGAGGCTGAGGGGAGACCTTCTCGCTCTCTCCAGCTCCCTGAAAGGAGGGTGTAGCCAGGGGGTTCAGTCTCGTCTTTCAAGGAACAGGACAAGAGGAAATTGCCTCAGGCTGTGCCAGGGGAGGTTCAGATTGAATATTAGGAACAAGTTTTACACGGAAAGGGTTATTGTACTTTGGAATGGGATGCCCAGGGAAGTGGTTGAGGCACCATCCCTGAATGGATTTAAAAGACGGGTTGACATGGTGGTCAGGGACATGGTTTAGTGATGTTTTTTTGTCAGAGTTAGGTTGACAGTTGGACTAGATGATCCTGAACTTCAATCCTGTCCCACTCATCCCCACCCAAACCCTGAGCAGCACTACTACAGGAGTTTTCTTACCTGAAGGCCAGGAGTTTGCCTTCCCCTTCTGCCTGTCAGGATTCTGGAGTCAACACAAATGTATTCACTTTTTAAGAGTCGTGTCTGAAGTGGTTCCATTTTAAGGTGTTAACACCTTGCTTTGATAAGTTGTAGACCTACCTCAGGTTTAAAGTACATTTGGGATTGGTTATTACTTTGATTATATTCACTACTCCATCTTTTCTAAAACTACTTCTAACAGCTGGAACCTCTCTGGGAAATTTCAACCAAGCTTTTTCCATATACAAAGATGATTAAGTGGCCAAAAGAGTCATCACTTCTTTCCCCTTCAGAGCTGAACCTTTCTGCGTAGCCAAATAGGCAAATGCCCTCCTGCCCCTTGGAACATCTGGAGTAATACTGTCCACAATATGTCACACAACTGTATAGGACAGCTTCTGGAATGGCAGGAGTGCAGCAAGATCCAAGTGCCTTCTAAAATCAGTGAAACTTTGACCAGTCCATTAAATCAAAACTAACAAACACACAAAAAACAGCACAAAAAGCCTTCTACTTTCTGTCCCTTACTGAAAACTATTACAAGTGCACAGACCAGTGACTGCAGACATTCCAGTGATGTTCAAGAAAAATTAATGGTACAGCATTGTGACGTTAACCAAGGGAGGAGCATGAAGCTTAAAAGTTTAATGAAATAACTGCAGATTTCATATTACAGAACTTAAAGTACACCCTATGAATCGGGAAGAATTTAATAAAGTGGTGTGTAAAAGTAAGAGTAATATTTTTCATATCTGGAACTGAAAAGAAAACATGCTGGGAAGAGACAAGCTTTGAGAAGAGGTACCAGTAATTTGGCAGAGAAAGGTAAATTTTAAGAAATTTCTCAAAACATCATCAAGGCAGTCCAGTAGATTTTTATCAAAGAAACCATCAAGAAAACAGCTTTTGACAACTTTTGTTATCCTACTATGGGATCTCCTTTCAGGTGTTGGGAGATGTAAATTCATAGAATGGTTCGGGTTGGAAGAGACCTTCAGGATCATCAAGTTCCATCTCTTCTGCCATGGGAAGGGACACCTCCCACCAGACCAGGTTGCTCCAAGCCCCATCCAGCCGGATGGGGCAGCTGCGACTTCTCTGGGCAACCTCTTCCAGGGTCTCACCATCCTCACAGCAAAGAATTTCTTCCTGAGATCTCACCTAAATCTCCCCTCTTGCAGTTTAAAGCCATTGCCCCTTGTCCTGTGGCTCCCCTCCCTGATCAAGAGTCCCTCCCCATCTCTCCTGTAGCCCCTTTAGGGACTGAAAGGGGCTCTAAGGTCTCCCTGGAGCATTCTCTTCTCCAGACTGAAGACATGGCAAGATTTCTGGCTTCTGAAAAACATGACAGCTGCTGGTTCTAGCTGTTCTGTCTCATTACCTCTAACTCTTTTTTACCTGAAAGTTTCTCTAGGGTTTAACCAGCCAAAAGGTGCCAACAGCAAAAAGGTTTTCTTGTGCTGAGGAAGCCATGGTGGATGTGCTCCAGCCACTGGCCCCACCTTGTGCACCTGCCTTCCCTCACCACAGGAGAGTAAGAACTTTTATGGCCTTACTAAGCACCTTCCTTGTGGCCAGGGCCTCTCTTCAGTGTTACAAGAGAAGGAAAAGATCCTGCAGCAGCTCACTGTCTGGTCCCCACTGCCTCTCCCGTGCAAAAGGCCACAAATGTGTGCCTTAACGCTGCTGGGAAGCTAAAGGAAAACAGTTCAATAGCAACAGGTTCTTGGGTCAGATGTGGTGATCTTCCTTCTTGCTCCCTTATCCTTTCTTTCCCAGCCACATGGAAACAACAGTTCTCCTGTATTGCCTGTTCTTTCCCATCACAGTGTGATGAGGCAACAGGAACCACAAAGCTGAAATGATTGCTGAATTTAGGATTTCTAAAGGCGATACTGAAAACTCCAGTTTATTAGCAATTGTCATGTGCAATTCATTCCCTCTGTGTTATAATATTTAAGTGCCTTCATAGCCAGAGCAATAATGAATACCAAAACCTCAGTACGTTTCTGTGGTGGTCCTGTGAACTGATGACTCTTGAGCCACTGACACGCAGGAGATTTCAATCAGGTTACCTGAAAGGGTGCCTGGAAGCATGATAAATGAAGGTAATTAGTCACTGTCCTTGCAGGTCTGCCTGACCTGTAAAGCAGGAGACAGTCTGCTGCTCCTGCAGACGGGAAATCACAGGGAACCCCAGCCCCACACAAAAGGGACTCTTAACACATCACCTCCAAAATAAAACATCAGCAGCACAACACTGAGAAAGGAAGGGGGAGAAATAAGGAGAACCTTTTTAATTCATTGATCTTTTTCTTTATTTAGAAAAGCAGCCACAAAAGTACTTTCATCATGGGGAATTTAAATTTGTGGGGTTTTTTTTCTTTATTTCTAAATAACACCTACCTATACCTTTGATCTTTTCTGTACAGCAGGGACAGAGGCAGTCGAAGCTGGAAATTGGCCCTTTGGCTCAGGTTGAGGACTTGGATCCAGCCTCTTTCAGAGCTCAGGGGTGTTCAGACTGAGCCCGCTGCTAATACCTTTATTATTACAACGGGACTTCCAAAGCCACTGCTGATATAAGACATGTATCCCCGCAGTAATAAGCTCACACATAAAGGAACGTTTCCCGTAGATCAGGTTACAAGCCAGAATTGTGCATGCATTTCTATAAATTTAAATTCCTACTAACTAGGAGGTGAGAGTAAGGAGCAACCGCTCCGCTGAGCCAGCTGTCCCTTTATGGTTATCAAGCCATAAAGTTCTCACATGAGGAAAGGTGTCAGTATACCCAGAGACAGCAAATCACGCAGAGGTGTTGAAGAAGGTGAAGATTTACTGCAGACATATGCAACCGGGCGTTAACTTGGCTGGGAGTCTTTGATACCATTGAAAAAGAAAGGATGTGCTTGTCTCACAGGCTGTGGCATTTTACACATTTGTTTTTTTCTTTCTGATGGACTCTTTCGTAGCAGAAAACCATACGATAATCTCCTTAAAAACACGGTCAATATAATTGCAGGCAAAGCCTAGCCTAATTGCAGGCAAATTGTAGCCTAAAATTCCAGCCTAAAAGTGGGCAGTTAGAGGCTATCCCCTCACCTGTGACTTTATTTTGGATGAAGATGGCAGAATCACAGCAAATCCTGAGTGCTGGTGCTCCCTCCTCCATATCCCCAGGAGAGATGTTGCTCTGGAAAGGAGGGCCAGGGAGGAAAGGCAAAAAAATATTTGTGAATGGGCTGGCAATGCTTCTCTGTCTCCATGGAGTTGTGCCAGGGTTTCAGTGTCACCATAACCACTTCCTTACAAAGTCCCCCTCACTGCTCTATGCAAGGAAGGGGCAGGAAAAGAAAAGCCATCCTTGATCTGCAATCCATAATTTAGCGCTGAAAGCAGTTGGGAAACGAACAAACTAGGGCAACCAAGTGCCTTTTGATCCACACACAACTTGTCTTCTCCTTTGACAGGCTGAGGGAGCTGGGATTATTCAGCCTGGAGAAGGAGGCTCCAGGGAGACCTCAGAGCAGCCTTCCAGTCCCTGAAGGGGGCTACAGGAAGGCTGGGGAGGGTCTGTTTACAAAGGATGAGGAGCAATGGCTTCAAGCTGGAGAAGAGCAGCTTTAGATTGGATATTAGGAATAGGTTCTTTACTCGGAGGGTGGTGGACCACTGGAAGAGGTTGTCCGGGGAGGTGGTTGAGGTCCCTTCCCTGGAGATCTTCAAGGGGAGTCTGGAGGAAGCCCTGGGCAACCTGGTCTAGTTGGGGATGTCCCCGCTAACTGAGGGGAGGTCAGACTAGATGACCCTAGAGGTCCCTTCTGGCCTGGAACATTCTATGATTCTGTGATTCTATGCCCCGTATGCGTCTGGGAGGTGCAAGAGAACCTCTGATGTCAGAAGTCTCCCTGTTTATGGAGATTTAGGCATCATTAATTTGTCTAAACCGAAGAAGGTTTAGACACCATTATGTGATCAGATAAAGACATGAACACGTGGAGAGGCTGGGAGAGTCCAGATTTGAGACTTATAAATTGTACTGGCGGCTAAAGCAAAGGAGCGGGGCCAAATGTTGCTCGCTGTCAGTGACAGTGTAAATCCTTCTGAATTCCCTGGAAGTCAGTGAATCTCGGTGCAGATTTCTCCCACTATGTCTGTAAATAAATGTACATGTATGGTTTTACTTAAACATATTTATGTATTTATTTAATGTAAATGTACTTACTTAAATATTGTTACGCTTTGACCAACATACTGTGCAGGACAAGTGTAATGAAAGCTAGTTTTAGAAATGCTGTTACCAGGCAGAGAATAAACCCAAACTGGCCTTTCATTTTGTAGGAAATGTGCTAAATGCAAAGTTTTTGTCCCAAATATTTCCTCCAGAGCCCACGGTGTTTTACTGATGTGGAAATTAACTGCCAGGAAATGTTGAATATCATTATGTTCAAGTGGTGTTTTTCTTGAACACATTGGAGAAAATATGCTTCGTTTTGAACTAAGGGTTTGAATTGCAATGTTTTGAATTAATGCTACCCAAAATGAGGGTTTGATACAATTTTGAGATGTGATGTTTGCATTTAAGAAACTTATCAGACTGGTGATAAAAATATCCACCTACTTGGTGAACAATCCAGTCAGGAGCCTAAATTGCTCATATATATCATTATAGATCATTACATACTTCAGCTATTGTTAATTTTGGCCCAAGACCAATTAATGAGATGCCACTCATGAGATTACCACTATGGTAATGGGGTGCTCGGGCTCGCTGCATTGTACTATAGGAAAAGTAGAATATTAGAGTACAATAGCAGAATATTGAAGTCCAGTTTATGTTACTTATTTCTGTAAGTAACCCAGCACTTGTCACTGAGCATTTAGCACCAGAGCTCTGGCTTTCCTCTCACAAGAGATAGTACCAACTATATTTCATAGAAACATAGAGTCATAGAATGGTTAGAGTTGGAAGGGACCTTAAAGATCATCCAGTTCCAACCCCCCTGCCCTGGGCAGGGACATCTCCCACCAGAGCAGGTTGCTCCAGCCTGGTCTTGAACCCCTCCAGGGATGGGGCAGCCACAGCTTCTCTGGGCAACCTCTTCCAGGGTCCCACCACGCTCACAGCAAAGAATTTATTTCTAGTATCTAATCTAAATCTCCTCTCTTCTAATTTAAAGCCGCTATCTGTTGTTCTGTCACTACACTTCCTGACAAAGAGTCCCTCTCCAGATCTCTTGTAGACTCCCTTCAGATACTGGAATGCTGCTCTAAGGTCTCCCTTTAAGCTTTCTCTTCTCAAGGCTGAACAAGCCCAGATCCCTCAGCTAGTCTTCATAGGAGAGGTGTTCAATCCCTCTGATCATCTTTGCAGACCTCTGCTGGACCCTTTCTAACAGGTCCATGTCTCTTCTATGTTGAGGACTCCAGAGCTGAGCACTGTGCTCCAGATGGGGGTCTCACAAGGGCAAAGTAGAGGAGTAGAATCACCTGAGACCTGCTGGCCACATTTCTTTTGATGAAGCCCAGGATGGGGTTGGCTTTCTGGGCTGCCAGTGCACACTGCCGGCTCATGTTGAGCTTCTCATCTACCATCCCTCCCAAGTCCTTCTCCTCAGGGCTGCTCTCCAGCCATTCTCCACCCAAACTGTATTTGTGCTTGGGACTGCCATGTCGCAGGTGCAGGACCCTGCACTTGGCTCGGTCGAACTTCATGCGATTTGACTCCAAAAAACCCCACAGTGCCTAATGCTTTTTTCCTTTCAATGTCATTAGGTGAAAATCACATCCCTGACACATTTTTGTTTTGCATTTCACTAATGCCACCTATTTTATTACACCCTTTATGTAAAACCACATAATTCGTACTGAGGGAAAAGAATATCCCCGCCAATTTAGCTATAGTCAAATCAAAACCATTTTCACAAATGACTGGCAGATTTTTGCATTTGGTTTACATGGTTGGGTATGTTTGTTTTTATTTCTCAGTTGTTTCTAATGAGCACATTTGTTTAGACTACGGGGAACTTAAAATAATTGTAAATATTTTCTGGCTGGTTATTGAAAGAACTCAAATACTTTTCAGAATGCATTGATATATAACAAGCATAGAAGTGTTGGGTTGGTTTTTTTTCCATGGGCTCCAAGATATATAATTATCATACGCTTTTCCTAAATCCAAGCCCCAGGGCTTTTCTGCAGAAGGCCCAGCTGAAGACAAGGCCTATGGCTGGAAAATCTGGGAGCAGCTCTGATCCACCATTCCAGCTTCCAGCTCAACCCGGACACAGGCGCTACGAGATTATCGCAAAATATTCCCGAGACTACTAAATTTCACAAGGAGCTTCCAGCTGTTCTAAAGATGAAGTTGTCTTGCTCTGGTCTTGTTTTCCCCTCCTGCAATGAATGCAGTTTCATAAGACTGAATCTAATTTATTTGCCGCAATAAAATTATCACACACTGACAAAACCTGTCAGACCCAAGTTTTGAAATCCTTACTCAGATGTAATTAAGCAAAAGCCTGGCTTTAATTAGAAAAAAGCACCACATACTCCCAATTCACCTACAATGCTTCACGCTGAATACGATTATGTTCTTCAGTGGAAACAAATTTTAGTCTTCTACCACAAATAAGAAATCCCACCATGTGAAAGGTGATCTGTTGAAACGAAGAGCTCTTCAAACTATTTGAGTTCTAAACTAACACAAATACCCTTAATATTAGATTTTATGTAAGAAGTAAAATTTCTAAACTCTTTAACGAAGAGCATATGCCTGAGAATTCTTGTGGTTATACACCATATTTCTGCTGCTTGTCCTATACATCAGGTTTCCCATTAATTTCATTGGAAGCAGGGTTTCCCTGGTAGTACCCTCCGTGGTACTTAACAGTTTCACTAGTTTCACTTCCACACAACTTGTGGCCGTGTTATGTTCATTCATAACAACTGTGACAAAAAGCTCCAGTCTGATTTTTTTTTTTTTCCAAATATTTATCCACCATGGCCAGAGAAAACAATTGCACTGCTCGTACGAGTGAAAAATTGGCCATCAGATGCGCGGGAGACGGTCTCCACGTTTCGTCACTCTTGTAACTCGATAAAAATTCCTGTGCGCTGAAGAGGAAAGGCTGGATCCGAGAGATCCCTCTGCCAGACTGGTGAAAGCTTAGAGCAAGTGGGCGGATTTAGACCGAAGAAGCACACAGGCACTCGTGCCACGCTTCAGTTCATCTGGTATGTGCAAGGAACCGTAATTACAAGCGCAGGAATGCCTGCCATGCACTTGCCCGCATTGCAAGTATCTGTATGGCTGCCAGAGCAGGCAGTAAATATATCTACGGTGGAGATAATATGAAAACAATTATCATGGGTAATTTCAGCCAATTCTGTGGGGCAGCCACGTTTGCCGGCCTGCTCAAGCTCTTTTTTGCCCAATTTGAACAGGACGGGCTTGAGAGTTTAGCGTAAACACAAATATTGTCCCGTTTTTCAGTTGCTGACGAGTGATTAAAAGGAGAGGAGGTCAAAGAAGAACAGAGAGCCACTCCATTATTAAAGATCTACCCCAGAGTCAGAGCTCACCCATTTGTGTGAGCTCACCTGTGTTTTTCTGAACAGTGGAAGAATGCTATTCTATCACATAACCATGGCGTGGGCTTCCTCTCAGCGTGTTCTTCACTGGGAATGAATTACCAAGGGTAATGAACAGCACAAGATGTTGGCAAGTCTGAGGGGCGGTGGGAAGATGGAAGGTTCACCAAACTTTCCAGCTTTTTGAAATTATGAAGAAATATATAAAAGTTCTCAAATGTAAAACCCCCCGACACTTGACTTTTACCTGAATATTCACCTTTCACATGCACATAAATTAATACTAAGAATATTCACCGACGCAAATCTAAATGAGAAAGATACTGAATAATTGCAGCTGTCCCTCAAAATATATGAATATATTAATATACATAATTTTATATTATCCCCACCAGAGAAACTAGCT
>VZTM01032230.1:0-13588 GCA_013400555.1 Jacana jacana
ACATGCTTACTACTGGAGGAAAAACACTGTGAAAGGGTTACTTTCCATGTAACAAGATTTTTGGATTTCTTGCATCTACAGAGCATGGAAAGTCCAATGCCAGCACCAAAGTACACTGTCATTTCACCAACCACACACTCTAGGTTGTCTTGCGGGCATACACATGGGAGAGAGGGAACTGTTCCATCCTTCTCATCACTTCTGGCAGTAGTTCCCAACTCTCAGAAAAACATGGAGGAGGTCTGCTTTTCTACTACTAGTTCACATAGGGAAACTCTCCTTTGCAACTTTCCATCAGCAGCTCCCATAACAAAGGAATGTACATGGTACCATAATGCCATCACAGCTACCTATCCTGTAATTCAAGCTACTTTTTTTCCTTCTCAAGATCAGTCGCCCATGCTAAATTCTCTAGCATGAAGCAGGTGCTCAGAAATACCATTAAGGGAACAATATCCAGAGTTGTTCATAAAAATCTGAGAAAACTGTAAAATTTCAGTCATCATCTTTGCTTTAAATAAGCTCCAGTGGTGTTCTATGTGTGAGAACTTCATTACTGTCTGAATTAAAAGCAAAACATTGAGTTGACATTAAAAACAAACCAACTAATCAACCCACAACACCAAAAGCATCCAGGGAGTTTCTCTGAAAAAATCTTAACATGAAAGCATTGATTAACTTAGGGTCTTCTATGCATGTACAATGACATACAACTACTGTATAAAAACAATTTAATCATAGTTTTTATGTTATTATTTGAAACCTTGCAATTTGAAATCTACTTTTTTTTTTTCCATATCAATAGAGCTAAAAACATCAAAACTGAAATAATTTCTGTTGGAGTTGCAGATACAAAGGAAGGGTAATCTACTCTCATACTTACTTTTGAATCATACGCTGACTGCTGAATAACTTCAGGGGCCATCCAAAATGGAGTTCCAACAAAAGTATTCCTCTTAATTTGTGTGTCTGTCAGCTGCCCAGCAACTCCAAAATCAGCAAGCTTAACATCTCCTTGTTCTGATAACAAGACATTGGCAGCTGCCAAGGAGAAACACCATAACATATAAATTAGAGTACTCCACTTATTATTTTAAAGGCTTTAACAAAGTAACATTTACAATGTTATGCACCTTTTATATCCCTGTGAATTTTCTTCTCTGAGTGTAGGTAGTCAAGACCTTTCAAGATTTCCTTTAGCATGGTAGCAATCTGGAACTCATCAAATGGACCAGCACGCAGCTTTAGAGAAAAAAAAAAAGATTAAAATAGTTTTAGTCTTGCAACCAATTTCTTTGCCTTGTTATTGATTTCTTAAATTTTAAACTTAAGATTTTTTCAAAGAACTATGAACAGTATTCATAAAATGGTCAATGAAGTATGCAAAAACATTCTGTCAGAAATAGGTGGAAATGCTGGTACTTTTTTTAAAGTATCTAGTATGCACTCCTCTCAGCATGCAATGCGTATGAAAAGCTAGAACTAACTTTCCACAGTTATAGTTTCCTATAGTTAGCAAACACAGCAGAGTGTTTTGCATTTTAGATTAAGTGAATTGAGAAACTCAGTTGATTTAAAAACCTCAGTCAATTGACAATTTTTTTTTAAATTTAATGATGCTTTTTTCCTGTTCCAGCATTTTTGATTCCACACTCACTTTTGCATCAAGAACATAATGCACTACTATAAAGCTGTATGTAATGGGATAAATATGGAAAAAGTGTAAACTGCACATTATAAAGCTTTTTAAATAAAACAGAATCCATTAAGGCGGGTGATTCTGCTATTAAAAAAAATAGCAACAACACAGCACTGAAACAGAGAACACCAGGAAATTATACTATGGCAAAGTGAGTTAAAACTTACTTTTATGCCAATAGTGGTTCAGTGGTTTCAACTGTCCCTAGTAAAAGCTATTTCACTATTTCTGATACTCCACGAAGACTATCAATTATTCAAAAGTGTTAAAGAGTAAGTATCTCATAACCTTAGTTGCTTCTCAAAAAGACTTCTCAAAAGTTCCTGAGCTACAAGCTACCACATGCTACAAATAATTACTATGGATTTGTGTCCCTGTAGCTGAGCTGATGTGATGCAGTTTCATAAAGAAGTCTAAATAGATTTATGAACATACTTCAGCTCTGCAGACAGAGCCACTGTTAGCAAATATACAATTAACACTATTCTGTAATACTGAAGCAATGATATTTTTCCTTTGGAGTCACACAAAGACTGAGTTATATTATCTTACAGGAAAGGGTGGGTCCAAGCTGTATGGCTGAGGCAGAGCTGCACTGAAAGGATGGGGAAACCAAATCCCCACGCAGTGGACTGTGTTCTTATGCTCTCTAAGCTACATCCTTCATGAATGCTGCGCTACCTTAAGTAAAAGGCACTTTCCTGCTTACCTGAAAATGGAAAACCCAACACCTTTTAACCAGCTAAAATTAACTGCACTCTGTGGGCACACACTTCATTCACTCCCAAGACCCATTTCCAAAAGGAAACATTATCATATTCAAGTATAATGAATATTCCTCTTGGGTGGAGGAACAACACAGGGGACAGACAACCCAAAACCCCATTGTGTATGGCAAGAACGATACTTCTCATACTAATAAAATAAAATTTAAAAAAATTGCCTTACTGACTGAGAACAAATGGATGCTTCCTAATACTTAGAGACAACAACAAGAAAATCAACATCAACTGAATTTAACTGAGCTACCATGCAAATTCACACTTTTTGGAGCATTACAATGCAGCAGTGATGCAATATCAGCTGCCTCCATAGACTAGATTTATAAAGAGATATGAAAGCATAATGAAATAAGGTTCGCTAGTATTTACAATGTGAAAAAAATCATATACTTACAAGATCCAAAGCTGACCCTCCACCTAAGTATTCCATTATTATCCACAGTTTTGTGCCCTGTAAAGAAAGATGTAAGTTAGAAATCCAAGGCTGGACATTAAAAAAACCCAACCAACCAAAAATCCACCAAATTGTGCATTTCTGTAGACTAACAGCATACTGGTAGGAGAATGCAAACATTGATTCCCGTAAAACACCAAGTTACATCTAATTACTTCTTGTAGAATATCACAAGAGGTCTAAATATCAACTGAAGTTTGACTTGTATGTTTTTAAAAAGCAACAAAAAACCCCACCACCACTAATAATTTCCTGCTAACTGGTATCTAAAATGACTCCAGCTAAAGAACTAAAACTTAGAGAAAAACATGGTTTTGTGATGGCTTAAGTTTAAACTTCATGTTTCAATGTAAGATTACAGTTCTTGCAACAGAATTGCATGGCAATTATGAACTCCAGCCATTTGTGATACAGAAGCATTAAAATTTTAGTAGGAAACCTTCTTTCCAGAGCTCATATCCGAGGAAAATACTCAGAACTTAAAACTGCTTTTGAGCAAGAGCATGAGAATGCTTGTCAAAGACAAGAGGAACTTAAAGCTGTCAGGTGCCTCTTTGCCTACATTCAAATGTGTATCTAGCATGTAACTTGGGCTCAAACTTCAGCTGTCAGATCCAGCAAACAGTGACAACTGACAGCCCAGGGATCCAGCCCACCACCAGCTGTGCCTGCTGCCACAGGGTCAGCCCCAGCTGTGAGACCCAAAGCAGCTCTAGAACCCTCCTGAGACTTCCAGGTTTCCCTAAATACTAGAATACTAGAATTGACAGATGTTTCTAACATCCATCTCTAAGATGCTGACTTTGCCCTTGGTACATAGCTGCAAAAGGTGGCTGGTTCATATAAACAAAACTGGAAAAAATTGTATATTTCAAAACTGGGATCTTCTGCTATTTGCTTGCCAGAGTCCCCTTACATTTCAGAAAAAACTCCAATATTAATCTATGGGCTACTCCTCTAAAAAATTCTGTCAATAAATAAGTTCTTTATTTAAAATAAAACCTAGTTATTGAACATGCTTAACTGAACCAGACTTGGTGATGTGTCACGCACACTGTTAAAGTCTCCAGCAAATATTTACTACTATTAGTTCCTTGTAACGGAGCACAAACTTAAACTTACAGCAGAATTACTTTTAAAAGCCTTTTGCCTTCTAGATTGTATGTTTCCTATTGGCTGTCTGGTGACATAAATCTAAAGAAAACTCAACAAACAAATAAAGGTGCAGTTTCTGAAGAACCACATCCAATTATCTTAACAAAGTGTGCTCTATTAGGTTTATACTGAATTTTAAAACCACACCATTTATGAGAGCCTATGCCAATATTATGAGATCAGCAGCATGGGGCTGGCTAATTCTAGCAGTTTTTATATTTTTATATATAAGCTCAACTTTGTCGACCGAGAACATCTGCAAGGAACTCCAGTTTAAGGCAAACACTGTGTTTACCAGATGTGGAAGATTTGATTATTAGTTGAAATAGCACTGGGTGAAAAGGAGTCCTGTGTTTCTGAAGGAATGTCTCCAAGTTTCTAGTCAGGTATGAAAACTTTTTCCTAGCTATTTGAGGCCAATGAAGTATAAATAGATGATGTAGACCAAAGACTATCTTTAGATTGCTTCAACACTTTGCTGCACAAAATAACGTACAATTTTAGTGAAAGTCTCTGGATGCTACTATAGGAGCTCTCCATAATAAATATGGAAAACTGAGAATAACTTCAGGCTTGCTTTAATTGCAAAAGACAAGAGTAAGCCCAGGTGTCTGCAACAGTCACAAGGATAGGTGTTTAAATCCCTTGGGGAGAATGCAGAAATAAGAAAAATAACATTTCAGTCACACAAAGAAGACCTATCTCTTTGGGAACAGATGGAATGTACAGCTCAAGCATTTTATCAAGCTTCACAAATTTGCGTAACCAAAACATGCCAGAACTAGGCTAACTTTTAATACCCTTAATCTTTTTCTTGCCTGAACTGATAAAGTAATAATACATTCTGACAAGCCATTACATTTGCGGAGAACACTCATTTAAGCTTCTAACGTAACTCACACTGCTGTCCTACTGTGCAGTATCGCTTTCAAGGATACCCTAATGCAGCCAATGTTTTATTTATTGAGGTGTGACGTTAACTGCAACCAAAGTGCAATACAGAATGATGAGAAATACTTAAATCCTGACCTACCACAAATATGAACATCTACAGACTTCTACATCACGATTTTAGTTATCTTGCAGCTACAAAAGTTCCATTATACATCTGTAAGCTTGTACAACTCTATGTGCATTTGTGAAAGACACAATGTGAGATTAATTCAACAGGAAATCCCATTCAAATGTCACAATTCAAGACATATAGATACCCCAAATTACAAAGCCATGAGGATGGTTGCACCTTTTTGTGCAACAATAGCTGAAACCTGGCATCAGCTTTATCCCAAGAACCTCAGGAAGGTTCTAGCCATCTCTACCAATGATAAGGTATTAAAGGGTAAAATATCTGAAAACAAACAAATAACATTGCAGCACTGGGTAAAAACACTAATTGACTGCCCGCATTTCCAAAACCACATTTACAAGTCAGATGTACAAGCTGTAGCTAATGAGCAGCTAGGCTGCAGAACTAAGAGTATCTTACAAGGCATCAGCTGAGCTGACTAAATTACCAATTAGTAAGTCAAATAATTGAAATGAAGTCATTCTTCCCTTCCCCATTTCAGCAGCAGGGGCATCTGGAAGAGCCTTGCTGAGCCCAGGCCTCCCCACTGCTGTCTTTCCAGTCTGAAGTGCCAGGAAACTCTAAAACTGCAGGATATGTAGAATGGACTGTACAAAAATAAGATCTCTCATCTGAAATGCTTAGTTAGAAAACCCTCACAGTTAACATCTCTTATTTCATGTTTTAGTAATAGCATTTTTTAATTATCAAATATGCTATCTTACTGGAGAAAAACCTGAAACTGGCTACAAATTGATGACAATCTGCTTATTCAAAAGCTCACTGAAAACTGGTTAAAACCCCAAGAATAAGTAACAACAGAAGATGTTTCATTAAAATTCAACTGTATGAGCTGAGGCACACATGAAAACCCTGAAGCCAACATGTGGTCTCAACTGCAGTTGCTTCAAAGTAAAAAACTATCAAATTTAAAGATTTACATTAGACTTAGATTACTCAGCTAAGAAATATCAATAACTGTTGTATGCAACCTGAATGCCTTTGCACTGAGGGTTTGCTTTGGTATAGTTAGAAAAATACTAAGTCTCTTAGTATTTAAGAGACTCTTTAAACAATGCAAAACTCAGAAACATTTCTAATTACATGCCTAGGGCTTAAGAGAAAGCCACATGTATGATTAATATATTTAAGTAAACTATTTCTATTCCGTAAGCATGATCTAAAACAGGGCCGATGATCTAAAGGAAAACAAAGCAGTTGAGCCAAAGGAAGATGAAAAGGGAAAAAGAAAACTCTTGAATTTTGAAATACCTTATATTTACTGCATGTTTATGCTCTTTTTAACCACTACCTTAAGATATTTCTAGGAATACTCAAGCGATCTTTACATAGAAAACTAAGCGTCCACCAGCAAACCTATGGGACCACTTTGAATGTGATCTTTGTACAAGCCATATCCACAGCAAACCACTATGAATCTCTGCAGCCTAGGATTTTGGTTTATAAGAAATAAATTGCCTTAATTTTCAGAATTTAGCCTAGACGCTTTTAACCTTTAATTATAAAGTCATTTGGTACACAACTGTACCTATTTCTGTGTTTCCAAGACATGTCTACAGGAGAGAAACTAAATCAGGAATAACGTATTACTTAGCTAAAAACTTTGTCAGATATTCTCAGAGTAATAGCTAATAATAAGTTAAATTAATAATAAGTTAAAAGCTAAAGCAATTAAGTAAAAAAACCCAAACAAACAACCCCCCAACAAACAGTAAACAGATGCAACATTTAAAATACCTGTTATTACTGAAATGAAAAGGCAGCATAAAAGATGCTTTGCACATTTAGTAAAGTTAATAGACTCTCTCCCCAGAGGTATCTCAAGCTGAAAAACCTAGTATTAGTAACCATGGATAAATCTAGCCCAAGAAAAACATAGAGCCAAGATATTACTTAAAAGTGGCATTTTATTTATTTATTTTTATTTACCTAGCTAAAGGTATTTATTTATTTGTGGACATTTATTTACTTACTTGGGGAACAGCAAGCAGTACAATTATTTATCATGATAGTGCGGGATGACATTCCTGTGAAACATTTTTAGGGTTTTGTTTTCCTTTTTTAAAGATGAAAAATCCTTCTTTAAAGGAATGTGAAATTAATCAAAATTCCACAAACACCTCTACACATAAATTTTCCTTCCCCCCAAATATTAGAAGTGTGAAGAGTAAACAGAAGAGCAGCATTAATCTTTCAAAAGTTTTCCATTTCAAATAGATATGGGAAGAACTCAAGCAGTGGAGAAGATAAGTCCTCCAGCATTAACACGATCCTGTATTTGACAGGATGTTATAAAGTAGAACAAAAAAAAACCAAACCAGAACAACAACAACAAAAAAAACACCAAACAAAAAAAAACCACCCAACCCAAAACCACAAAAAAAACCCAACCTAACCAGAAGTTGAAAGTTTTATATCACTGATAGAGTAACTCTATTTACATATCTAAGAAAAGGGGCAGAAAGCCAAAGACTTGCATAACAAGGCCAAAGACAATCTGCTGAGAAGCACAGGTACTTGGGCAGATTTGCAATACCCTTTTTGTTTTCATTATCTATGTTGCTGCAAATAATGAAAAGACTATTTTCTTATCCTATTCAATCCATGACCTATAAGGCTTTTTCCACTCACCACCCATCAAAAAAGTCAAAACAAAGAACAAACCTCCACCAAATCAAGGTTTCTTTTACACATTTACAGCTGCTGAAATCACTGAATCACTGAAAATGTGAAATTTAACAAAAGCAATTTTACAAGTAAAAAAGCTTTTCCAAGATCTACCTTGACCTGTTTGTACTTCAGGACAAAACTACTGGGCTTTTACAGCACAGAATTAGTGATGGATACTCAGGAAGATAATATTTAGGACTTAGTTCATCACAGAAAATAAAGGACTGCAAGAAAGACTGATCATGCCTGGATCTGCAATACCATTTGTGCGCTGCCTTGAGGGAACGCTACTGGCTGAATTCAGTATGACCTTGAGAAGAACCAGCTTTTTCTAATATATTATGATGCACAGAATACTGAGCAAGTAAGTAAACAGCAAAGATACCATAGCTGTCTTATCTTGCTCAAAATGAGAGTGTAGTATTTGGAAAACAGAAATTTCTATTACCCATTTAGCATTAAAATATTAAAAATGGCACTTTTAAAATTCTGGTAGTTTAAAGAGAAAACCCCCGTATCTACAGAGAATACTACTGAATAAATTCTGCAAATATTCTTACAGTATCACTGAAGAAAGTGTGATGTCTTTTCCAACCCAAACCATTCTATGATTCTATGACAAAAGAACCTTTCTCCAAAATCTGTCTTTAGAATAATGTCAAAAAAGCCATTCTACCTTAAGAAGCCAGAAATATTTGGGGAATTAAAATCAACCAAGAAAATAATCCAACAAAACCCCAAACCCAAGCAAACCCCAAAACCAAAAAAAAACCTACCAAAACAAAAATCCCAAAACCAAATACAAGGAAAAAAAAAGCCCCCAGACATTTAAAATAGCTCTTACTATGGTTAGCACTATAGCTTTTATTAAAGGGTTTTATTTAGTTTTAAAAACCACCTAAAAGATGTACACACTGCAGAATCACTTAAGCAACATTTACGGTGATTATACCCGGATAGTTTTGCAAGTTGAAAAGACTTACTCGACATTTTGGATTTGGCTTCATTTTGGCTTCATTTTTGGTTGTTTGTTTGTTTTAAAATTATACCTAGGATTTCACACAGTGGTTACACAACCCTGCTGATGTCAATTTTACTTTGTCTCAGGCCCACTATGCCACATAATTACCAATACATCTCTATACTGTGCAGGGTTTCTTTCCATATCAAAGAGAGGCTTTTGTTTCTATACCTATGAAGGTATTTTTTTCTTCTGCAGAAAGGCCACAAAATTGTGCAACCAGCAAAAGGAGCAAAACAAACTGAAAAACTTTGTTCAAAAACCTACTAAAAAAAGTTGGCATGTTAAGTCTTCCTCAACTTTAGGTTTTTTTCTAGCAGCATTCAACACAACTGGGTGCTAGCAAACCTTTGTGCAATACTATACATTACCTTTAAGTATGATCCATAGTATTTTGTTACATAAGGACTATCACACTGGCTTAAAACAGTTATCTCTTGCTGTATATCTTCTATTTCATCTTCTGCTTCCTCAAGGTCTATGATTTTTATAGCAACTACTTGTTGTGTCCGATTATCAATTCCTTTAAAGACTTCACCAAAGGAGCCTTTCCCAATGCGTTCCAGTTTTGTGAATAGTTCTTCTGGGTCTGCTCTATGGTTCTATGGAAAAAAAAAAAGGAAAAAAAGATAAGATACACCTTACTTAATTTAATTCCCAATTATTAGCCCTCATTACATCTCAATAAACACATCATCCAGATTTATCATCACTAGAAGGCTCGCATCAAATTTATTTACTGCACACTAACTTCCAATTCAGCTATTAGTTACACAAGTTACATTATACAATTATGTCAAAGGTAAATGAGCCTCACCAGGGAAGGAGTCAGGTACAAACATCATTTCACTTCCCTGCATAACAGTCCTTTAACATGAAAGAATAGAGCTGTCCTTAATATTAATCCTATCTGTGCAGTAACTCAGAAGACATGGGAATGCAATTACTGGCACAGTAACATCATCACCTGGCAGAAAAGGCTGACCTTTCTACCTGCCCAACAGCCCTGGGCAGACAAAGCAGCTGGGCAAGTCATTCAGCATAGAGGACAGGACACCAGCACATTGAGATCTGGGGAGATTGGACACCTTCAAGCAACTAAAAGTGCTGTCAGAGTAGAGCAAAAGGGACCAAGGATATTCAAAGAAGGAACGAGAAGGCTGGAGACTGGAGTGCTGATTGAAACCAGCGGGCATTATGTAAGTATGCCTGGAAAGAGGGAGCAAAGCACCAGGCCGTGTGGCACTGATGAGGACACCTGGCTTGGAATCTCTGTTGATTAACTACTCTTGAAATCAGCAGATTGATTATTATACAAGTATTTTAAATGTTCAGCTCCATTCAATTAGTCACGAGAGAAATAAAAAGGAAGCAAATTCTCATTTCCCCTTCAAGATAAAGCAGGCTCTGTGGCTGGAGAGCCTTATTTATCCAAAAATTACAGCAGTGACTTCCAAAAGATACAGATGAATTGCTCCAGTTTAAGAACACAAAACTTCAGACCATACTAAGAAAGTTTACAGAGAAGTGTTTTTAAGAAGCAAGACAGATGTGCTAATAGAACAGCCTATGGTTTGTAGAGCAACAGAATTTAACACATTATTGCTGTCAGAACTGGCAACTCATTGCACAAATCAATCTTTGATCAAGAAACATCTGCCCAAAAAAGCCCTCTGATTTGACAGTAATATTGGAAAATATGAAAGAGATGCTTTATTTTAGATCTCACACCTCCAACCTCAAAAAGTGCAAAAGTGGCAGTTTTGGCAAAAGCACACATTGAACCCAAAGCACAGATTATGTTAGACAGCAAAACACTTAAGTAACAACACAAAATTACAGAATACATCTTTACACTGATGTTCTTGCAAATGTATGCAAAAATCTTTACTAGGGGAAAAAAAAAAATACATCACTACATCAACCTAGTCTAAAATGGACAGTCTCAATTCCTTACTGAGCCCTTATTGTTGCTTCTTCTCTTCTACTAGAACCAGAACTTAATCTCACAATATGGTGAGATGAATCAGGGTACACATTTAGCCAAGAACCAACCATATGATTTGTCAGGGTTATTTTCAGCAGAATCAGTTCACTGCTTAAAGATACCACACTGCCATTTGTGCTGTCACAAGATGAAACATGAAATGGCATGGAAGATTCATGCTGATCTGTGGAGCTAGATTGTTTTGCAGATATGAGAACTGCTGCTGTTCCCAAGTAGCACATTAAAGCAAGAAGAATGAAGAATTTCCCCTTTGTGTACAATGAGCTCATAAAACAAAAACAAAACTAAAAAACCCAGACCACCACCAGAGACATAATTAAGACCAAAAAAAAAAAAAAAATAGTTGTATGTTCTTCTGATAGATTTCTGGGCACCTCAGCACAAGAGAGATATCGAGGTGCTGGAGCGAGTACAGAGGAGGGCNGAAAGACTTGAAAGATGAATACATAATCAAAGCAAATGAGGAAAAACCAGGATGATTACTGCTTTCATCTAAAATCTGGGACAACTAATATTATTTTCTGAGAAATAAAATTGTTCTAGGTCCATAAAGCTTTTACTTAAGCAATAAATTAACAAAAAAAACAAAAAAAAAAACCAAGCAGCAAATCTTCAAGCTTCCAAGACAGCCATATTGCCATATACTACTGCATCAGCTTCTGCCATTGTTAAAAATAAATTTTAAACTTTAAAAAAAAAAAAAAATCTAAATTAAAAATCTATTTTCAGATGCGTTTCAAAAAGGTATTGCAGGGACAGGTGTTACAAAAGCAGCAGCAACTGCCACCCAGCCCCTCCCTGCTGCTAGTTAAACTGCCAAGTTGTCACTTTGTTAGCAATCTATGTTCCTAAACTACATTCTTGAAATGAGGACTAGTTAACAGATAGCTCTGCATTTACAATAAACTAAGACAGGCACCCTCAAGAAACTCTAACAGAGCTAAGAGAAAAGACTGGCAAAACTTTTCATTAACCCTAACGTACACATCTTCAGAAGAACTAGCTTCGAGACACTTGGAGCTATGGACACTTGGACACTATGGAACATAATAGCTATCACTGATTTGAGCTGAAACCTGTTAAACACTTCCAGACAGAAAGTGTCAGTTTAATCACAGACATAGTCAGCTAATCCAACTCATTGCAAATGTTTGATGAACTCAAAGGGCAACACTTGGGTTTTGCTCGGGGAAAAAACTTAAGCAGAAAGTTCCTCTGGGCTCCTGAGTGGAATTGCTCATCACTCATTCCTATATATACACCTATGTCCTGGTCATCAAAAATCCATCCAGGCCTCCAAACTCTCTCCCCTTAGCTACACCAGGTGAATCAGAGCTTTAAAGGTTATTTCAATGTCCAACAACTCCTAATGCCATGACATGGGCATACAGGGAGAGATGGGGCACTGCAGAACTGCCTGTACAGTCCTGGGAGAGAGAGTTGGGACATGGGAGCACTGAAGAACAAACTGTGTGGGACTACTAGAGTCACATCTTTTTATTCTGAGAAAATTCTCTCAAAGTGAGCAAAGTCAACTTTACGACATCCGTTATTCACCAAGGCTGACAAGGGACTGTAGGACACCTCAGGATAAGGGCAAATATTTCTGACTAACTATGGTGAATATTGAGAAATTGTCCTTTGGACAGCCTTCAAACTTACAACACTGCATAACTTAAAACATAGCTTTAGAACAAAAACTGCATTTTGTAACAGATTTGCTTTTACCTTTCTTAATTTCCATGTCTTTTAGACTATTGCTCTACAGCAATGTCTTTCTACAACTCATAAAAAAAAAAAAAACAGTAACAAAAAAACAGGACACCCTAGTTGGTCAAAGACTATGTTTTAAACAAAGGTAAATTTATACAATGCAGTAATGCCTATCCTTTTTATCCTGTTATATATAAAAGATATCTCTACCTTTTTGTAAGTGTGTATACACACACCCAATATATATGGATAAGATTTTACAGTACAACTGCCAGTTAAGCCTCTAATATGATAAAAATTAAGATTTCTAACACTGTCAACACTCCTGAGAAAAACAATCTATTGTTATTCCCTGTTCTTTCAGAGGTCTTTCACTAAACAGGAAAAAAGTTAAGAAAGTTGCCTACATGAAAAATCGTTCTTTAAAAATAAATACTGGTTTCTATGGGGAGTCATGCCTGCTTGGCAGCAGATGGTAACAACACAATAGACAGAGTATGGACTCCATCATTATCTCTCTGAAGACAATACCTATAAGTGGACAAATCAGGAATATTTCCCTCCCCAAGCTCATATCTCGGGTCAAAAGCAGCAAGTATAACAAAGCAGAGGCACATTCACTTGCCAACTCCAATCTCACCAGCATAAGGAACAGCCCAACACCAGCATGACAACACAAGCCCTCTCAGAGCTTAGGAAGACACCGTTTCACCAGCCCAGTGCTACTATAGAGTTCAATAAGATGTCTCCTCCTGTCTTATCCAGCCCTGCACTGCTACTGTCTGTGTTTATACAAACATGTATGTGCACATATCGAGGCATCAGATCATAACTCGGTTTGGAAGGGACCTCAGGAGGTCATTTAGTACAGCCACCTGCTCAGAAGCCCCAAATAAAAATCACTACAGCCTAACATTTGCCAGCATAGTTGCAGTATTTGCATCAAGTATTCTGCCAATACAGAGTATTCTGCCAATACAGAATCACAGAATCTCAGGG
>VZTM01032235.1:1852-13091 GCA_013400555.1 Jacana jacana
CAGGAATTTGGAAGGAAAGTTATTTTGGTTAGGCTTGGGCTTTTTTTGTTGTTGTTGTTTATATATATATATATTTATTTTATTGAAAAAATGGAAAATAACCTCAGCTGCTTGATAAAGCATATGTTACACTCACAAAGCAGTGTGATAGACCCTGTAGAGAAATCTCTAGCTACTTGCCATATCATTTAAATCTTTTTATTGCAGCAGGTAGAAAATTAAAGACAAGTAACCATAAAAGAGCTAATGGTGTTTTGACAGGCTAACTAACACTCATTTGCTAAAAAAAAAATAGTTCATTTCTAAACACACTGTTGCATAAATATTTTTAAAACAGTGTCCATAGATACATTTTAGCTCCTTAGAAATTCCTACAGTAATGTTAGGGAAAGGTTTATTTAACTGATGATGAATATATTCTATATGCATGTAAGGGTCATTGCTTAGGTGCTAAGATCTAGGCAAATGCAACCCTTTTCACCACTGGAATGTTAAAAATGGGTATTTCCTTAGCAACATTTAGGCCATAGTGTAGGTATCATTTTAATGTATATAACATGCTTATTTTAATGGTTAAAGTAATAATAGTGTTTGTTAAAGCTCTGCCACAGTACTGTCTAAAGGTGAAAACAAGCAGAACTGCACAATGTCTGTTACATTGAACTATCCACTGCCTTTGGTCATTCTATATCTTGCAAAGAAGCGGGTATCATTCTTTGACTGTATCTTGTTCCCAGAAGGCAGCCTGTTTCCACTAAAATTGGAAACTCTCACAATTTGCTTTTTGTGGTTGTATAGCTCCAGTGAAAATGCATTGTCTATTTAAATTTGCCATTTGTGTGAAAATGTTGAAGTTAGCACAGAAAATCATCCAGGCTATCAGTAATGATCAAGGTATAAATGCTTAGGGAGAGAGATCAGGATGTCAGCAAAAATGTCACCACTGCTTTTCGCAGTACATGTTTTGATTTTCTTAGCTGGATTCATTCAAATCAGCCAGGTGCTTGAAATTGCATGATACTGCTTTTTTTTCTTTTTTGGGCTGACTGAGCCATGAACTATGGAAAATCAGTGAAAAACTCTGACTCAGTTTCTGA
Organism: Jacana jacana; assembly: GCA_013400555.1. Taxonomy (NCBI): domain Eukaryota; kingdom Metazoa; phylum Chordata; class Aves; order Charadriiformes; family Jacanidae; genus Jacana; species Jacana jacana. The sequence continues at coordinate 2,950 of VZTM01032235.1, forward strand.
GGAGAGCCTGTAGGTTTTTCTCCTTTTTACTTTCCTTTCAGTTAGTCATGGGAAAACTGATCAACCACCAGAAGCACCGGACACTCGTTATATTGTGCATGGTATTTGAAATATTTTGCATTATTCCGTACTTCTGAATATAATGATATTTTCTAAATGGAAAACTGGCTTGTGCTGCCCTGACCTGCCACCACCAACTGGATGCTCTTCCTGTGTCTTCACCTCAAGAGACCACTTTTATTCCTTTTTTTTTATTCCCCGATAAAAATCACAGGTTAAGTAACTTCTTACACGGTGGTAATAAAAGAGTGCTTAATTGCTGGTAAGCCATACTGCAGAGGAAAGTGTGTGCTCTGGCACTCAGAGCTGTGTCCTGGCTCCTCAGAAGGTGAAAAAGGGCAGACACAGGCATAAACGCACAGGTTACAAACCAAAGGATTATTTTATTTTTTTTTTTTTATTCTATAATTAGCCCACAGCTTCATTACAATGCAATTACACCTCTAGAAAACTAGACATGACATCTAATTTCTGAAAATTCACAAAGCTGTCTTGATTCAGTGGCAGGTGAGTTAGGTATGAGTCATGAATTTTAAATGTAGGATCCCTTAGCTGTTTTTAGTTCAACAAAGTGAGAGGTTTTGGTGGTGGGTAGAGTACTAGGGTATGGCTGAGGGTCTTGATAACTCTCTGGCCACCAGCCAGTGGTGTCTGGCTGGGAACAGGGCCAACAGGAGGTCCCTGATGTCACATCCCCAGTGCCTTGGACATGGAGTGTGCGGAGCCTGGTACCTCTGCTGTCTGGTTCTCCTCCACAGGACCTCTTGGGCAAAATGCAGGACCCTGCCACTATGTGAATTTGGGAAAATTGGTGTGGCTTTTTAACAGCAGCATGGTGAGGCATCAAGGAAGAAGCTCTTCTATGCTGCCAATGAACAAAGATTTAGAAATTCCCATGATTTTTAGTACAGCTGGGAGTGTAAGTGGCCATTTGGTAGGTTATGGTGAACCCTCTCTCTAGAAAACTGCTGGGTAAAGAGGGAAAGGTACTCCCTACCTTAAGAGCTCCTTCCTCTCATAGCTATGAGTTTATCTGCTATTAGATCAGAACCTCCTAAAATCTCTATTTAATATTCTACAACTAAAAAAGACTTCAAGATTAGTCCAGGAGGCTGTTTGTATTTACGCTTTTGGGGATCAAATCCCTAATTTCCTATCATTGATTCCACCTTTGAGATTGGTTTTGTGTTCTTATGTGGGTACCCTGCATACCTGTGGATACAAGAGTTTTTTAGAGGGCACCCTTTTACTTCTGCCAGCCATAGCCCAACAAGACGTTTTGTCAAGAGCTGCTAGAAAAAAAGCCTGCAAGGCTGGCAAAAGGATGTAGCAGACAAGTCTGGTTAAAGCCTGTCCTGGAGAAGGTCAAGGCAGATGAAAAATTGAGCAAACCAAGGGGAGGGACTGGAGCAAGAAAAGGAAAGAAACAAGGTAGAAAAATATTAGAAAGATATAAAGTGTTCGTGATGGCCACTAAAGGAGAAGATGAGACTGGATTTAGAGTCCTCTGTCTTCAGAATCATCACATCATAGAATTGTGTAGGTTGGAAGTGGCCTTTAAGACCATCATCCAACCATCACTGTTCCATCATCATCAACACTGAACCATGTCCTCCAGCACCATGTCAACCCATCTTTTAAATGCCTCCAGAGATGGTGATTCCACCGCTTCCCTGGACAGCCTGTTCCAATGTTTGGTAAAACATTATGTTTCAGGGTTCCACTTGAATATGAGGAAAAACTTCTTCAGGGTGAGGGTGACTGAACAGTGGAATGGGCTGCCCAGGGAGGTTGTGGAGTCTCCTTCTCTGGAGACATTCAAAACTCGCCTGGACATGTTCCTCTGTGATGTGCTCTAGGTGTTCCTGCTCTGGCAGGGGAATTGGACTAGATGATCTTTTAAGGTCCCTTCCAATCCCTAACATCCTGTGATTCTGTGATTCTGTAACCTAAAACTCCCATTGCACAACCTGAGGATGTACATTCAAACATTGCTACCTAAGAAGAAATTTCACCCACTCCAAATCCCAAGGAAACCAAACCCAAACCCAAACCTGCCTAGTTTTGTCACCCATGACTCTTTCACAGAATCAGGAATGACAGAATCATGGAAACATGGAATTGTCAGAGTTGGAAGGGACCTCTAGAGATCATCTAATCCAACTCGCCTGCTAAAGCAGGATTGCCTGGAGCACACCACTGCATCCAGGTGGGTCTTGAAGGTCTCCAGAGAAGGGGACTCCACACCCTCCCTGGGCAGCCTTTTTCAGGGATCCAGCACCCTCACTCTAAAGAACTTTTTCCTCATTTTGAATGGAATTTCCTATGCTCCAGCTTGTGCCTGTTGCCCCTCATCTTATCACTGGAAACCACTGAAAAGAGTCCGGCTCCATCCTCTTTCAACCTACCCTTCAGGTACTTGTCAGCACTAATAAGATCTCCCCTCAGCCTGCTCTTCTCCAGGCTAAAGAGTGCCAGCTCTCTCAGCCTTTCCTCATAAGGGAGATGCTCCAATCCCTCCATTATCTTTGTTGCTCTATGCTGGACTCTCCCCAGTAGTTCCCTGCCTCTTTTGAACTGGGGAGCCCAGAACTTGACGGAGTATTCCAGTCATGGCTTCATCAGTGCAGAGTAGAGGGGGAGAACGACCTCCCACGACCAATTGGCCACTCTTCCCTATGCAGCCCAGGAATCTGTGGCCCTCTTGGCCACAATGACTCACTGCTTGCTCATGGGTTGTTTGCTGTCCACCAGGACCCCCAGATCCTTCTCAGAAGTGCTTTCCATGACATCTACCCCTAACCTCTATTGGTGCCTGGGGTTCCTCTTCCCTAGCTGCAGGACTTGACATTTGCCCTTGTGGAACTTCATTATTATGTTCTTCTTTGTCCAGCTTTCCAGCCCATCCAGGTGACACTGGATGGCCATACAGCCCTCTGGAGTGTCAACCAGCCCTCCCAGTTTGGTATCATCAGTGAACTTGCTGAGGATACACTTGGTCCCCTCATCCAGGTCATTGACAAATATGTTGGACAGGAATGAGCTAAGTTTTGACCCCTGGGGGATGCTGCTGGTTTCTGCATAAGGAGTTCTGTAAACTTTCTCTGAGAGCATGTTGCAAGGCATGTCCAGGATACTGCCCAAGAACAGCAAATTCTATGTGAGGTGTCCATGGGGGAACAAGCTCACCTTCACTGGCAGAGAAGAAGAAAGCCCCAGGAAGGTGTGCGTATTTGCAATGGTAGGTCCCATGCTAAAGAGCTGTCCCATGTCAGATGTCTCAGCAAACACCTTTAAAGATACCTTGTGTGCCACAGCAGTTGAACATTGTGATGCTGAGCTTTCCTGTTTAATAAACCTCATATAACCTCAATATGTTATTCATTGTTGGGGAAGGGCTATTTGTCTTCCCAGATGCAGATTTTCACCTAATTTTCTAGAGTTGTCTTCTTCTACTGATGGTTTCTACTTATTGACTTTGGTGGGTTTTTTTGGTTTATTTGGTTGCTGTTTTTTTTCACCATTGTGCCAAATTTAGAGCCTGTTTCCTTAATGTGCAGCTATCCAAGAAGTGTACAAAGACTTGCTTGTAAGAGCAGCAGGACTCACAACAGATGGATGCTCCACACTTGACATGAGCAAGTCCATGCACCAGGGCAGCTTCTGTTACAAAAGAAGGAAACAATGACACCTTTATACAATCAGCTGTGACTTACACTTTTTAAAATTACTTTTTTGAACTCAGCCTGCATTTTTTGCATCATTTAAGGAAGGGTGAGAAGCACTTATCCTCATTTGTCTGGACTAACACATAAGTGAAGGGATCAGATGTCCAGTTTACCAAGAGGTCCCCCCTAAAACTGTAGGTAACAGCACTTTTTTCTAGGATTTTAAGCAGCAGAGCTGCTATGGGTGGGAATTGTATATTCAAGAGGCATATAGAAACTTGCTTCATAATTTGATATCGGGATGGAATATGTTTTGTTTCAGAAAGAAAAACTTTGTTAGCATTTCCTTCTGTCTCTGGTTGTTCCTCTACTGAAATAAACTTTCTGCTTAAAAAAACCCACAAACAAACCAACCCACCAAGCAAAAAAACAATAAACCCACACCAAAAAAAAAAGACCGAAGTCCTCACATTTCTACATATTTTACTGTAGAGATTTGAAGAATGGGGCATTTAACCCATAAGGTAATTGATAATGACACTTGTAACCTAAATATCATGTTAAGAGGAATCAATTTTAAGGGGACTGTGTCCAAGTAAAGGCCTTAAACAAACTTTGATTTATGTCATTGACATCGGTGGGTGTGACATTTGCAGCAAGGACTTTGTGTGGGGTATCCTACTCTTGAACTGTCACAGCAGCATCAGAGGGGAAAAACCTCAACAGGTAAGGATTTAGTAGGGGTTTTGGCATGAGTTTATTGAACAAAACAGTAAAAAGTTCCCAAATGAGATGCTGCAAGAACAAATTCAGAAAATTATAACTATCCAAGCCATCAAATCTTTAGAGCTAGATCAATAAAAGGAATAAGAACAAGTACACTAGAAAAGAGCTATTAAAAGGCACATGGGGAAAAGATTTTTAATGGTGAAATTTTGACTTAGACTGATATGTCGTTAATTTGCATAATTCTGCATGCATAGTGTGCAAGATAGTGTGTGAGATCTTACGTCTTCATTATATCTGAACTACAACAGCTAACGAATTGTCAAAATGAATTGCGAATTACTCCACACTTTCAGAAGTAATATCTACAATTTTTCTGTTAGCTGAAGGCTTGGGGGGAANTTCTCTCCCTGTGTGCTCAGTCCTCCTTTTCCCAGTTGCTTCACTGATGTTAACTGTGTAAGAACTGATGACGGAGCTATTTGGGACATAGCTTGGTTTATCAGCTCAAGCCCCATAATTGCTTTTGAACTTCAACTGGTCACTGAAAACAAAGAAATAGTGTAATATAGTATATATAAATATAGTATTTTGGGGTTTTTGTTTTGGTTTTGTTTCCTTTCAACAGTACTAGAGTTTAGGGTTGGAGTTTTTTTGCCACTATACATATATTCAGAGTGCAATAAAAAGCCTTTCTTTTCCCTTGCATATACATGCATCTGAGGCCATCTTTCTTATTTGTACACAACGTAAAAAATCTGACAGAAAATTTTTGATTCATATTTGGGAGCTGACAGCTACTGATCCTGGCTGTTAAAAAGATACCTTCAAGCATGGGGGCAAAGTGACAAGAAGGGACCTTTCTGTATATTTTCAGGTCTGCTCCTTCATCATGGACTGGCTAAATGTACTGATAAACTGCCTGATGAGGCCTTCTGGTCTTGAAACTGCTTTTTGATCAAGATCTTTTGAAGGTTGGTCTTATTGCTGCTATAATCCAAAAGTTGTGCCTAAATACACTGCTGTGGTGGCTGGAAAGCTTGCTTTCACCCTGAATTTATTTGTGGCCAATTAATCTCATTTGTATTCCTGAACTCTTGTGCAGGATAAGTTATTTTTCCTTCTGACTTCTCTCCCCCTCTACTCTCCTCTTCTGAGATATATACAAACCTTTTCCTGCTCTCTCCCCTCAGTCAACATTTTATGTTTGTTTTTAACTAAGCTTAAGAAATCCCAGCATTGACACCTCTTGTAAAATAGGTTCTCTCTTTTTCATCCTAATGATTGTTCTCTGTATATGTTCCATTTCGGATTAAACCCTCTTGGAATGCACAACCAGAATTGCATACAGTAGTCCAGATGGAAGCACCAGAACTTGGAGCAGTGATATTAGTCATAGAACCATAGAATCATTCAGGTTGGAAGAGACCCATGGGATCATTGAGTCCAACCATCAGCCCTGCTCTACAAAGTTCTCCCCTACACCATATCCCTCAACACCACATGCAATCTAATATTCCCTAGGGTCTAGCAGGAACTTGTTGTAGGGAGATGTTTGGCTTTTTTTTTTTTCATGGCTGCATTACATTGGAGCCTTAGTCATCCTGTGACCAACTAGTGCAAAGGAGGAACAGAAGGAGATCTGGTTGTTTCCAGCTGATGAGTTGGTGTATGCTTGGTTTATGCATTACATAGCCAGCTGCTTGGGATATGTCATTTGCAGGAAAATTCGAGAGGCAGCAAAGTATATGCACAGAAGACTGAAATTTGGGCTCGAGTGCAAAATGCGAACGCGAGCACCTAAAGCATCCAACAGCCAGGCCTGTTGCATGGCTGTAACATAGAGAGGGAACATCTGTAAAGTGTGGAAATGAATGTATGTCTGGATTTCAAACACTCAGTGAATTTTAAAGTATTTAGCTTAGATTTGGGCATGTTTCTCCTGCTTAAAAAAAAAAAAAGAGAGAGATTGTGAAAATGAGATGCAGCCACAGTCTGAGTAGTACTAATGTAAGGGCTCTGAGATGTTTTGAATTTGTGTATTTCCCGTAACGTTTATTTTTTGACCCAGGCTTGTGAAGCGTCTGTGTGATGCCCGTTGAATGATGTTTGCTTTCACAGGCAAAATGCAGCTAGCCAACTAAAAGTACACTTTGTGAAGAAAAATCTGTTCCCTCCATCTCTTTCGTGCCCTTCCACGTGTGGAGTATTGGTAGAGAGTGCTAGTAATTATCTACCAAACTATGGTTTTACACAGATTAAGCCCAACTTTGGTAAAGTAAACTGATTTAATTTATCAGTGTTGGGGCAGCAGCAGGTAAATTTAATCAATTTGGAATCCATCTCTTAATTTCCTTTATTGCAACAGTGTTTTGTTTTGAGACAGGAGTGAATCCAGCCTGTATGGCTATATCTGTCCCAGTAAATTTAGTTTTCTGGAACAGAGGGCAGGTAGTGGCCGACACCTCTGCTGGGACACTGCTTAAACTGTATGGCCACATCCACATGTACAGTCTGTTTGGGTCCTCTGCATTGGCATCATCGGAGGGCAGATGTGGCCAGCAGGGGCCAAGGCAATTCTGATCATTTAAGGGTGCAAGTGGTCCAGTCGCCGTGATCAAGAGTGGACAACTGGGTATGGGAAGAGGTTGAGAAGAGTAGCAGGAGAAAGCTGGTCCAGACAGCTCAGACTCCAGAAGTTTTCATTAAAAAAAAGGACCTGTAAAAAAAAACAAAAAATTAAAAAAAANTTAACAGAAAATATGAACATCTCTTTCACACTCTCGAGGAGTGAACCTTCATTCTTCACCCTCAGTCCTGCCAGAAAGGGAGAACACGCTGCCAATATCTTCTAGCAACACTTAAGAAAATATGAGAAGAAATTGGCCTTGTTTTTTTGCTAAGAAAAATGTACATAACTTTTCCATGAAATCAGACCTATTTTAGAATGGACAGACCTATAAAAATACTTCATATTTTTATGTATAAATTGTGCATATATATAGCTCAGATGTTCCTATTGTGCCCAGCTATTCCAGGTTTGCTTTGTTAAGCTAGATAATCTCTGCACAAAGGAGGGGTAATGTATCAGGACTCTGCACCAAAGGGTCTTGCTTAATGTTTTTTTTTCTCTCAATGTACTTAAAATGCCATTATTTTTTACTGATATTATGAAGATTGCATTAGTTTCCAAACAGTATATAGTTTTTAAAGATTACGCATTGCTTAGTGGTTAACATTTTCACACTGTATAACATTACAGGCGTTTTCTCTGAGAAGTGTCAGCATTTTGTCAGCCAAAGCGAGCTTTAATAAAAGCCAGGCTCTGACAATTTTCTGGAATAACCCGGAGCTCAGCTCTAAGTGCCGATGTGAGCAGGATGCGGAGGTTGGATCTCCTGATGAAAATTAGCCTGAGCCACCGCCGCGCGCGGCTGACACCTACGTCTCAGTTTCCTCCGCGCCGGTGCTCGCGACCAGGTCTAGGCAGTTAGAAGGGAAGCCGTCACTCACTTTAGCTGATCAATCAAAGTTTGTCACATCCTTGTGTGTTTTCACTAAAAACCCCAAACTGGGACACCAGATGTGGCGAATGCACGGGCAGTCTATGTTTTTGTACGAAAACATCTGATGTGACAAAAGAGCAGTGAAAAAGCAAGTTTGGCTTTGGAGCACGTGCCTTTGTTTTTCTGTTTTGGTTTTTTTTTTGGTCATGTGCACACTCGTGAAATGTTTTCATTACCTATAGCTGTCTGAGACTGCCGTCACTAATTTAATTTGAGAAAACATTCCCCAGCTATTTTATTTCAAATTGTGTCTAGCAAATTGGTTTTGCTAGTCTGTCATAGTAGTTAGAGGAAGAAAGCTTGGTTGAGGAATAAATGAAGCATTTGTTAATATAAATCTCTCCTCTGTAGATCCTCAATTTGCAACCCGAATTTTGACACAGCTGATAAATAAAACTAAGACACTTCTTTGAAAGAACATGAGACATTTTGACTCTGTGCTGCCTCTCCTCATAATAGCTGCTTCTATAGTCCACCACAAACTTCTTGAGGAGAATTTACAGATAAAACTCCCAAATATGATACCGAAACCTCTCACTGCAGTCATGTATAATAACGCAACCTGTCATGAAACCTGTGCAGAAAATACAGGAGATGTTGGCCAGGAAAGGCAGTTGTTTAAATTGACCCATGCTTTAAGTAGGCATGAGTAAAATCCAAGATGTTGGTACTTCTACTCAGGATGAACTTTTACTTCAGCTGCCCACCTTCAAGTGTATCATTAGTGTGAGTTTTCAACTGTATTTTGCAGTCATAATGGCTTGGAAATAACAAGTGATTTAGCTTCTTAAAAGGAAACCTTAACAGACAGTTCTACTTTTCATCTGAAAGAGAGATTGAAGAGCAGTGACAGGTAGACACTGAAGAGGAGAAAAAAAATCTCTATATTGATCTATTAGGGAGAGCTTATGGTGGCAAAGATGACACTCATGTTGATTTTTACTGGTATCCCATTTCCTAAATCCACAAGGATGAATCATGCTGTACAGAGCTGTTGACACCTGCTGGGAGAAGGGCTCTTTAAGCTTAGCACCCAATACTAATCATTTTCTTTAATTATGTTTTAAATTAGGATTAACCAGAGGCTCAAATGGGCCTACTGAAAACATGATATTTTTTGAGGGGCTAGTCTAGCTTTTCTGGATGCATTAGCCTTTGTATTGCTCTCTCAAGATCAAAATTTTTTTCTGCAAAATTTTCAGATACATTGTGCTTCAAAATACCTGCTTATTAGGACATCAACAGAACAGGAAGAGTAAGTACAGAAGCTTAGTGAAGTGGTGAAGAGAACAAAACGGCATCAAGACAGAAAAGGGAGAACAGATCATGCCTCCCTCAGCAAGCAAGTGACAGATTTAGGCCTGGCTTCTTAGAAGAGAAGCATCCTCCTTCCACCAGTAATGGTATTTTTCTCAATTTCGCAAAAATTCAGCTGTCTGCTTTCCCATTTTGCTATAAGTGCAGGTGTGTATTTTGTAAACTTCTGCAGGTGGCATCTGGTCTTGCTCTGAAAGAGCAATGGGCAGGTCCTCCCCACATGCCTGCAAGAGTTCCTGTTTTTTCTTGGAGCAAAGGAAAACCGAACATGCTAAAACACCACACAAAGTCCCAGGACCTCCTGGGTCTACCTCCAACAGGATGGAGAAGTGCTGATGTAGAAGGGGACAGAATTTTGGAAGCATTCGGGTACATTCCTGCTGCTTTGGCCAAATTTGGCAGCAGGCAGGTTTCTCAGCCTTTTTTTGCCTCTGTAGAGATAATTGCCACCACCTTTAATGAACCTGTGAGGCTAAATTGACCAGATTTAAGAAATATTTACTCTCAGTATGGTTTATATAAACAAATAGCCATTCTCTGCTGGTTTCCTGTCCTGTCCCCCCATCCCCCCACACCCCAGTTACTCTGGTCAATATTTTTAAGCTGATCCTTAAAAAATAACATGCTGCAAACTTTTTTTTTTTTTTTTTAATTTTATTTTGTCCAGCTGCAAGCTGCCTGCATCCGACAGCCTGATCTGAATGCACAAGTACCTGATTATGGGCATAAACAGCAAATACATGCAGTTTTGGAGGCTAGTTCTGAAAACTTGACCTGTAAATGCAATAGGTCAATTCAATACATC
>VZTM01032236.1:0-11434 GCA_013400555.1 Jacana jacana
AAACATGCTCTCCAGCACCTAAGTCAACCAGAGGGTTGTGTTCTGTGGTGATGGTTTTGTTTGTTATAACAGTCTTGGATTACTAGTTATTCTTTCAAAGGCAGAAGAGGAATATGAAGTGAAAAGAAGATGGTCATCATGTCACAAAGAAGAAATACTATGGAGAAGCAATGTTTCAAAAAGTGTNAGTATATACACTCAGAAGTTTAGAAAAGGCCCTGAAGTGTCAGCTTGAAGCAGGTGTAAACCAAATCCAATTTGGAGAGAGAACTGAATGACAATTTCAGCTGGGTATTTCAGAGCCAACTTGCTTTCAACCCTGGTAGCCCAGGGGCTATCTTTCTTAAACTCGTTTATTATTTGTTCAGCTGACTAATCTCAATATTACATTCTGTGGACACTCACCTATATCAGACAGAGTATCATGATTCCAAATCACACCAAGTGCACAGGTTGTATCTACATTTGTCCTTATTACCTACTCTCAGCCATTAATTCTCTGCAATGCTCGCTTAACAATGACCACTGCAACCTGCTCCAAACATGGACGTACACTGTTCATTGGTTGCACAGTAAGAGTTTCATTCCTGATACTGTGCATTTTTTTAACTTTGGTAGTCTACAAGGACCAAAGACAGAATGCATTTTGAGAGTTTAAACTACTTTATAAGACAAAATATCAAACTCCTTAAAAATTCATGTAGCACCAAGTATTATTTGCTCTTAAATAGATTTCTGGGGTCTTTTAAAGTCAGTATTCATTCCAGTTGCGCTAAGCTACAGAGAAAGGTTTGCCAAGATGGCCAAAACCTCACTAATCTTGAACTGCTTGTTTGCCTGGCAGGAGGGAAGGGGGGAAAGGAGGGAATCCAAGCTTTAAGAATTTCCCCTCAGACCTGTTGCAGTATTTATCTTAGTTATTCATTAACTAGTGAGAATCTCAGCTGTTTAAAAGCTAAAAATGTGCATGGGGCAAGAAAATATAATACAAGTTGTCCAATCAGTCAAACTAGCAAGTTAGACCTCATTTGGAGATTAGATGGAGACTGATGTGCAGAAAACAAAACAAAGCAAAAGCCAACACAAAACTCCCTGAAACTGCTGTCAAACAAGAATGAAAGCTACTCCTATGCCTTGAGATCTTCTTCCACAGCTGTAGTACAGAGATTGTTGTGAAATACTCTGCATGTTGATTTGCCTCAGAAAAAGATAACAGGAAAGGAAGCAGGCATTGAAAATTTTTCAAATGGGCATCAAAAGACAGAAACATATAACCACTGCAGGCACATGCATTACCAACAGATCTTTAATGAAGCTGCCTGGAAGAGTTTTAGACAATGTGCAAGACATCAAGTCGGCAAAACATACAGTAACCAGCTGAGTCAACATCAACAACACTGAAGACCTTCACACAGCTTTTCCCCAAAACAAATCCTTCCAAATTAGTAGGAAGAGATTATCTGTGCTAATTATGACGTTCATTATTTAAAGACCTACACAGGTTATAACGTAGGAAGAGGCATTCTGTTAAAGAATTCAACAGGACAACAACCACACAAGGACACAAAACAGTTCAAATTCATACTCAGAAAAGGAAGGACAAGTGCTGCTGAAACCAGAAGTAGCCTCTGCTTTTGATACTAACAATCCCAGCAAGCAGAATTTGGTTTTCTATATGCTTTTAAAAGCTCCATTTCCCAAAGTGTCTGCTTCACATAAACATTTGTAATAGAAGAGGTACTGAACTGCACAAAACCCATGCACATTTCCGAAACATGCTCAGGCAGCCCTTGGCTAACCCAGTGAAATCCAGCATTCACAACATAATCAGCATGCGCTCAGCTCCATTCTCCATGTACCCTGCCTGTTTCCAAAAGACCTCCTCAGGCTGGCCCTATTGGCAGCATCCTGATGTACTTACTATTCAGTGAAGAACCTGGCAATGCCATACTGACTAATATCTTCTCTGTTCTCCAGCAGCTGGCTCACTGCATCCTCCATGTACGTGAGGACATGTCTTTGAGCTGCAAATAAAAGAGAAAAAGAGACAAAAATTAGAATACAAAGGGCCTGCAAAGTCCAGAGCCAGACCAACCTAGTTGTGTGCCTTACACAACATGCATTTGCTCCCTCAGCTAGAGGGTAGAGGTTTCATTCTCCCAGGTATAGATAGTAAAATTCCTAAGCTTAGCCCCAGTTTCTTTCCTGGCTACACAGAGTTAGTCATTAATAGTGCTGACCCTTTTGTAAATCCCCTGAGATTCTGCAAGTGAAGGAACAGGAGGAGTTTTGAGACTGCTTCACTGGATAATGCTTACTCAAGAGGAGATCCTGATCTCTGTTCTGAATCACAGCCACCTTTCCTATACAGGCTATCAATGCTGTATTGATGGGGCTGTTGCAGAGCTTATTCCTTGCCTTTCCCTCCTTACCAAAGCCAAGTAGTTCTAAGGTTGTTCCATAAAGTCTTTTTCCTAAAGGTGCAAATAAAAGTACATCTGTTTACATACAAGCATCAGTGAATGTTCTTGGAGCAGTAGGTGGGAAACAGGTCTCAACGTCAAGAGATATTTCTGTTTCTCAACAGTCAGTCTCAAATAACTGCCTATACCAAACATAAGGAAATTTCAGAAGCGGTGGATCTGCCAGTACCCAACCAAAAAATGCCACTCACTCATAAGACTCCGGAGTAAAGACAGTTCGGCACAACACAGATCATTTTGCTGCCTCTACAGGGGGCAGATTCTGTACAGATCAAGCATTTGCCAGGGAGGAAGCAGCACAGATTTGCCACTGAGCCCCTTTGATGCTTTTGGCTAGAAACCAAGCCAGAGCAACAAAGAGCCAAATCTGAGGTGATGCGCCAGCTACCAAGCAGTAGACTTTCCAAATCTACAAGTTCAACAATCAGAAGACAAGTCACAACAAACCCAGGAAAATCATTCCTAACCTGGAAAGCACACAAACCTCGTTCCCAAAGCACACACCTCCATCCTAAACACGTATGCTGCTGCACCTTTGCAAGTAGTGTCGCGCCCTAAAGAGAGGAGCAGAAAACCCTTAGGGGATATAGGAAAGGCAAAGGCTGTTCTTGCTCCTTGCCAATCTGCTCCAGACTTGGCAGAATCCTTCCCTCACCAGCAACTGGCCAACCTCAGACCCACATCAATATTCTTCAAACCATTTTAATTTGTGCTTAATATCCTGCTAAGCATTAAGCCCGCGCCACTTGATACACAGCATGGAAGTCCCTTTCATCTTAGTGTGGGGCAGGTGGACTTCAAGAGGGGCCCGGAAATGATTATTCCCAGTGGATACAGTCATTAAAAATACGTAGGTACATTGATTGCTATCAGGGGATTTCTCTGCCTAGAACACTTTTCAGGACAATGGTAAAATTGGTTAAGCACACCCTGGAAAATACCTTGCAGCTGATGGCAAAATGGTGAGCCAAAGGTTCAAAGATATTATCTGGCACTAAACGATACAGGGCGTAGCTTTATTTAATTATTTTAATGCAAAGGGATAAATTTAATTTATGTGAGTGATTAAAGAAAAACAGCTCTGCGCACCTGTGTCGCCTGAGGGAGAAATGAGTCGTGCAGTTCAGTCACAGGCTCAAGATAACAGCAACTGGGTAACTATTTCAGCCCATCCTTCCTCCCTCTTCATTATGCAGCCCATCTTGTAAGACAGTAAGAAACTGTCTTCCCAGGCCCCTCTCGAGCTGCCAGCGATACCAGATTAAGCCAGGGAACAGTACTGGTAGAGAGGCTTCCACTCATCTCAGCCCGCAAAAAATTTCTACTCAATGGCAAAAACATTCTCAGAACTTTGTGGGAAAGTACACGCTCCTTTCATAAAACAGCTCCTATTAATGAAACATAATTTTGATACTTTGCTGCTTTAGTGTCATTAACCTGTCCCCTAAAAGCCTATGGGAATAGACAGGCATGGTCCACCAGTGTTACACAGCACAAAGTGGCTGACCTCTAAAGCAAATACCTTCAAGTCTGCTCCTGGAGAATAAATTAACGTTCAACACGGAATTTCTGACATGTGTGTCACACTTAAAAAAGTACGTAAATACACAGGTGTCATTGTTGAATGCTGTCCCTGGTCAAAGGGTACTTGTATTAAGCTTTTTGTTGCATGGCCTAAGGATCCTGGCAAAGACCTCCCTCCCTATTTCCCCTGAAGATAAGTAGAGGCATGGAGAAGGGAAGAAATTGGTGAGCAGGAAAGCTGAAAGCAAATAGTACTTGAATCTCCTTGAGAAGACTCTCTCCTTGGCTTTTCGGCTCCTGTGCTGTTTTCCAGGTGGCAGAGTTCATACTGCCAAACCAAATTCCAGTTCCAGCTTCCTGTTCGCTGGCTGCCCAGTTCCATGGAACGGTGTAAGTAGTGTATTTTATAACCCAACAAACCCTACCCTACACAGAAAAGCCATAGAATAAGATTTAATTTGCAGGCAGGTTCTAGCAGGACAAAGAGGCAAAATAATGTGCCAGGAGTCTGATTATGGCAAAATAGTAGTTCCATAATTTATACAAATGGTACTTTCCATAACAAACACTGGAACCATGCTGGAACATTAACTATTTATGCAAGCAGAGTTAATCCGTGGGGTCCTGTGCAAGATAAATGAGATGATTCATACATTTTAATAGTTTTTGAAAATTCAGGGAGATAATGGTGTATTGGTATACACATTGCTCGTGTTTGCAAGGTTCACTTTGCAATAAGGCAGCAAGTCCAAATCAGAATGTAAAGCCGAAATACACAACTGTATTATTTCAGCTTGCTTGTCACTACTCATTTTCTTCCTGCTAGACTTCCAGTACACTGCAGTTTCCACACAGGAGGTATTACAGCTGGTCATCACCCTCAGCGTCGGTTTACAGCTTATTGCAACAAGGCCTCTCCTTCCTACTGGCACCAAACTTTCCAATGCAACCTATATTTGCTAAACTTTCCTGAAATCCCATGCAACTACCCCAAAGAGTAAGTAACTGTGCCTGACACAGTCACTGGGTAGGTGCAACTCTTCGCTGTCAGATTTATGAACTACCAGGCAACTTTCACAAAACTATCTGACAGAGTAAGGTCACAGAGAAGTCTTTGGGCAGCCCATGACCTGATGTTAAAAGTCTTTGGGCAGCCCATGGCCTGTCAAGTAGATAGCTTTGCACAGAATATCTTCATTCTTATCACTAAAGCACTAGCAGTGATGTTACGCTTCGAGCCCCTGCCCAAGCAACAGCAGTATGTACAGTACCGCTCCTCAACATCTGTCTTCTGCAGCGCTCGGGAGAATGGCCTCTGACAGTATTACCAAACACCGTCACGTGCTCACACCCCGCCATCACTCACATGCCCAAACTTTAAAGTGAATTTTGGAATTAATGCACTGTTGGCTCAGAACCAAATTCAGGGCCAAACAGTGGCTAATTCATAACTCACTAATTCATAGGTTGGATTACAAATATTGTAAGAACAAGCATTGATACTTGAAAGATCTTGAAGGAAAACTTAATGTAAGTAATACCACTGCATGAAGCAGAATACATGAACTGAAATTCTCAAAGCCAGAAATTCAGGAGGATGGAAGGAAATATGTGTCACCTTTCAGTACTAGATATGGCCTATATGTAATATTTTGTTATCAGCAGTACTCTGGGATGGAGAGGGTTAAGGACCTGGAAGTGCCTTCGGTCTGCACGCCAGTTACATGACACCTACTTCAGCAGGTAGTGGCAGCACAATCACATTAACCACACTCATTTCGCATACTAGTTTCCCAGTTTTATAACTTAGATGCATCTCCCTAATGCTACACTGATAAGAAGCTTCTCTTTCCAACAAGCTTGCCTTTTCTAAAGGCAGGGAAGAAAAACTGAAGGTCAGTTTATCAGCACACTTACCAAAAAGTGATGCTGCCTGTCGTATTTGAAAGGAGCAGCAAACATGGGATGACCAGAAAGTGCAACAAAATTAGCAGCAAATGCTGCAAAAGAAAAATGAAGTGCACCAAACGACCTGAAGAAAGAGTGTGATTGGAATGAATTGGTATAGGATGGTAAAACATGTATCACATACCTTGTATAAAGAAGCAGCAGAACAGAGCCCTACAGCAGAGGCAAGTCTTTATTTATCACATTATTATCAAATCAGCCAGCTATACTATTGCTCAGCTCCACAGGAGAGATGACTTCTGGAACATGAGCTGTCTACCAAAGCAATTTGTACTCTATGCACATAAGAGGGATTTTTTTTTATTTTTTTTTTTAATGGCTGGTTCATTCCTGGCATAACTGAGTAAGTTGAAAAATCAGGAGTGGGAATTCCTGGATAATAAGACAGCCTTTATTAATTATTTGCCTCCTCCTCAACTGAAGTGCTGAAAATACACTTTGCATTTGATGCAATTAACGTTATGATTAATTTCAGCTAACAGAAGCTCAAGAGCAGTTTAAATGTATCTGGGATATTTCTGGCATTTTTTTAATTTCTGAAAGCATGTAAAGTAATAGCTAAATAGTCTTTCAGATTTTTTTCTAAATTGGAGCTTAACTAAGGATACTACTTTATTAGGCACATTGGAAAGACATCTATAACAACACAGAATCCATTTCACACAAATATTACCAAAACAATAATACCACAAGAGGGAATTAGTAAGGATACAAACAGCAAGAACAAAATCACGTCAACTCTGGAAGTTTTTCCAGCATTAATAATCTTTCAGGATGCTCTTCTAAATCTTTTTTCAGATACCACTAAAGAACAGCACAACCATGAGAAGTATGTAAACAAAACAATCAACCTAGAAGCTAAATCACTGTGCAGCTGTAGTTTTTCCAGCTTTGCACAGCTTCATAGTTTAATTTCCTATTAACCCTCAAAAATAAGAATTACTTTTGAAAAAGAGAACATGTAATGAAGTACAAGTAGACTTTGTCATACTAGAGATAACACTGCTATGAGAGACATGTTCTGTTACCCAGGAACACATGCCAAGTGGCCACACAGCACAACTCTATCATATTTGGTTTGTTCACAGTTTCAAAACTACTTTCAATAAAAAATTTAAGAAACGTTTCAGTTTATAATTTAGTCTTGACCAGTTGCAAACAATTAATCAGCATATTATTCACAAACCATGACATCGTACTCTTTCAGCGTGCACTCCTGGAGTTGCACACAGACTGACTTCATTCTCCAAGTCCCTCCAGCAGACCACTTCCTGCAGGATGTTGTACAGCTGCTAGAAATCACCACCTCACCAATTCAAAACTGTTGAGGAAATCCACCTAGATCAGGATCAGATTTCCCCTGTTACCTTTCAAGTTAAGGTGGAACTCCTGTAGTGCAACAGCAGGTCTGGAGGTGAAAATTCCATATTTTGGAGAAAGAACTAGATTGAATCTAAGAAGATTCAAACGTATCTAACATTTCTACAAGCAAATTTTTACACATCGTTGGGGAAGTCATTGATCTTCCACATTATAGTTCCTCTATCTGTAAAACAGAGAACAAAATAAAATCAAAAAGAAAGAAAAACACTAGCATTCTCCTCTCTCAGCCACAGTACCTCACAGAAGCTCAGCAAATACCCAGACTAAGATACTTGAGCTGTCAGGATAACAAAGTAACCTATACACTGACTGCACTGTCAACAGTTCCACTTGGACTTTCCAAATCAGTATTTTTTAAGACTGTTCAGAACAAGAGTAAACCCTAGGTATCTGCAAAGTCTCTACACAATTGAAGTTCTCTGCTGGGAGCCACTTAGGTTCGTATAAGCACTAAATACCATGAGCATTCTAGCTAATCATGAAGCCCAAGACTTCTTAAATGAGAGATGAGGAAACACAACCACATTTCTGGCCCTTGACAGCCCCATGCTTTCCTGATAAGGCACTTCCCTAACAGAGTATTTATGTTCTTACATGTCTTGCATTGGCAAAGGAAGAAAAGAAAGCACATCCTGGAGTTGGGGAGTAGCAGGGAAGAGAATCCAGAGAAAAATAAAAGTTCAGAAATCTGCAATAACCTACTGCTTTTTCTCTGTAATAAGAAAGGGGAGGGAACCGAGGGGGGGTGACCACAATTTGAAGCTTCAGAAGACACGCAGAAGACAGCTGCATGAGCAGAACAATACACTAAATGCTCCACTGCCTGCTATAAATAACTGAGCAATCACCAGTTATTAAACCATAACGAGGAAGGCATGGAAGTGTCTCAAATAAGCCTCATTTTTGCCTACTGTAGTTCCAGTCTCATCCATCAAACGAGAAACACATTTTCATCACTATCCCCAAATACTAAATGTTGTTTATTCAGTGAAAATGCCATTTAAAATGTCCTGCTTCTTACAACAACATCTTACTGTAGCCTTTCTGCCAACTTTGCAGACCTCATCCCTTTTCCTATTCACTGAATATCAGTCATCTCTGCTCTTCTACCTACTCTCACAATCATTTTAGCACAAGACATTTCACCCCAATTTTTATTTCCTGGTAACTCTGCTGCACCAAAGCTTTGCAATTATTTTTCATCATAAGTGAATGCTTAATTTTCTCCATGTTCACATCTATTTTAATTCGCTACTGCTATTATATTCCTCTTTAGTAACTAAATTGGACATGGAAGAATCACCTTGAAAAGAATAAACCAACAACAACAACAAACCCTAATGCAGAAAGTAGTATGTAATGGTATTCTGGCCACTTATTTTAATTGTTAGCGTGGTTTTCATATTGTAAAAAGGTAAAAAGAGGTTGGGCGAGGCTTGCCCATTCCGGGTCAGGAAAGACGGTGCCACCTGAGAATACCTTATGTGGCAGCCTGGGGCAACACCACTTCAGAACGAAATTAGAGAAAGTGAAACTTCTCACAATTGCTAACAACCCCTCATAGGACAATTATATTCACAAGACTCTGAGGCACACAATAGAACAAACCCAAAGCATGGTGATTCAGAATACCAGGTCAATGCAGAAGACATAAAAGCATTCAAAATGTGTGGGGAGGTGCGTTTATTGGAGAAAGAGTCAGCATTTTGGGAGTTTTGTTTGCTTGTTTTAACCAATTTCCTGCTGCTAATAAAGAATTCATTCAGTAGGGTCAGTGAGCAGTTTGGTAAGTTACCAAGTCTCACAAAACCAAACACATTGTAATTGGTAACTTTACAGCTAATATCAATATCATCACCTAGCAGACACTTTTTCTCCTCTTCACAGCCAACAGATATCGCAGCCTAAACAGAACAAATTAAGTGATTGACATCCAATGATAGGACAAGGAGTAATGGATGCAAGCTGGAACAGAGGAGGTTCCACTTATGAGGATATGAGGAATATGAGGAAAAATTTCTTCACAATGAGAGTGACTGAACACTGGAAGGGGCTGCCCAGGGAGGTTGTGGAGTCTCCTTCTCTGGAGACGTTCAAAACTCACCTGGACGCGTTCCTGTGTGACCTGATGTAGGTGTTCCTGCTCCGGCAGGGGGACTGGACTAGATGAGCTTTCAAGGTCCCTTCCAATCCCTGATATTCTGTGATTCTGTGAACTGGCTTCTACAACAAGCTATTGTTCAACCTGACATGCACGTACCTGTGTCCTTTTCTGTCCTGATGTCAGAAAAATTTAGAAGGTTTTACACTATGAAAAAGCGAATGGTAGAGAGAGAATGTGGACTCTCTCTAGAGAGTGGTAGACTAGAGAGAAAAGGAGGCTCACTTTAAGTAGGTTAATAAAGCTGCTTCCACCTTACAATCTTGCACATTCCTTAGAAGTCTCATTTCTAAACTTCAGATGTGAAACAGAAAATTGGTTTACTCTTACACTTTAAGAATTTTTAGTCTGCTTGCTAGATCGTTCCAAGTGATCCAATCCTTACTGAGAATAAAAGTTAAGTGCCTATTTCATTAAAAACAATTAAGTGAACCTAAAACCAAGTTGGCTCATTAAAAATAAAAAAAAATAAGTTTCAGCCTAGAGCAACTCCACAGAAAGTTATGAGTCTCTCTATTAAAGTGTAGGTTGAAAATGCTGATGTAGGGTGATTGATAGAGTAGCACAAGACCAAAAGGGTGTACCTACACAGCACACTGCAGTACTGTTCTCAAATACCTGAACAAGCTCTAGAATTGAAATGGGCAATAAGAACTTCAGCAAAGTAAGTCTTCTGAGAATCAGCCCAAACAGAACACTAAACAAACTCTTATTTCTGCCTTGATTTTACTTAACCCAGAAAAGCATTGCAGTTATGTAGGTATGCACAAACTACCCTGCCAGCAGCCTAGTAGCAAAAGCACAAAGAGATTCTACTCTAAGAGGAATTAGATCACTCCTTTACATAAATACTCATCGCTCTTTATTGCTGTGAAGCTCATGAAAGAACATGTAGCAGATCCCTCCTTATTGACACTATTGCTAGGCTAAACAAAGTAAGCTCTTTTGTCTCCTCCCTCCGAGACAGGTTTTCCACTTGCTGGAAGCTAGTAATGTTTCTCTAGTCTTCTTCCATTATGACTTACCAAAGATGGCAAAATCATGGTGGAACAAGTAACACAAACCGGTCCATGCCATTTCTGACCTTTCCTTGTGCAAGAAAGCCACAATAAGTTATGTATACCTTTATAAGAGTTACTACCAAACAGCCACTTGGGCCTGGAAGGTAATAGCTGAAGAGCTTCACTTTAAAAATACAGTCTTGAACGTATTCCAAATGCTTACTGCTTGTAATTCATCTCCTCTTTAGCAATTAAGTGAAGTCATATTGACTTTACTCCATCTTAATTATTTTTATTTGACACATTAACACTGAATCACTTTGCTCCTTAGTTTCCTGGAACATCAAACAGTAACACTAACTGGTAGGGCCAGGTTAAAAGGATGTAGCCCGTAAAGAAGCGACTGCTTTGTAAGTGAAAAAAAGTAGTAGTGGCGCCTGAAACATTACCCATATTACCTTACTCCAGAAGAAAAGCTGACACTCGAATCACCTCACCCTTAAGAACAGTAGCTCTTCCAATGTTGGGAAACGAGCACAAAATAGGGTTGCCCGCATAAATCTGGGAGCAGAACAGGCCGAGCATGGGCTGAGCATGGGCTAAGCGAGGTTACAGTCTGCCATGGAGCCTCGCAGTGCCAAGACGGGAGGGGACCGCAGCCCACCCTCCCTCAGGCCGGCGCTGCCCTCACGGAGTTCACACCTAAGGGTGCCGAGGGAGCTCCCTGCGCCCAAGAGGGACCCACAGCCCTCCCGCCTCAGGGAGCATCGGGAGAAGCACCGACCTGTGACTTCCCCAGTGCTGTCTCCTCCTCAGCTACGAAGGCGGACACGGAGTCACCCCCACCCGCCTCTGCCCGGCCCAGCCACGGACGCGAGGCCGCCGTCCCCGGGAAGGCCGGGCCGCCACCGCCC
>VZTM01032237.1:469-15227 GCA_013400555.1 Jacana jacana
CTCCTCTGAGCTTTCTTCCATTTTAGCGGTTTATTTGTCAGTTACACACTAGAGCAAATCATAATACACATTATTAGTTCTACAAGTGAGTGTCAATTAAACAGTATTATTGTCATATCTCAGTCACTATTTTCTGAATCTAGTCATTAGCAGGGAGCAGATATTTCTAGATATCCAGACTTTGATGGTCAGTTCCTGTGCCATCTGTTGTTAATACAAATTGGTGGTGTTTTTATAGATCCCGACAGTTATGCCTATCAAATGTCCTTCTCACACATGGCTAAATGAGTCTGTAATTACTGAAGTCAAATATGTATGTATTAGGACATCACATATAGATGCAAATGTTGCAATTAATGAAGAGCATAGATCCAACATTAAAGAACCCTACTTTTTCACCTTTAAATTTATGAATAGAGTGACAATAAAGGAAAGCTTTGTAATAAAATTTCTGTATAATAAATTTGCATAGATTGGGGTTAGCTCCTTAACTTCCTTTATGTAGCACTTTAATATTTACAATTAATGTTTCAAATTTAGAGTTGAAAAAGAAAGAAATGTTGAATGTTATACAACCTACTCAAATAAGCAAAATGCAATTCACAGCTACTAAGAAACTGTTTTTGATTGCCCACAATAGCTAACACAGTTTCCAATACAATACAATAATAATACAATACAATACTCAGCATTTTAGTAGTTTTTCAAAAGTTACAAGTACTACTAGCTAGCTTCCTTAATGAGGTTTATTTGTCAATATGACAGAGAATATTCAAGTTCAGGACACTTAATACAGATATACCTCCTTAAAGCACAGGTGTGAATGCTATCTGTTCCACTGAAAAGACTGATTATTTCACAATTTTCATAGTCTTTCACACTCTTGGCATGGGAACTGCAAAGGTAGCCTACCTTTAAAAGGTAGAGGCAATAGCTTAACAAGGGAAGTTTGGTGATGTTACTGAATAATCTCTGCAACCAAAACTTCTAAGACATGGAATTTCTTAGATGTTGTATCTAAGGATTATGGTTAAGCATCAACCAGTGAAATAACTGAACTAGCAGTTCTTGCATGAGCAAAGGTAAAGTATCTCTGTTCTGCTGGTTAGTAAAAGGAAAACACAAGAAGTTTCACAAGAGTCTTTGAGGTTTCCTTTAGTTATTGGAATTCCCAGCAACCCTGAAACATGTTTTTGACAATTCTGATACTGTTCTAAGTAGCCTTCATAGAGGAGCAGAAAGGCATAGGTAGCCTGCAGCCATACTCCCAATAAGTTCATCATAAGACACTCTATCAGAGCAGAAGGTTCAATAGAAAGTAGATTCCGATGGTGGAATTCATAGTCTTCACATAAATTCAGATTTCAACATAATGTTTGGGAAGTGGTATGTACTTCAGAATAACGGTAGCCAAAATAGTTTTAAAAGTCTGCCAGCTGGAGTTGTCCAGTGAGAAATGGTACATTTCCCTTCCAAAGGTTCGCATATATTAGTAAGTAATATTTCTACGTGTTTTTTCTATATGCAATACCTTCTGTGTTTCAGGAAATCAAGATTCATAGCTCTCCAAGCATAGAAATGAAGTTAACAGGAAAACCATTGCACTTGATTCTCCAAGGAAAATTATTCTGTTTAATGACTGCAGTCAAACTGGCAGTGCATGCTCTTCTGTCACATTCAGCAGAATTTCTGTTTCTAAGAGATTCTGTGAAGAACCAGCTTGTGTGTCTCTGTGCCAGTAAAGCCTTCCATTCTGAAGCATGGCAAATCCACTGATTTTGTAGAGCTTTCAATATTCTGGTTCAGATCTATGGTATTCTCTCAAGCAGAATGAGTAACATTGTCAGAGCCGATGATATGCATTTGTTTCTCTTATCATGGTGACTTCTGCATTGATATATTCTATACTAATGTAAGAACATTGTTAACACTAAACCTAGGATGGGAAAAAATAACTGAAGTAGTGTTGTAATGCTGGTATAACATTGGTTCATAACCAAAGATTATATCACTGTTTTGAAAATAGTGTTTGGATTCCTAAGTCAGGGGACGTGTTTTTAAACTATTTCCTCATACATTCGTTTTTCAACTTTTATGTCAATTTTCTCAAATCTATGCAGTTCCACTTAATTTTTTGTTTTCTAGTCTTTTATTTCCGCTATGATTCCCCCTGAAAAAGCTGCTTGGGAGTTAGTGTCTTGCTATTCTCAGTGCCTTGGTAAATATAACAGGTCCTTTAACATCTGGCACCTGATATGTTTCTGATTCACTCAGTCCAGATTTTCATGATTGCTTCAGTCTCAGATTCTACAGCTGTTCCCTCATTGCTGTAGTTAGACGCACTGAAATTCTTTCTCATCAAACCAATTTTTTGTCTTTTTAGTAGATCTATATTTTTATTCAACTTGGCATTCCACAAAACCCTAACATTTACCATAAACAAATGTCCATCAATATACACTGTGAAATTCTGTATGTTAGAAATTATGGGTTTGCTGACTTTCAAGACAACTATCAGGTTGACTTCTGTAGATTAATTACTCTTTACACAGAAGAAACAGAGGTTTTCCATGCTTTATTAAGTTATGCATCCTTGCTTCATATCCAGTTTAGAAATTCAACTGTTAGATAAAAGTTTACCCTGTTTTTTCTGTTACTCAGGTGTTGGTCACAAAAATATTGGGTGAGTTGAGTGAAACAAACTTCATAGGTCAGCTTCTGTTTTATGAAAACCAATTTAACTGTGTTTTAGAAAATAATAGCAGCAACATCCCTACGTTTAGTTCAACCTGCTTATGATACACAATTAGTGATTTTGTGTGCCCTATGTAATAACAGAACTGAAATAACATAATGATTTAGGGAATAACTCTATAACTAGTCAAAAACCAGCTCCAGACCTTTCAAACCTAATACTCAGAAACTCCATATTGTATTTTTTAAATTAGAGTTATCCTGATATTTTAATTATAGTTCACATTAACTCTACTATTTAATAGTCAGGTTAACCTAGCTCAGCATCAGTGTTAATTTGCTTTCCCAAGGGTCAATTATTATTGAATAATTTAAAATAATAATGTAACTTTACAAGAGTGCACTCTATATGACCTTACTGTAGACATGTGTTCATCATCATAAATAAATAAATAAATATTAAAAAGAAAGTATTTTTAACATACAGTTGTTTCTTTTCAACCTTTTCCATTAAGTAACTCCCCTCCCCAATTTGCAGTATGTTAACTCTCATTAATAAACCATAAGTATAATGTTAACTTGGCATCCTTATCTCGTGTAGAAAGCTTGAAAATTAGAAAAGAAAATGCTACAGAATAAAGCCAAAGCTTTTCAGCTGGCAGAATATGAAAATATGCCCAGTTCTGTGCCAAGTTCCCAATAGACAGTTCCCTTGGGAATATTGCTGGTATATTACTCCACCTTGAATATTTAACTAAAGGATTGTCAAAATTCATCTTTGATTATATTCTTGAATGTGGTGTTTTAAACAGGGGTATGATTTTTACACATATTTTCTTTCAGCTGATATTTTCTTTCTAACTGTTACATTCTATTGAAGCTGCTCATCACAGGCAGAAATATATCAAAAAGTAAATAAGTATCACAGAGGGTAAATAAGTTGTCTGCTTAAAAGAGGGACTAATATCTTATTAATAGGCTATCTGATCAATAAAGTATCCATATGCAGCTTCCTTAATCTGATCCCTGGGCAGCTCAGATAATTTATCTCAGACGAATGTCTATTTCTGGTTTTGTTTAGATAATACGGATAAAGAGCAACCAGACTTCAGTTTCAAATCTATAATCACTGGCATGTAGCAAGAAAGCTGCAGCTCTAGTGTTGTGTGAGCTGTACAGTAATGATGGGCTGCAGACTCTCTATGACATCATGCAATATATGCATAACAATGTGCCGTGTGTGTTGCTCAGATTGAAATCACACACTACATCTGGGATCTACATCAGGATCTGGGGAACTACAGGCCTGCCAGCCTGACCTCGGTACCAGGAAAAAATGGGGAGAAGATCATGTTCAGTGAGCTCTCATGGGAAGTGCAGGGAGCAGGGTAGCCAAGAAATCAGGGCCAGCCAGAATGGGTTTATGAAAGGGAGGTCGTGCTGAACCAACCTGATCTTTTTCTATGACCATGTGATTTGTCTTCTGGTTGTGGGGAGGGCTGTGGACGTTGTCCACCTGGACTTTGATAAAGCCTTTGACACTGTCTTCAAAAGCATTCTCCTGGAGAAGCTGGTGAATCACAGCATAGATAGGTGTACTCTTCACTGGGTAAAAAACTGTCCAGCTGGCCTTGACCAGAGAGTTGTGATTAATGGAGTGAAATCTTGTTGGTGGCTGGTCACCAGCGGTTTCCCCCAGGGCTCAGTTTTGGGGCCAGTCATGTTTAATATCTTTATCAATAAACTGGATGAGAGGGTTGAGTGCGCCTTCAGTAAATCTGCAGATGTCACCAAGCCGGGTGGGAGTGTTGATCTGCTTGAGGGTAGGAAAGCTCCAGAGAGGAACCTGGACAGGTTGGATGGATGGACCAAGGCCAATTGTATGAGGTTCAATAAGGCCAAGGGCCAGGTCCTGCATTTTGGTCACAACAACCACAGGAAATGCTACAGCAGAAAAGGACCTGGGAGTGTTGGTGGACAGCCGGCTTTACATGAGCCAGCAGTGTGACCAGGTGGTCAAGAAGGCCAACAGCATCCTGGCCTGTATCAGGAACAGTGAGGTGAGTAGGACTTAGGAGTTGATCGTCCCCCTGTTCTTGGCACTGGTGAGGCCCCATCTTGAGTACTGTGTCCAGTTCTGGGCCCCTTACTATAAGAAGGACATTGAAGTGCTGGAGTTTGTCCAGAGGAGAGCTACCAAGCTGGTGAGGGGTCTAGACAGCAATTCCTAGGAGGAGAGGCTGAGGGAACTGGGCATGTTTAGTCTAGAGAAGAGGAGGCTGAGGGGAGACCTCATTGCCCTCTACAACTACTTGAAAGGAGGTTGTAGAGAAATGGGTGTTGGCCTCTTCTCCTAAGTGAATAAAGACAGGACCAGAGGAAATGGTATGAAGTTGCAGCAGAGGAGATTCAGATTAGATATTAGGAAGAATTTCTTTACTGAAAGAGTGGTCAGGCACTGGAACAGCCTGCCCAGGAAGGTGGTTGAGTAACCATCCCTGGATGTATTTAAGAAACATGTAGATGTGGCACTTAAAGGCATGCTCTAGTGGCCGAGATTGTAAGTGGTTTTAATGCGTGTGTGGTTGGACTCATTGATCTCAGAGGTTCTTTCCAACCATGACAATTCTGTGATTCTATTAATCGTATATAGCTTATATAACATACATAGAAATTAACCACACATTCAAATTCTTTCAGTTACCTTATTCAGTAATCAGTGAAGCAACGAAAGAATAGGAAAAAATCTTCATACTTCTTATTTTTATCTCCTTTTTATTCTTCAAAGTATTATGTCCAATATGCAATCTTAATCTATTCATGTGTTCCTGTACTGTTCATTATTCTTAAAAATACATCTGTTGCTGTTGCAAAGGAGAACACTTCTCAGGTGAAATGCTATCATCACAGCATATAATTGAGAGATTCTGTGTCAATTCAGAATATCAACTTTGATAATTGGTTAGCAAGGTGATCCACTGGAATCTGTTTTGCAATCTTTGGTAATGGGGAAAGGAGCTAGGTATGTTCATAAAATGCTGAATATCCACCTTGCTTGACCACTGCAAAGAAAAATATGCTGACTGTAAAAGTACTTCAGTGGGAACTTGAAATTGCTGTCATGTATGAGAATGAGATTTGCAAGTGTTTTGTTTGCTTGTTGTGTATTCCCTGATGCATACTTCTACTGCAAACAGCAGTAAAGCTTCATGTCTGGTATGGGTACGGGTATAACTGATCCTGCACAACTTCAAGTTGTTTAGCATACTGAAGAAAACCCAACTGAATATACTAGTTAAAACTACAGAAGAAATTGATAGGGGTTTTTTTAGACTAAGTCAAGTTGTTTCACAAAGATTAAAGTAATATAAACTTTTTCTTTTATATCAAATGATTTTTAATGTATGAATGATAAAGTTCTGATTTCTAGGGCAGTGTATTTCTAATGGAAATCAATTTGGGGAGGAAAAGAAAGTCCTTTTACTAAAAGTATCTGACAAGCATTTGCCACAGTAAAGTAGCACATTATTCTAAATATTCCCAAATGGTTTCTGAGATTAATTTGTTTCTACTGACTGATGGTAGCTGGAAAACTATGCATATGACATATATCCAAATTTTTATTTTAAAAAACTCAAATATTTGTATATGAATATGTATCATGTTGAAAAGTATAAATAAAATCATAATTTCTTTACATCTGGTCCATACATTTCCATTTTTTTCCTTGTTTTCTTTTTATTTTTTCTCTCAGAATTACATTTCAACATTTATGACAACAAATCAGTGCAATTTTTATTACTGTACAATACTAGGTCATCAAAGTTCAGACAAAGACCTGTAGACTGCTCTACCACATTTATGTTTGAAAGGTCTCAAAACTTTGAACTACGGTTTGTGTTTTCAGTCAGATGATGACAGACTCTGAAAGTATTATCAACATAAAGATACTAGATACCAAAGAGTATGTTAACAGTTTTCAAATGTTTGTCTCTTGGGATTTTCAAATGCATTAGACGGCCAACCTCTACCCATTCCAATGAATGTTTAGATGTGTTTGATCTTGCAAAATCTTCTCCATTTCTGTCATTATCCTTGAACATCTAAATTTTGTTAAAACTCAAACTTTTGTAATTTAGAAAATACTTTTGTTATTTGTAGGCCAAAGTTTTCTTCTTGCACAGAATACAGAAACAGTCTAATAGATTCCACAAATACATGCTCAAACTGCATTTTCATGTCTTTTAATGTAGATTCAAAACTCAAGGTCCAGTAAGGCTCTTGTTAAAACTAAGATTATTCATGGAGGAGAACTGAAGAAAAGCAAAAAGTCTTCAATGAAAGCACACAGTCCAGTTAAAGATTATTTTATTTAAATATGAATTTGAATATATAGTTTCATAAACACTGTTTTTGCAGAGTGTTTTTATTTTGAAAAGTGTAGAAATCATTAAATGCTTAGGGACATTTGCAGGCCCAAGGAAATTGAGATGATAGACATAGATACGTTATTTAAGAGGGAGAAACTTTAAGGAGAAAATGACCATAAGTTATAAGTTATTGTAATATACCAGTTATTATGGAATTTCTGTCACTGGATGCTCAATTTAAGGCCAAAGTTGTCAGAAATGTCATAAGACCGTTGACTGTAAGGCAGGAAAATTATATAAGTGATCTTTTAAAGTCACTTTAGTATCTATAATTTTACCTTAGTCTGACTAAAAATAAAATTCTCACATGGTTTGAGATGGTTTGGGTTGTGACGTGTTGAGGGATCTGGTGTAGGGGAGAACTTGCAGAGTAGGACTGATGGTTGGACTCGATGATCCCAACCAAACTCCATGATTCCAACCAAAATGATTCTATGATTCTATGATTAAGTGACTTATGCTTCTAGGCACCACTGACTTCAGAATGATATTCCAGCTCCTATTTCATTTTGCCCTCTCAGAAAATTTGACCTTGATGCTAATCACATTGTCACTATTCAATAATACCTGATGCCTTGCTCTCACCTACTAAATAGGTACAAGCAGCAGATAGACCACATACAATTATGTTCAGTTCAAGTAGATTATTATTTACCCTCTTGTCCCCATGGGATGTTAGGTGCACCTGTGCTGACATCCATGTATGCTTAGTGCTACAAGAAATATTAGCTGTTGTGAATATGAGTTTACTGTATTTTCAGAAAATACATATATTTCTAAGTGAGCAATAGTTTGAGAGGTTCTGTATTGGATCTCCATGGACCATTATTGGATATAGACAACAATGACTTGTCAGAAACGCACAACTTTTGCTATCTGGGTGTTCACACGGTATTCTTTGTTAAGTTTAGCTGAGTATCAACTTAGGTGGTCCAGAAAATCTTCAGCTGCATGTCATGAACTACAGTAGGCTAAAGCATTAAGGAAAAAATGTTAGAATCATGGAATTGATGGTGATGAATATCATTTATCATATGCCTTAATATTTCCTTGAGCTTTTTCTTTAAGATCAAAGAGAATATTTTCACTATAGAATGTATCGTGTTAAAGCATGTAGAAGTTAAAGAGATCCTTACATAAAAAGTCTGGGATGGGCATGAAAACAAATGCTGAATTTTAGTGATAAACATTTGTAGCAACTACTCATATTCTACTAAAAAATTGACACCCTTTACAATGTTTGCCAAAAAGATGAAATTTTACATTCTCCATGAAAATTTTGTCTTAGAGATTCCAGATCATGAAGTCCCTCATAAATGTATGATGAAATGTTGTTACATAGTTAATCCAATGTACTGCAGTTGGACAGCATAGAACAAGTAAAGATATGAGAAGGATGTTTGAAATGGAACTTCACTTCTAACCATTTCTATTAGGCTTAAATATCTTATTTTAATACAGTTGTTTCCTGACTTTGGCAAGTTGTTGTAGCTATTTAGGACAGGTCAGAGTCTAGTCCATAAAATGTGCTAAAAATACTCTTCTTTCAGCATTATGTTTAGCTCTTGAGTAGAAAGGGCATAGCATAAATTTAATTGTAGATACCAGTTAGGTTAATTGTTTATTAAATTACCTTGGCCAGCTGTGACAGCAGGTGTCATTTGCATAAATGACTGTTTGTGTATGGACAGACAAAAGGTCATTACTAAAAAGGTTTTGCCTTTAGTTTGATGGACTAATTTTCCCAGTATTAGGTACTAACAGGTAATGTAGGGTGACTCCTGATCTCATCCTTCGGGAAGTTGTTTTTAAAAACTGTAATTTTGATTTGAATATGAAAATCTGCAAAGGACATGGACCTGTTGGAAGAGGTCCAGAGGAGGGTCACAAAGATGATCAGAGGGCTGGAGCACCTCTCCTATGAAAGAGAGAGTTGTCTCCAAGACCTCCTATGGCTACGAGAGTTGGTCTTGTTCGTCCTGGAGAAGAGAAGGCTCCAGGAAGACCTTATAACAGCCTTCCAGTACTTAAAGGGGAATACTTCTAAAGGAAAGATGGAGAGGGACTCTTTAATGAGCAATAGGATGAGGGATAATTGTTTTAAACTGAAAGACAGTGGATTTAGGTTAAATATCAGGAAGAAATTCTTTCCTGTGAGGGTGGCGAGACACTGGAACATACTGCCCAGGGAAGTTGTGGATGCCCCATCCCTGGAAGTGTTCAAGACCAGGCTGGATGGGGCTTTGAGCAATCTGGTCTAGTGGGTAGTGCCTCTGCCCAAGACAGGTTAGAATCAGCTGATCTTTAGGTCCTTCCAACCCAACCCATTTTATGATTGTATGATCACTATGTAATAATATGATTTTATGCACAATCACTTCAGAAAAGTTTTAATAAGCCCTTCATAGTATTGAATGCAATCTGAACAGATTATGTCACAGTCTAACTTGCATATCTGTAGTATGACCTGAGTTGTTCATATTTTCTTCCTGTTGTAATAGGTAAGTAAACATATTAGCATGTTAAGGATTAAACTTCCACAATTACAGTAATTATATATTTTTAACAAAACAGTAAAATAATGGCAGCTGCAGTCCTCAATGATGAATGAGATAATTAATGGAGATAGTTTTCCTGTATCTAGATAACATTTCCACTGAGGAAATACTCATAGTCTTTTCCAGGAAATTTTCTTTGACCTTTTTTTCCCCAAATTTTAATTAAAATTTAAATTCATCTTAATTTACTTATATATCAAAAAAAAGTTGTATATTCTATGAAAAATGTCTTTATTATAGTCTCTTTTTTTTTCTAGATAAACTGTACATCCAAATAATATCACCTATAACTTGTGTTTACAGTTGTCCAAACCACATAGCTGGTAAAAGACTGGGAAATATAAGAATCCCAATCTGATGAAATAAGTACAGAGATATGAATTCCAGCTACAACTTCATGCAATGGAAAGCACTGAATCCTTTCCCTTCCTTAGAGAAGACACTATTTTAGATTACTAATTATTTCAATTAATAATACAGAATCAGAGGATTAGAATTAATACTGTGGGTATAAAATATGCGATAGTAAAACACATTGCAGCACAAAAAAATTGTTTTTTTTACAAGATATTATTTTTTATTCTCTTAGACCATAGTCTGAAGTCGTATTTGAATTTATTGGATTGAATCACCCCCTTGTTTTTCAGATGTCATTTTTACCTGTATTCCCCAAGTTGTCCTAAATGCTAACATCTTGCTTTCTGCAGCTATATCACACTCATTCAGCTCTGGATTGCAAATAATTATTTGTTTCATCTGTGAGATCTGTGAGTTTTTATTTTATGTATAATTATTGAAATAATGACAATATAGAGCTTTAGATACTTCAGTGTCTTTATCCCCTTTTTCATGTATCACTTATCTTAGATCACACCAGAAGTCATTTTACCTGCACTAATATCATAGATAATTTTTTTAGAATTGCACAAACATATAGTTTAGATGGCAAATTTTCTACATACTTGCAACATTCTTTATACGGTATGTGGCATAGAACCTTAATTATTAAGACAGGAGACAGACAAAATTCCCAAATTCTTTCACTGGAACTTCAACATGAAGGCAATTAAATGAGTCACATATGGCTCTCACGTATACTCTTTGCAGCCTGCTTCAATCACACCTTTTTCTGTGACTGAAGGAAAAACCTTCAAAAGTCTTCACCCTGTTAGTAAATCCTTGATAAGCCTTGTATTTTTTTCTCCCTAGTCTACTGGACAAGAACTTGTAGTCTGAAAAAGATTCAGAGTGCTCTAAAATTCTGATGTCATGTTTACACGTTGCTTTGACATGTCACTTAAGATTTCCTGAGAAATTAGGTCTCAGTAGAATCACCAGTTCCATCTAACTGTATCAGTTGCCTTTGTTAACATATCCTAGAATAAAGCCATGTGACTAGTGTAAACAATAATAACTAATAAGCACAAATGTTAAAAACAAGTCCTAAAGATAATTATATATTTGAGATACTGAATGTATGAGTGTACAACTTTTTTGTGGATGGACTAAATAAAAGAAAAACAATAAGCCTGGTAATGTTATATGTTATACAAGAAATAGATGCCTATTATTTTCCTTAGACACATTTTTAGAAAAGTGATTTAAGAGGTTAGGTTTACATAAAATTCATTTGGTTTATATTTAAAGTGCAATGTTCATGCAGTGTATCTCCAGCTCACAAAGATGACCAAATAAGACACATAAAATTAAAATAAGTATGGTAAATTTGCTTAGTTTTACAAAATATATGACACTGTCTCACTGTTTTACCTTTTCACTCTGCTGAACTATGTTCTTTAAAAAAAATTTCCCTAGCTGTTTTTCATTTGTTATTTGTTACAGCTCAAGAAGGATTTGTTTTTCCTGTAAATAGAAAAGAAAAATGTGCTTCTCTGTCTAGAAATGTGGACATGTTAGCACATGTCTAATATCCACAAAGGGCTAAAGAAATAGAAAATGTCTGGCAAGGACATTAAGAGGACAAAAATTACTTAAACACAGAGTTGCCATGAGGAATATTGTTGTGCTCTTTTATGTATACACTGTATTCTGTAATTTAAGTGGTAGCTTGAAAAAATGTTTGATATATATTCATCAAATTCTCCCTTTTTAGTGATTGTGGGACAAGTCCAGAAGGAAATATAACTCTTTCTTTATTATGACTATAGGTGGAATTTGTTGTAGAGGTTGGAAATTAGAATTTTATTTCAGCAGTATTTTAATAAAATTGAAGAGTTTTCACACAAAATTAGCACTGTCAAATGCAGAAGAAAGTAACTTTTAAAGAAAAAAGCACACTCTTTATATATTGCATTTACTAAATCGCTAATAGTACGCAATGTTTGCTATTACGTCTCTTGAAGGCAATTTTGTGATGTTTAGCACTATAAAAGGGTCAATGACCTCTGGAAAGGGTAATTTTTTTTCAACTGCTATCCTATCCCTGTTGAAGTTACAGCCTTTCGCTTGTGCAGGATTGGCCTCTTTCAGGTAAATGAGGATCACATGGAGCCAGGTCAACGGCTCCAAGGATGACTTATATTAATAGCAAGATTTTTTGCACCAATCCGGCTCATAAGGCAACAAGGTGCTGACATTCAGAAAACATAGCAATGAGTAGCAAAATAAAATTGTTGGATTATATACCTCCTGGAAGTATTGTGGTTTGTTGTATTGTAAATAAAGTAGATCATATTACCCCTCCAGTATTCCTGCAGCATAGTAGAACTAATAATGTGTAGCTAATGGAATTTCTAATAAAACCTTATTAAAAATGTTTGTGATACTTTCACCCCTTAGTTTTGACCTCTTGTGACTGTTGGTGTTACAATTTCTGACCAGTTTATGTCTTCTAATTTTTTTTTGTTAGCAACCTCTTAATTGGATCTTTGGTTCTGTTAGTTAACAACTTGTCTTCACATATTCAATGAAAAGGCTGTGATATTTTGTGTTGAATTACTTATACTCTAACTTATCACATCCTGAAACCAAATAAACACAAGATGAACATCCTGTGGCAAAGGAAACAAAAATCCACTTCTCTCTTTCAGACATAATTCA
Organism: Jacana jacana; assembly: GCA_013400555.1. NCBI lineage: Eukaryota > Metazoa > Chordata > Aves > Charadriiformes > Jacanidae > Jacana > Jacana jacana. The sequence continues at coordinate 13,212 of VZTM01032237.1, forward strand.
CTTAAACTAGAGGCCACCAAGGCTTGAAGTGGTTTTCTGTGTCTCCATGGACAAAATGGGCAATGACATTGACTTTTGCTCAGATTCCTAAACTGCTTTCAAGAAATTAGCAAAGCTTTATTTTAGCACTCATCACAGTGGAACTTGCTTTGCAGGCATTACTGGGGGCACTGCTCTTTTGCTGAAGAGACTATACCACAAGAAGGCAGGGCCAGGGAATACAAAGCCACTTCATTAAGTACACACTCCTGAGGAAAGTCCATAGCTGTCTCAAACCCTGTCCATTAGAATTCAACAGGAGATTTCTTGCCCACTATCCCACTGACATTCAGTTTGAGTTGAAAGATATGACAGTTGTGAGAAAACTATTACCATATGATGAAAGAAATGTCAGGGGACTTTCAAATGCCTTTTCCTGAAATGGAAGTAAGATGTGTGCAAGTTGTATAAAGTTTTATTTGCTTTTGAATGAGCTCATGAGTAATGTTCTTGCAACTTCCTTTAAAATATTTTAGATATGTAACAATGTTACAACAGTATAACAAAATAATTGCTCTGCTGATGGGATTACTTTGTATAGCTGCTTTCCTAAGCCTGGATGTAAATGTGTGTAAATGTTAAATGAAAACTTCACTTTTAAAAAATTTGCTAATTACACATAAGGGAATAAAATACCATTCTAGTAATATGGCCACTCACAAGAGCCTGACCAATCCCTACCCTATACTAAAGATCCAGAAACAACCAAAAGAAATAAGAAAAAAACTACCCAAATCCAAAATAAATAAGCAAACAAATCAATCTCTAAAAAGGAGATTACTCATAATATTGATGTTATCAGTAGGAAAATATACTGAAAAATTACAGATAGGAATCCAGGCCATCAGTGTTAATGGCCTAAACAGGATATATTTCACGTATCTCTATTTTATCTTTATATGTTTCAGTGACACAATAATCTTCAAGACAAATGCATTCATAATGCCATTCAGCTGGACTCCCATCTGTTTTGTTCAACCAATACAATATACATTCCCAACTCAAAAACAGGCTATGAAGGATGTCAATTGAGCCATGCTATTCCCTTACACAGAAACATAACCAGAAGGAACAAAGATGTCTTCCAAACTTTCACTCATTGCTCGCTTGAAAGAATACCAAAACATCATTTACCTCCTCTTTAGGGTGCTACAAGGAAGAAATGGAACAGTGGGAAAGCATTGGAAGGAAACTGTCATCAAAATGATGAAAAACTCATTGACTTGTGTTTAGTGAACAGCCTAGTTCTTTCCAACTTCATGTTACCTAACAAACACAAACTCGCCAGATGGCAAATCAAAAAATCAAATAGATTATATTCAAACAAATGTAAAAGCACATTGTACAGTCATATGAAGAGCAGCCACAATCTTAAGTTTGCCAAACTGAAAACAAATCCAAGAAAGAAATCTTAAGATACACTGAGAGTCTGAGAGACAGAGGTAAAAACTAGAATGAAAGAAAAACAAGTTGCAAAATGGAATTCAAATTTCAGTACTTCACGTCTAAGATAAGGAGCATAGCCAAAGAAGAGTATTAGAAAAGACTACTAAATAAAAAGTGGGGAGAAGCAAAAAATATGAAAGGAGATAAAATACTGAAAAAGAAGCGTGCCTTGTAGTGTAAAAGCACAACATGAAAATAGATATATGGTAATAGCTCGAAATGTGGTATAAACCTGAAATTTCTCATTGATTTCAAAAGCTCAAAAGAAATCATATTACTCTAATAAACAATGTAAATAAATCTTGAAGAAGAATATGGATTTAGAACCATTAGATTTTATATAGAACATTTATTCTGAAGACCCTGGTAGAAAAGTGCTTCATATGAATTCTCAGTAACAGCAGAACTAAATCTCAAAGGCAATTGATAGACTATACAGATATGGTAGATCTTTGGTTTGATAGACCGAGGTATTTGATAGAGTAGGCCCACATTTTGGAATATCTTTCTGTCATACAAAATCTTAACACT
>VZTM01032239.1:989-18489 GCA_013400555.1 Jacana jacana
TAGAAAGGAGAAACTCAATGCATCTCAAATACAACAGTTGTAAAGCAGAGTTTGGACACCTCACTATCCATTTGTATAGCCTTCATTTCCAGCATGCTCAAAGCTGAGTTTACAAATGGCAAGCAGATAGCAAGTAGAATAAAAAAGAATAACTTGCCAATATACCACTATTTGGAAAGGTGGGATCAAACCAATGTTTAGTTTTCATCTTCAACATACGCTGCCCATTATCAAATATGTGTATCTCATCTAGACTTGTGTGTACCTGCAAGCTTAAATACATATATGTCTGTCTACATACTTTTCTACAGATGCATGATCTGCAAAATACAACTGAACAACTGAATAAGCAAGGTGAAAGTTTTAAGGAAAATGTAATCTTAAGAGTTCCGTATTTATCATGAATGGTGACATAAGGGCTCCTAAGATAAAGATCTAAGTAATATAGTTGAAAATTACATTGACCATGTGAGTTAAAAACATACTGTTGGAGGCAGCACCGTTACTTCTGTCCTCTTCCTCTATATCGGCACCTCTGTCTATACACTGGAGTAGAGAAATATTAGCTAACAATAGATGCGTCTAATTGAAATGTGTATGAATGGTATGTACTATGCACTATCATTTCTTTCTGCAACTAATTTAGAATTCAACGGAATAATATGAAGTCTTTTACTACTTAATTAAACTTTTGTAATGCCTGTTTTACCAAGATGAATAAAATGCATAAATTGTGTGAGGTGACATCTAATGCACACAAAAAAGAGAAATGTAAAAAATCAGAACAGTGGGTACATTAAACTGATTCTTAATAATTGAAACCAATTTAATCATTTGAGATTATTTTATTCTAGCTGACGTAATACTGTAGCAGTTTTATTCTAATTATAACCTGTTTCATTTTACTCTGCCTTTCTAGTTAATTATTACAGTCAATTTGTAAAATGACATGGTTCCACATTTGCATAGGTCACTATTAAATAAATGAATAGCTGAAATTACTCTAGCATTGAAGTGTCAACTTTGGTAGAAGTCAAGAGGACTTCAAATGTTCTTCTAACACCCCTTAATGTGTTAATGACCACTATTAAACTGCAATTAAAAGGCCAGGGAAAAAATGCACGAAACAGTTAATAGAAAAATAGCAGAGACACAATTAAAACACTTTGGTTTTTGACTGATAGAAAATAAAGTGATATGCTGAAAGAAGTATAGTATGAATCTATGCCTAACACATGACAGAACTGACAGTTTAATGATAACAAATCATAGGCTGCCTTTTGGGGAGCATTACACGTCAGCTTGACATTAACAGCAGTAGTAAACAAGACAATGTAATGATTTTACCTTGTATTTAAATTGCTACTTATTATGGTACTAAATAATAGCTTTAAATAAGTTGGTGTCCGGGCTTGTGATGTACTGTGTTTGTATGAGACAGTACTGAAAGATATGTTTAAGTTTTTTGTCATCCTAAATAAAGGATATATGTATGTCTTAGCTCTGCAGTCTACCACGTATGCATCTGAAACCTTCCCTGAATCCATAACACTGTCATTAGGTTTGTTTCCTTGTGAGAGGAGAGAGTAGTGATGATCTAGTCCTAACAAAAAGCAGCCCAGACTTTTAGGTATCAAGTGGTGTGCGTAGAACTCCTAGGCAGCAGCTCAATTAATCAGAGCTATGCCAGACCTATCATACTAAGCACTGTTACTTCAAAAGCATACTTTACTGAGAGGCGAACTGAGTAGTATGGAGATGGTATGAGAGATTCCAAAAATTAAATTATGCTCAATATTATGTCTGAAAATTTAAATATGTACGTCAGAAAATTCAAAGTTATGATTCCCACAGGAATTAAAATTTGACCTCCATGTACATAGGTAGTATTTCCTATTACTGCTACATTTTAATCATTCACATAATCTACATCTCTGCGCTATAGATGAGTTATGTTTGCCATGGGAAATTTGACTTCTTGATTTCCTGGTTATTATTTGTGTATACATGCTCATCCATAAAGTTAAATTAGTTTTATGGGTTAAATCCTGTTTGTTACACCATAAAAAGAGTAAAACCAGGCTATTTTTAGTGATCCAGTGGATTTAAGGAATTCAATTATTATAAACAGAGTTATTTTGGATGTCTTCTATGAACTAGAACAGAACTACTTATTTTCCTAAAACTCCATCTGTGATATTGCTTAGCCCATTGTAAACAGGCGTTTACTTCTTAGATCAATGGAATAAATCACCATTTCTCTTTCTTAGCATTATGACTTTTCACTTATGCTAAATGAGCAAAAAGAAATATCAGCAAGATACTTTTTTTATGCCTAATTCTCACAGATAACATGAAGGTTTTAATGCATTCTTCTATAAACTAGTATGAAATCAAAACTGTTCTTCCCTTTCACCTTATGTTTATTTTATTAAGCATGTCATTTCAGAAAGCCACACAAATTTAGAGGAAGATTCAAACAACATGTTGCACATTCTTACATGAGGACAAAATGATGGTTGCAGACAACCAGGTTTTAAAGTATATTTAGGCATTTAAAAATATAGATAGGCTCCCAATGGGATTTTCAAAGGTTAGATTATTTTGAAAATCCTGCTAGGCACTGAATGTATTTCTTTGAAGTTCTCATCCATGTGTAAGTTCATACATTGGAGAAAAAATGCACATAATCAATGAAATAATTGGAATAGACTCAACCATATCCATTTCATGTGCACCACAGATTTTCATGTGCTTAAGTCTGTTTGTGTCCAGATCAATGCAACTTCTTTTGCTGTTAAAAATGAGACATAGTCATTATACTGTGTGGCTGCAGCACTAAATTGTCCATTATTTATAACTTCCCTATTTCAAAAATCTCATTTCTTTAAAACATTCGAGTTTTTAGTCCACTGCTGAGGACTAAACCCCAGCTGAATGTGAATGGAAAAAATTAAAAGGAAAAATAAAAGAGATAAAGGTATTTTATCATATTTGCACACTTCAAAAATTGTAAAAATACATGTTTTCCCAGGCTTTTTGTGTTAAAGCAACTAGCCTTTTAGAATAGCAAAGGATAAGAAACCTTAGTACATTTTCTTGGAGAATATGTAGATAGTTTGTCTGGGAACACAGGTTCACCAGAAATGTATGTGTATAACATCCATGTTATGTCACTTTCATAGGTTCTTTATCTATTCTTACTAACCTCCTCTATGTTTTTTCCATTTTTATTGGTCCTTAGCACAAAGGAGATCCCAACAGACACTGTGATGGTTTTTGCTTCCTGTTGATCCAAATATGAGCTGGTTTACAGCTGGTCGGATGCAGACAGACTGGGAAGTACAAGTATTCTCCTTGGAAGTCCCTTACATGAGTCCTGACCATCAGAGGAGTGCTCAGCCTGCCAAGTCTCTCTGCAGCTGCCCCGGTACAGCAGCACAACCTATTATTTACAACTTCAGTGCACCCAATTGCCCAAACAGCACTATCTACCACCACTGGCCAGTGGAAGACCAGAGCATGAGAAAGAACCAAGTGTATATTAAAGCACAGGAGAGTCAAATGGAATGGTAAGTCTAGTTAAAGTAAGAATAGAGTATATCATCAGGAGATCTACAACAAAATATAACAACATTTGTCAGGCAGAAGAAATGATAAACATAGTTTGTGCTTTCTGTAAGGAATAACATGAACTAAAGCACAGAAATGGTGGCACAGAGGAATAATTCCAGCAAAGAGAGATGGTTTCCCTTTAAAATTGCACTCAAAACCATAGTAGAGGTAGTTAATTTAAACTCTGTAGTTAATTTATGAATTTTGTAAGAACTTTAAACTGGTCTTTTTTGAAAAAAAACCCAACATTTTGTAAATGCTACAAACCAGTGCTGGTAAGCTCACAGAAATGACAACTCAGTTAAACAAGTTTTTTGTTTGGGGAGGGGAAATCTGGACCTACAAACAAATTGAAACACGTCTGGCTTCTTTTTTAAGCTTGTTTTTACTTTTAAAAAGTTCTTTGTAACAATGAAACCAAGAACAAAAAACTCCATGCAGTGATTGCTTTGGAAAATATTTAAGATGACTGTTGTGGTCATACTGTAAAAGTGGAACCGAAAATGTATATGTAATTGTAATTGTAATTGTATTATATGTAACTGTATATGTAATTGTAAAGTTGAGAAAAATGTAGATCTATTTAAAGCATGGATGACAGTTGTTGAGCATTGTGATGTATCATCTTGACATGAACTGAATGAGGTAGATTAGTGACTGACACTAGCAATGGCAGAATTTACATTGCAGCACACACAAACTCCATGGAAATATATGATTAGCACTCAGAGTAAGCAGTGATGAGTAATGAGATAAAAATTGACAGTGTCAATAGTCATAAGCCCTCACAGTCAAGAATAATGAACTGTACTATGTGTATGTATATTAATATCCATGTATATCTGTCTGTCTGAACTATATCTATAGGAAATTTAATTACACTAAGTTTTGTGAAGCAACAATCCAAAATCATAGATAAGACAAGGAATCTCAGTGAGGTCTACTTAAAGTCTATGGAGTGTGATTTACTCTATATGTATCTCCACCTCTGCACATGGTGTAGGCATGCAGTTGACATTACTGCTTACACTATTTCAATTGCAAGAAACTGGTCTAAGATACGCACAACTGTACACAGACAAGGGAAATAACCTGTTTTAATCAGACTATGTTTCTAATTACTCTTTTGCTTGCTTAGAGTCAGAGCAAGAGTAAGTTTTACAGGCACAATGCAAAGCAGACACATGCCTACTGTAACATAACCTACCATAACAATTAAAGAGTATCCTGATCCAGTGATAAAATTATAATTTGATAAAATTTGGTAATTTTACCAAATTTGGTAATTTTACCAAATTTGAACAGTTTGATAAAATTTGTTTCCAGCATTGATTGTGTGAGATATATTTGGCAAGTCACTCATGAAGCTTAAAGTCTCCATCACTTTGGGGCGCACTAGTAGCACTGCAGAATATTGTACCCTTTGGTGAGGTGGGGAGTGAGGACATCTGGCTTTCCTGGAAAGCGCCTCAGGTGTGCAAGTGTATCCAAAATCTGCATCTCCAAGTCAGTTCTCACATGGTCAGAAGGGGACAGGGCCCTCGACTAAGCAGGGAGAAGGAATCTCCATCACATTGGTAGGAATGCTACATGCTAGTGAGCTGTTTAAAGTTCCCTTTGCGATGGAGAAACCTGTTACTGATGGCATGTGCGGCTTGAATCACCTTTTCCTCAGTTTCTCTCTTTAGAAGCCCTTGTCAAAGTAAATAACTTTGACAATCTCAGATTAAGCTTATTATTTCAATGCCAGCTCTGGATAGCTATCACAATATTATAAGGATAGGAACAATATTAATGCCTCCATGGAGAGATTATTATTATCTTTTGTCCTTCTTTTCTCTAAGAATGTTTGTATCATATTGACATGAAGTGGATGGAATAGATTAATGACTGCCACCAGCACTGTCAGAAATAACGCTATGTTGTATCAAGAAATTAAGTAATGTATTTTGCAGTCTATTAGCATAAATATGGAGAAATAGAAACTTGGCAAGAAACTGTGCTTTAGTCTTCAGTAGCCTGGAGCAGAGGCCCAAGTACGTCCTTCTGGTCCACCCACAGCTCCCAGAGCAACCATTACAGTGCCCCAGGCAGATGGTGGGCAGGACAGATATTTAAAGATTAATTCCTCCCTATTTATTAAGAAAAGCATCTTACACAAGTTTGGTGCCATCTAAAGTTAGTAATTAAAATAGGAAAATGGTGGTGTTTCATTGCTTGTGGAGGGTAGGGAGATAAAACTGTTAAGGAAAAGGAAGCTGTCAGAAAAGACAAAAACAAATACAGTGAAATACCAAAGACTAATTGAACTTCCCATATGGAAGAAGAGCAACAGCAATGTCTCATTTAGATTTCTATTGCCCCTTTTGGAGAGGAAATGAAATAATGGGCATCTGCATGTTGCATCTGCTGGGATTTTATTTCATTTTCCTTCTTTTTGTTGCTCTATAAAACAAAGTTTCCAGAATGATTTATGTGTTGGGTTTATATTTCCAGTTTTCTAATGGAGCAATTTTATTTTAAAAGGTAAATTATATTTTTTAACTTACCAGTGACATCATTCTCCACATTGGATCAATTATCTATGCACTGAATAAAGTTTAATTGAACCCTTTTAAATCTGTGCAGCTGTTGTGTAGTGAAATAGGCAGGTGGATTATCTCATTAGTATTAATCTAAATGTTCTGTGGTCTCTGCACATTTTAGTGTGTGTGGTGTATATATTGGTAATAGTTGTTCAGTTGTTAAAAATAAGGTAAGTGGTACAAGAAAACTTTGATAATCATTTATGTAATATTTAGGTCTTAAATGGGATGAGCTAAGGACATTAAAATGATGAGTGATTCCACAAAACCTATTCCAGCAGACAAAGTGAATGAAAGTATTAATTTGAAAACTTCTGACCTATTTTGATTTTATTTTAGGAGTGCTCTGTTTTATTCATTGATGTTACTATCAGGATTTTAACTGGGTCTCCTTCCAATCAGCTTAGCTAACTTAAATCCTTTTGTAAGGTTTACCAGCATCAAATATTTCTACCTCATCTTCCAGGAATCTATTTTTCTAAAGATATTATTTGTTCTTAGGACCAAATTCTGACATTGCTTACACAAGTGATTAGGGCATAAAGCTGAAAAAAATGGGCCAGGACTACAGCACATATAAAATGCTATAAAATAACTGAGCTATCTTGTCATAACCATCTGAGAATGGTTAGCCCACTGTTTTCTGGTCTGAGGGTGGAGGATCAGTGGGAGTTCTGCTTGGGGATTTTGTGTCTCTGAGCTACCACTGAACTTATGGGGTGCCAGTGCCAGACAACACTGAATTTACTCAGTGAGAGGCTGACCAGGATTTAAAGGTCAGTTTTCTGCCTTTGCTCAAGTCCCATAAAGAGAGCACTTAATGCAAGTAGAAGAAAGTACACTTTGCATTACTGCCAAAAGGGACCCCTCTGAGGGCACTGAGCTGACTCCAGCCTTGCCAGCTCCAAAGAGGAAAAGGAGATTTCCCTCTCCACAGGAAACTCATCTTTTGTTTGCATGTGGAAAGGAGGACACCCTGGGGCCTCCAGCTCCTGAATGCAAGAGCAATCCTTCATCTGAGGATTACCATGTTTTCTCCTTTGGATTGGTGTTGAAAAGCCTCTTCTCATTTTCCTAAAGAGCTGAGTAACAGAAAAAGTTCTCAAGAAGAGAAAAAACTCAATTTTGAGACAAGAAAAAAAAAAATAATAAAGGTGGGGAAAGAAGCAAGGTAAAAAAAAGGTAGGGGAGCAAGGTAGAGTGAAGAAGTCAAAAGCAAAAAGGACCTGGATATCAAAAGACACAAGACAGGGGCTATTCACCAATCAACTGTGACAGGAAAGGGAACCTCTATAGACACTGCCAGATCAGTAAAGTTTTACTTCACAGGAAAATGCAGAAGCTCAACACATTACACATACGTAGCTCGCACAAAATCCATCACACTGAATGCCTGGGAGAAGTGGCAGCAGACTAACTTTATAGGTAAACAACACTGAAGTAACTCTTTGGCCTGCAATGTCTTCCACCAGCCCTCATATTTAGTAACATGTAAACTGCTACCTTGGGACTTGCCATCTCTGTAGCTAAATGAGTTGATTCAGGCGTGAGGAGCAGTGGTCACACGGAAATGTGGCAGTATTTACTCTGAGCAGCAGAGGAAATGAGCCCTTGTGGAGCGTGGAGTGCCGTGCTGTTAATCTACTTCCACATACTGGGACAGTTTGCTTGGCACTGCTCAGCGGGGTTCACTGGAAGCATTCACGCCCTCACATTACTTACAGTATGTTGGGATATTTCAAATTGGTTCCTTTAAAAATTGCTATGTTCTGTACCATCTCCATTTCCCCTTTTTGATTTATGCCAGAAACTTTCAGAGTTAAAATAGCATTTTGTTGCTTTTCTCGTCACTTTTCTTCCCTGAGGCTTAATCTAGAAAAGCAGATTTTCAAGCTCAAGATTTGGCCTCTGTGTCTCAATGGAGGATAGGTAGCACAACCCAACATTACAGAAGTCATAAACTCTCCTGTTATCTAAAAATAATATGGGACAAATGCCAGTAAATATACATCCAAGGAAAACAGAATGTTACAAATACAAACTGTGCATGTGATATTTAGCAACAACAGTCAGAAGTTCTCAGTAGAAGAGCTAATGAATGAAATCACAAAAAGGAACACTTTCCTGTGTCTTCAAAAGCTTTTTTTTTTTATTTTTCCCCTTTTGCTGTAGTGCTGAAATCTTAAACTTGCTTTGATCAGCTTAACCATCCAGCTTCAGCTGGACCACAGGGAGTGGGCATCCTAACCTGGCAGAATCCTCTACAGCAAGTTTTTAAACAATGTTAAACGTACTTGTGAGCCCGGTAGTAAAGAAGTGTTACAGTTACATGTTATATTCAGTTCCCTGATCCATCTTTTAAATCTCACTCTAATCTTAGAAACATCAAGCAACAAATGCATAACATGTAAGAAGTGTAAAGGTGTGCTTGGGAGGGGGCTGTGAGGAAAATCCTTAAAGGAGTGTCTCATTGCCAACGAACGTTGCTGCTCCATTTGATATACCTCCCAACAGCTGACTGCAGAAGCTACTTCAGCTCCAGCTCTGTTGTACGGCCTGGGGGATTAGTGAAAGAGACCACCCTGGAGGTTGTTAAATAGAAAAAATAGTGTGCCTGCCAGCTGGGGGCCAATTGATTGCTGCTAGTGTGTGTAAGGCAGTGATGAGGGGGAGGTGGAGAGGTGATGGGATTTGCTCCTGAACAGTTGGTTTTGTGAAGGACTCTCACTGCCTCAAAGCTGTTGAGGCCCTTGCAATTGTCCTATAGTTTCTTAGTCGCTGCTAGACTTTCTTGCTGGAAAAAATTATGGAGGTAGCGTAGTCCTCAAGGCAATGTCATTATTAGCAATGAAAGGGTTAGAGGCTTGCTCCTGCCTGATACTGAGCACCTTCACAGCCCACTGCATTTGACTACATATAGGATCAAATCCTGTAAGAACTATAAGGACTATAAGGTCCTTCCCCTTATGCAAGAAGAGCTTGCAACACGAGCTTAGCCTTTTCATTAAGTATGGTAAAATGCTGCATAGCACTACTTTGTTCCAGGAAAACACGATTCTTTGCAGATGATTTGTGGAAATCATCTCTGTCTTAAGGCCCTGAGGACAATCAGTAGATAAAACAGTGTGTTTTGCCATTTTTCTAATTTACAGTTTTGTTTACAAAACCTAAATTAAATCTCTACATGCAAATGAAATGGCTTAGTTATTCCTGCAGGCAGAGGTTAGCAAATGGGGTCTGTCTTACCCTACATGTAAACATGAATAAAAAATGTGTGCATGTTTATCTAAATGTGGGGCATTTATCTAGAATGATAAATTGATATTTGTAGTTTGATTATACTGATATTCAACATTTTTTTATACTACTGCTAAGGTTGTCAGCATCATTCACCCAATCAGGGAACTAAACATAAACTTTCTATGATGCTGAAATCTGATACATAATTTTTGCTCTGTTTGCTGTCTTTTGGTTTCTAATCCATGACAGAGCTGTCAATTTTACCAGTGACTGCTTAGTTTTGTTAATATCCTTTTGAAGAAGAATTTGTCAGAGATATTTTGACAGTCCCGTTAAGGCATCTCCGTCAGCTATCCTTTACCCCAGTGTCTTGATGAGACAATCAAGGAGTTCTAGAACGTTTCCTTTTTTAGACAAATCTCTGACTGTTTTGCCTCATCACAGTCTGCTCATCAAGATCTCGTACACTGGGTACCAGGATAATTTTGGCAGCACATAGGTGGTTTTAGACAGGGGAAAGAAGTGCTGCAAGGTAAGTTTTACTTTGTTACGGTAAGCTTGACGTGAATCATTGCTGTTGCTTTGTGTTTGTGTCAACCTATTGCAAATAGGCACCCCCAGAGACAGACAGTGCTTGTTGCAGATGGAAAATATGGAAAAAAATAATTTAGAATCCTTACTGTCTTTGAAATTTCCAAGATGACGAGACCTGTTCAGAACTGGGACCAAGCACCAGGTTTTCCTGACTGCAGGACCACTGTGTGAGCCAAATCTCTAGTCTCCATTTCATAGGACAGAGGCAAAAGAATCGCTCAGCATTTCCAGACAGAGAACTCTTCTTACCTGAATTTCTGTGTTTAGCTGCAGAAAAGGCATATTCCACAGCAGCATTTTATCTGTTACTGAATATAAGGTCTGACAGAAGACGTTGTGAGCCACAGAATTACTTGAGTGCTATTAACCTTCCCCATTGTTTGCACCAAGTTTTCAAAAATACACTGAGATGCTAAAATTCCCTATTTCAGAAAAGGATCCTACGACAGTGGCCTGTGCAGTAAGACAGACTGATAACAATTTAGTATCTTTGTTTCTATAGTATTTGTAATGACTGGGTGATTTTTAGACTTGTCAGGTTTGCTACTTTCACATCCGTGGGACAAGACATTATCCAGTGACCTACATTAACAAGAGTGATTGATACCTGAGATGTTTTAAGCCTACTCTTATCACTCTACCTTTCGGTGCCCTGCCGATGCAGAACTGACTTCCTTTGCTGGAGGAAGTGGTCAGCCATTTCTGCACCAGCCATTTGCACATTCTTTATCCTCTCTGGATGGTGAGATTTATGTCATACCCACACATCCAGTCTAACAGAAATGTCTTGTATGGTTATGACCATTTCCAGTAACAGTGTGTAGAAAAGGAATCAGTATAATGACGGTATTGATTAATTTGATACTACTCTGAGAAGATCAGTAGGGATAAGTGTCTTCTACAGAAAAATAACAATGTCTTACAGTAAAATCCAGTAATTTTTAGAAATGGTATCAGTCTTTTAGAGCTATCAAGTTCTAAAAAATATATAGTCTCTACTGTTGCAGAAGAAAAGGCAATTTTGTCAAATACAAAGGACTATTTGAGGATGGTGAAATGGTTATATGTTGCCAAAATCTGCAGCTGGACATGACATTCTGGAAAGATATCAGCAGGGAATTGAATAATCACAGTTCCTTACAGTCCACCAGCCATCTGACTTTAGTTTCTTTGCGTTTGTACACATGTTTTTGTTTATTATGTAATGAAAATTTGACACATGTAAACATACTAAGTTAAGTGGGATTTGAAGGTGGGCTTTAGCTAGAGAAATCCTATAAAAATGTCTAAACTCATTTTTTTCTTTCAGGCCAGAGGGTTTTAGAGAGATCAACTTTCTATGTGGCAGCTAGGCTCCCTGTGGTGCCGTATTTTATTTTATGTTTTATAGCATGTAGCTTCTAGATTTAAAAACAAAACACAGTATTCACTTCCTGAACAAACCTGCAACTGAATTAAAAAAATATTTGCAATGAACATAAATTGAGAAAGAAGGCAGCACAGTATATGAGATGCTTTTTATCCTCCAAAGGCCAAAGTGGCACAAACACAAACACAAAGAAGTACCCATGAGATAAGGAAAGGCTTTGTTCACCTGTGTCCCACTGAAAAACATATTCCCCTCCTCTGAGGAGATGCTTAGTGGCTGGTGTGTTCACTACCACCTAGATGGTACTTGGATTCCTACACCTTGATCTGTCTGTGCTGGCTGTAGAGAGACTTCATTGGACAGGGAAGGTGAGTCCCCACATCCTATGCAGCTATTCTAACTCTGTCCATCTGTCTGCCTGACCATCCTACCCAGGCTCCTAGTCTGCCCACCTTGCTACTTCTATGTTGGCTCAACACCTTACTTCTGGTCTTTAGTCATAGCTAGCTGAGACCAGCTTTACTTTTGACCATGTCTGCATCCATGACCCATCCCATGTACTTAGATTTCCAGGGCTGCAGAGATGGCACAGATTGGCTTAAAATGCCTGAAAGGGGGACAGGCTTGAAAAGATTTGACTGAAATTAATGTACATGAAAATTCAAACTATGAAGTATCTGACAGTCTTCATAGCAACATGGATAGCTCCCACCATTAACTAAGTATATACCCATAACTGACACATTAATGATTTAATGAAAAAGTTTTCTAAGCAAATCCTCTTTTAACAAAGAAAATTCAGTGAAATCTAATAGAGAACTTGAACTATATTTTTTTAATTTGTTTATACACACCAGCCATGGGAATTAGGATGAAACCAGTAAATCAGAGGACTTCCAAGGTGGCAATTCCTTTGGGGATAGGAATGTCAATTTTCAGCTCTATCAGAAGCAACATCTGGAGTTTTCCTTCAAACGGGAGTTGCTGATCAAACAGACATTTCAGGCACCCTGGATTTCTCTTAGTTCAGCTCCTTCCAGTGGACTTCCTTGAAGCCCTTGCTACAAACCGAAGTTTCTTTTCGCTTTCCCCTCCATCCCCAATGGAAAACCCAGAGGGAAAGTACATCTCTTGAGTGAACCCCTGTTCCACACGTCAAGCTGACCCAGGACCAAGTAAATCTGCACATCTCTCCTCCATCTTCACCACATTGTCCTTCTAAATTTGAATCCTGAATGGGTCACATAAAGTGAAACAGAGTTTGGAGATTTATTGTAATCACATGCTGACATTTTCCCACATCACTAACCTATCACATGATTTAGCAGGATTGTCAGCTCCTGCTTGAAGGAAGGTCAGGGCAGAAATAGCAAGGGTGTTATAAGATGGTACGGAGGCCTTCTGACAGCACAGCGTGGGAAGCTTGTGGATTATTTGTTGCAGTCTCATCCTTTAAAAAAGCTCCTGAGGCTGTCATTCTGATATTAGCAAAAAAATAATTTACACTTTAGAAGACACCCAAACTCATACATCTTAAATGACATTTCTGTTTTGAGCCTGAAAAATAAGAAGTTTTAAGCCTAATTCACAAAATGTTTGTTCGGACAGTCTTCAGCTTTGAAGTGGAAAAGTAGAAATTACATTTTCTGGAAAAAAATATGCCTTCTACTATTCATAAGTTCTTTTTTCTCTCTCCATTCATAAATGGAGAGAGAAAAAGCCAAAGCTACAGAGAATTTAAGCCAGAATATTTTGTTAAAATATTATAGAGACATTTACTGTAATCCCCTCCCTGTCTTTCCTTTCTCTCCATCTCTCACTTACACTCTCTTTCTTTCTCACTCAGTATATCTTCCTGTTACAAAACTATGCCTGTGACATGAAGCTGCTCCTTCACTGCCAAGAAAGCGAGAGTAAAGGTAATAGGTGCCCTTTTCATAAAAACAAGTCCAGTCCTATCTCATATAGTTTGCTTCTCTAGCTCTAAGTACTGAAACAAACCAAGGACAGCCAGAGCATAGTGGGGGGAATAAGCATGAACTAATTTGATGATACTGTGTTAGCTTTGTACTTCAAGTTTAAATAAATAAATAAATAAATCAAAATACTTTTTCTCTTCATTTTGCTCTAGACACTGAAAATATCAGGCAGATCGTTACTTTTGATTCTGATTTTGCGTTTTGTAGCCACTCAGTAAGTTTCGGACAGTTTGGGAAGATATGTTTACACTTCCCAGGACTAGATAAATAAGGATTTGCACTAATATGGTAGTAGAGTTACACTTGAAAGACATTGGCACTCTCTTTCATGGTCTCACTGAAAAGGCTTTGATAGGAAGGCAGCTGTGTTGGTCTCTGTGATGTAGATAGAGTATGATATAGTCCATTGGGTAGTAATGCAATATGTCACTGTTTAAAAAAGCAAAAAATATGTGTATCCCTGGAAAAGCATTTATTTAATGACTAATAGCAGAGAGAGGAGGTGAAAACAATATATAGGGAAGATCACCCAAGTCAGTGGTTTTGGAGAGAAGAGTACTCATAATAGTTTGCCATACTCCTACCTGGTAACACCTTTTGTGAATTCTCAGGCTGCACGATAATTGCTCTCTTGGCAACATAATTTTCATTTTCCATTTTTCAGCAGCTCACATAACCTTCTGTCCAGCCTGGATATTTTTATAACCTTCCTGTGCTCAGTAACAAACTCATATCCACATATCCCAGGTGGGAAAATTTCCGAATTTGCTTTTCTAAACCATGGTGAAAAGTAGCTTTCAAACCATTTGCTTTTGTTCATGACTAGGAATATTTGGTCCCAAGTTTTGTCTTAGAATCATAGAATGGTTAGAGTAGGAAGAGACCTTAAAGATCTTCAAGTTCCAACCCCCCTGCCATGGGCAGAGACTCCTCTCACTAGAGCATGTTGCTCAAAGCCCCATCCAGCCCGGCCTTGAACACAGTGTTGGACACACTTCTTTTGATGCGGCCCAGGATGCGGCTGGCTTTCTGGGCTGCCAGTGTGCATTGCTGGCTCATGTCAAGCTTCTCATCTACCATCACTCCCGAGTCCTTCTCCTCAGGGCTGCTCTCCAGCCATTCTCTGCCCAACCTGTATTTGTGCTCGGGATTATCATGTCCCAGGTGCAGGACCCTGCACTTGGCTTGGTTGAACTTCATGCAATGTTTACTAGCCCACCTCTCAAGCCTGTCCAGGTCCCTTTGGATGGCATCCCTTCCCTCCAGCGTGTCCACTGTACCAATGAGCTTGGCATCATCAGCAAACACGCTTCATTCTCCACTCGCCACCAGGCGATAAGTCATTTTGGGAACATTGATAAGCTGATAAGTCATTTTGGGAAACATTAACCCATTTTGACTTATTTGTGTTCTTCTGTGGATCACTGCTCAGCAGGAAAACTACCAAACACAGTCCTAGGCAGTTGATCATCATCAGGCAGACCTCAAAATAAAGTTAAACACCCAGGGAGAATTAATGAGGATGTTATTTCTAAAAGAGGAACTGAAATCCATTAAACAAGAAGATCGGCACATAGGAGCAGAAACAGATAGGGAAACAGGGAAATGGACATAAAAACTTTTCTGTTTTTGTATCTACTATAACATATAAACTGCATGGTTACTCTGCAATAACGCTCTCAGTAGAAAGGCTAACTAACAGGACAGTCATTTTAAGGGATTCAGCGATACAGGAGATCATCTAGCCAAGTAAAATGGCTGGGTTAATTTAAAAAGAAATATAATTTTATGATCATTAATAATATTTCCTAATACTAGCCCTTGTCTTGTGCTTAGGCATGCAAACTGATTACTGCAGGGCCTGGGAAAAAAAATCTGTCTTTCGCTTGGTTGGAGGGATGCATTATTATTGTTTTGTTCATCTTTTGCTAATCCCTTATTCCACTACCATCACCAGGATACACAACTTGATGGACTAATGGTGTGATCCAGTGTGGAAAATTCTGTATTGTCATGTAATTATAACTCTCTTTTTTATTATTATTTTGCTCTCCTTTCTTACCTTCCAGGATATTAGAATATTCTTCTTTTTTATTTTTAATCCTCTCAATCCTCTTTTAAAAACATGACACTCCCCAAAACCTTTCCCTCCTGTTTTCTTGTTACTCCGTTATTATTCCTCAGCTTTTCTCTCCCTTTCAGTTATCTTATTCTCTACACATTATTCTTTCACACTATTTAGCCTCTTTCTCTCTTCTGCTGACCAGTGGGAAGAAATACAATGGGTCAGACAAAGCACTAGAACTCTTACTTTTAAATCCAGAATCAAGCTGATTTCCAGTCCCAAGGTTTTTCTCTTAATATTTTATTTCCTTACATATTTACAGTCACATTTCCCTCTCTTTTGTGTTCTCTTGAGCTCCAGACAGATATTCTGTGCCTGGTGCACTAGGAAAGAGAAGACACTGTCTAAACCCTTTTCCAGACTTTGATATGAGTATCTGGATGGCAGCAGTACCCTGGAAGCAGGATATTCATCCAAGATTTCTCTGCAAAAATTATCCATAAGCACAGTTATCTTCCTTCCTCCCTGTTGCATACCAACAATTAAACCTTACTGGTCTCAAATGACTAGCACAGATCATGGAGCTATTTTTTATTTGCCTTTTATCCCTATTCCCCATTCAGCAGTTTGGGATCATCTTCTTCTCATGCTGAATCTTTACACATTGGACATAGAGGAGGGACAGAGCAGATTCTATTTTTTTTATCTTTTTGTGATTTTTTGCTGCAGAGAGAGGGTAGTTGATTTTTCTCCACTTCCTTTGCTTGCCAAATCCTCTCATAGCCAATATAATTCTCTCTCTTCAGATGAAGTCCAAACCATGAGAGACCTCCCTTGCATAAAAAGAAGACATTTTTTCTGATATTAATTACATTTTCTTGGGGAAGATGCTATGCTATATCTCCCTGTACAGCTTACGTAATGGATACTGTGGTGGAGGAAGAGCTGGGCTGCTGTGTGTCTCCCAAATTTCTGCTTGTAGGCAATAACATCAAAACTAGGACTTGTGGTGCCATTTTCCCAGATGTAAAATGGGAAACACTCAGAAGAGTAATTAATTCAGGTTGCCACCTCTAAAAGACAGACCTGCCTTTTAGGATTCCTTAAAGAGGCACTGGACAAACTTACATGTGTGTAATGGCATATCTGCAGCTCAAGCTACCCTTCCTCTGAAACAACAGCTGTTCAGTTCCACACGTTTGCCTTAAGTTAAGCTCTGAGATCTTTGATGTCTGTCTGGATTACAAATCACCATCACATTTCTTTTCCTCCGTTTTGTGCATTTTTTCTTACATCTCCCTTTGTCTTGCCATTAGACGAAAAGTGGGACTGGTTGACCTCTTAGTGGATTTTGAAGTTTCAATAATTTTTTAATATTCTCTCCATGTAAATCTCTTCCATCTGCTCTGTTTCTTTCACCTACAGCACTTAGCAAAATCTGTTTCACTACTTCATGGGACTCAGGATGCAAATACATGACTATCAATGTGTCTGCCTTGTAAACAAAGAACACGTGCTATTCTGAAATAACTCTGCTGACAATGCTGGGATTACTCTTCTGACACCTTTAGTAAATTTGTCCCAAAGTGTTGGAATGAACAGATAGACATTTTAGATAGTGTCTATCACAGCTGGAGAGAGTGATGAACTTGATAACCTCACAGGGTGTTTTCCAGCCTCATTCTCCGTGATTCTGTGTATGTTCTCTTAAGCTAACACCTCTTTTAAATAAATCTACTTCAGTAGTAGTGGTGGGAAATACTTTAACCGTATGTCTAATGTAACTGCTGGTGGATTCACATTCCTTTGACCCATCTTTCCTTGATGTAAGAAACAATGATGGAAACCCATGAATAATGAGATAATAACACTGTGCAACACCCAGGTGCTGTGGTATGACTAGCCATGCAAAAACCTCCAAGCACTCTCTAAGGCCAACTACCAGTTGGTACTGTGGAAAGACTGTGCTATTTTATGAGGCCTCTCACAGATGAAATAAAAAATGAAGAATGAGTAGGAGATTGTATGAAGGACAGTGCAGCTGTCTGCAGAA
>VZTM01032239.1:23489-25293 GCA_013400555.1 Jacana jacana
AACCAACTGAATAACTTGGTTGGCATTTTAACCCCCCAAACTCTTGATGTATGCAGTGGCTATAAAACTTAACTGAACTAAACAAAGGTAGTTTTATAAACTTAATACTAACTAGATATTATGCAGGATTATTAGCATTACCTTATGCACATGGCAACTCAGATCTTGCTCTCTTATATCACTGTGAAAGTCCTCAGAAGTTAATAAAGTTGAATGGGTGCAGAGCAGAATTTTGCCATGTATGTTTACTCAAATCTTAACCCTTGCTGCTTACATTAAAGTTCTAGGAGGGAAAATATACACTAATAGGTTCCTAAAGACCTTTTTCACCTATTTTTTGTATATGTAAATATTTGAACCGCTGTTACACACACATTACCTGCATAAAATACATAACTCAGTATAGGTGTTCATTTGAAACATTGCAAAGTGACCCAGCCTCAGTATTATAGAGTGTTTATTTGAATTAAGTATGTTTGAAATTTGCTACTTGTTAAATCAGTCTGTTTAAAATATATCAAGCTTCACAGCGCACATTGTTTTGAGTGCATTCAGTATTATATACAAATGCTGAACAAATGTTGTCAGATTTATTTTATGTAAGTCACACTTCTGTATTGAGGCAGAATTGTGTTTTGCCAAAAATACAGAAATATCTGGGGGTTTTGGTTATTGCCTCTTGAATTGTCTTCCACTTAGGAAATTGTTTTCAAGACTGTGAATTGCTCTAATTGAGCAGAGCTACATTCTTCAGGACTTTAATGTTAGCTTTCTTAGTACTGTTAATTACAGCATAAGAATGATGAGAGTGAGAGAGGCACTTTTTCTGAATGGAAACAAGTTGTAGCACATTAAGCCCAGCATACTGTATTATTTTAAAATGGGAAGGGAAAGGTTTTAAAAATAACTGTTAAAGGGGAAATTTTATTCCACTATTTGTTTTTTATGAACGATTCCCTGTCTGTTGCTAGTTTGCCTTGGGAGTGCAAAAGAAAGATCAAAACCCGTAAGTTTTCTAGATTGGGTGTCTGCAAAAGCTTTACTTTCATGAAAGTTTTCTCGGTACTACTGAGTAGGTGTACTAAGAGACAGGAAAGAATATGATACTGTATCATTAATAAAAAATTGAACTGTTATGTTTGAGGAAATAAAAAGACTGAAACTTAATTAACAAACTGAGTGGAAAAAATAACATCCTCTAAAATTTTATAGAATGTAAATTTATAACCATCTGGCCATAAATTGCTGATGTTGATGAGTAGCAAGTGAAGTTTGTATGCACAGCCAGGCTTAGGAATCTTTGGGAGTGGTGAACTTGGCATGACTTTTTGTTTATTTGCCCTGGCCTTGATTTTTTTGCAGCGTTACATGACCTGCTCTGTGAAAGGAGCCCTTGTGTTACAATGTGAAATCTGTTACAAATATTTACCATTGGGGAATGCAGGAGCATGGAACTCTGCCAGCCAGACGAACTATAAAATTCACTGCACATTTTGGAACTAGTCACTCAGATCACACTGGGCTAAAATTCCTTTTTCTAATGAGATCATGCTGTCACATATTATTGGCCTTTTGCGCCATCAAATTATGAATTCCATACTTTTCCCTAGATAAAATATTTACTTTAAAATATCTGGATAAGGGCCTGCATCCCTTAACAACCGCAGCTCGTCTGATCACCGAGACACTCTAGCTTTTCAAAAGGTGATGCTCCCATTTGAAAAATGAAATACAGCGCAGGATGGTTTTACTTATGCTTGAGCCTCACTCAAATGCTTTGAGTTAAAATATACGATGTAGAACT
>VZTM01032242.1:0-17476 GCA_013400555.1 Jacana jacana
AGTCAACAAGAAAATATGGTACTTTCTCATCCTGGTTTATTCTACAGAATAGGAATGTTTTAAAACAGAACTGAAAACAAAAACAACTCCAACACAGAAGTGAGAGCTTCTATACACAGCAGAAAAATCAAATTGCCTTAAGTCTGCAAAAGTCTAACACCTCTAATATACTTGGCTTAAAAAATGTCCAAGGTTCTGCATCTCATAACTGATATAAACACATCAGAACTGAAAATGGAAATGTCTGATTCTTTTGCATACTTAATTCTATAGATATCCAAGAGCCCACCACCCCTTTCCCACTCCCTTGAACTTATTTTTCATATTTTTTGTAATTTCTCAAGCTTTCTTCACAGAAATTTACCTTTCAGAACCATTTAACTACTCTCAATATGAACTACCTTTAGCTTGCTCTGGTTGTGAATAGTTAGGTAATCAGAGGGAAATAAAAGAAGGGGAAATAACTTTCACAGAAGGGAATTAGAAAGGATAGGGTTAATAAAGAAACTATTTCTGTCCTGCATGGTTTCCACCGCTCTCCAGAGTCTCCTGATAAGAGCTAGAAGCCTATAGAAATACAAGGCTCAGAAAACCTCAAACCACTTAAAAACCCAGGCCCACCACACTCCAGCATATCCTGCCCACACACTCCAGAATCACATCTAACTAGGCAGCTGCACCAAAACAGCTATTTGCCACCTAACCTGGTTTCTTGGCACACAGAAGGGTGGAGAAGAAATACTTCACATTACACACAAATTACTGCAGAGACGCATTGCAACTCTACCACATAATACTATGATGGCTTAACTTCTCCAGGATGCTTGTCCCTTTAACAGGCTGTGCATCAGAAGCTAACCTGGTGTCCCCACATTCCACAAGGTTTGGTCACATTTGTAGAAGCATAGAGGAAAGAAATCCTATAAGCTTGTTTTCCCATCCATCATTTCACCAAGAGAGACAGCACTATTTCATGTGGCAATTAGAAATGTTGTATTTCACCAACAGAAAAGGATACTTCTCCATTTTGCCCCAAGGGTCAACCAGCCACTGTAACAGGTTCAGCAAGACTTTACCCGAGAGTGGTGTTCACAGAGGCCTCCACAGTTTTCATCTCTTCACCTCCCCACACTTCCCTCTATTTGTAGGAGGGGAAGCAATGGGGGCAGAACAGTCCATTTGCACAGTTTCCTAGGACTGGGGTGACTGACATTTGACTACACCAGTAGCAGATAGCGAGGCCCAAAGGCTAGGCTGAAAAACATTTATTGCTCTGCTACCAATAGCAGTGCCTGCTTTCACAATGCAGACTTCAAGTGCCATCCTAATGGGATGGCACCATTGTTCCGGTAGTGGAAATGAATAAGGCTGGATAAGCAGTTTCCATGGGGAGCTGTGGCAGTTTATTCAGTGGAACAGCAGAAGTATTTCCTAAGTCTGTGACAGACAGAAGGACGTGTCTTGATATTACTAAAACATTTACTTTTAAACCTGGAAGGCTAGGGCATATCATTTGAACAGCTTTATGCAGCTGCTTAAAGAGACCTTAGAGATTGGTATGTGCTTATCAAGGATAAACTCACTACTAAGGCAGGAGTCTCTCCGCTTCTGTTTACCAACCTTAAGAATGTCTTCATACTGTTATGTACAAGATCTGGCCTTTATCTGTGCTTTTGACCCTTAACCCATAGAAGTCAGAGCAGGAGGTAATATTTGGATTCTTTTATCTCTCCATCCACTACCACCCAAAAATGCTGGAGGCAAGCCCAGCTTTACTTCTTTAGTTACCTTAAGTCTTCCCTGTGAAATTACGCTGAGCCCGATTACGCTGAATACACTGATGATTACGTATCATCAAAATTATCTTAGCTCTAACTAGTATGAGCAATTCTACACCAGTGATTTTAGAAGTGTATCTCCAACAGCATAGAAGAACTACTATTTAAACGGCTTTTCTTCCTAACAAGATGTGTTGTAGCATGTTAGTGTTGACAATCAGAAAGCGATCTCAGCATATATAATATAGCATATACATTATCAAAATTCATTGGCAAGTAAGACTTCACTAGTTTGGAAGAACAGCATATGCACATCTCAGGAGAAAGCTGCCCATGGGAACACTAAGAATTCAGAATAAGGACAGCAAGTTTTCATAAGGAAGTCATGTTTCTTAAAAACTTACATGTATTAGCAACAGAAAATTGGCAAGAAAAACTGCTGGGATAGGATGAAATTTTGGCCTCAGTTGGGAATGCAGTGTATGAGACGAAATAAGTGGTGCATCCAGTAGGGGATCATCTTCCAAACTCTGTGTTATCTCCAGTGAACCCTGGAATAGAAGGAGGGGAAAGAGTAATAACAGGTAAAGTACAAAGTTTTAGCACTCTCCTGTTAGCAGATCAAGCTTTGGGGTAAAAAAAACCTAGGTTAGTATCTTGAGACAAGTTTTTAAGTTCTAGGTAAACTCTCATCACATCTTTGCGTAAGAACTCANAAGTTTTTAAGTTCTAGGTGAACTCTCGTCGCATCTTTGCGTAAGAACTCAGTCCCTGAAGAATCTGGCACTAATCTACCTCCCAGCATCACACTTCAGGAACTTCTTTAAAGTATATTAAAAGCATTTGACCATCACTGCTGAGAGGCCACAAGTGTAAGTTTACCTGAAAAGATGGGAAAAGCAATAAACTCACATATTTTACACAGATACTGCAAAACCACGTTATTCTTACTTACATCCAACTACAGTTAGAGGTAACAAAGCCAGCTGTGTGCTGGTAACCGTTTCAAGTGATTCAAACCCTGACAGATTGAAACACCTGCAGCAGTAGTTCAAACTGAAGCCAGGCAAGAAAGCAGTTCACAGGCAGGAAGAAGACACTATCAAGTGCTGGACAAGACTTCCCTGCTTTCACTGACAGCATGCAACCTTTACTTGTCACATTGGCACTAAATATTGTAGCTTTGACTTTACATTTGGCTCAGATGTTTTGGCTGTGTAACTTCCCAGAAATACCTCTTAGTTTTACCTTTTACTTTAACAAAAAAAAAAAAAAAAAAAAAAAAGGGGGGAAACGTATCTCTGCTCCTTCCATGCCAGGACATAGTCATTTAATGTCTCTTAGGCTAAACATACACAGCCACTGTGAATGCTCAAACTGCTCAGGCTTCCTGCTGCTATGTCCCATGCTATGACTTGCTTGCTTCAAAAGATAAATAAGCTCAGGTTTTGGCTGCTCTTCTCCCAAGCGATATCAGCCACAGCCCAGAACGAGAAGACAAGACCAGATACCTCTGACTATTCAGAGACATGCCAGGGTTCACTGAGGTATTTACTATTTTTATACAGAGGACTTCCCCTTGCCACAACAGAAAGCAGCATAAACCTCAAGACAGGGAGGTGTGTCATTCTTCTAGACACTAGCACAAGAGAGAGTTAAAGAAGTTTTGCCATTAGACCTAGGTTTGTACTTCCTATTAGCTGGGGCAATGTAGATTGGCTCCCCAGCGCTATTTCACTTATAGACAGCTGCCTACAGTGAAGGAACTAGTCATCAAGGCTTATTTCAGTCAGCAATTTTAGTACTGCAAGTGCCACACTTGCCCAACCATAAAAGAGTGTGAACAGGTCTCCCTCACCTATTTGATACTTTTTAATTGCCTAGTCTTTGACTGTGAAAAAAAAAACAAACTTGCTGAAATACCTGCCGGGTAAGACAACCTTTTATTGCAGGCTTAAGAGGAATGCCATTTGTAAACTTTTATGTCAGTGATACAAAATCCAGAAGCAAGTATACAAAGATACTCCTTTGTCCCTCACCCCACGTTTTCAGGGGACAGGCATAATTTTAAGATCTGAACTCAAGTGTGCAGGACCAGCACTCTAGCAGCCAAGACATCTGACCTCATTCTACCCCAACACAGAACTAATAGCAGAACAGCTCACACCTTCCACAAGGATAGTGATCCTTCTTAGCCCAATATTCTTTCTTCGTCTCATGGGAAGACGCGAGCTCATCATTTCTGCAGTACCTCAACAGATCAGCACAGTT
Source organism: Jacana jacana (assembly GCA_013400555.1). Classification (NCBI taxonomy): domain Eukaryota; kingdom Metazoa; phylum Chordata; class Aves; order Charadriiformes; family Jacanidae; genus Jacana; species Jacana jacana. Next base: position 4,050 of record VZTM01032242.1, read on the forward strand.
CTGCACAGACAGCTTTATCAGAACTTAGAATCACTTAGGTTGGAAGTGACCTTTCAGACCACCGAGTCCATTCATCAACTTAACACTGACAAAACCACCACTAAACCATGTCCACCCACCTTTTAAATACCTCCAGGGATGGCGATTCCACCACTTTCCTGGGAAGCCTGTTCCCATGTTTGATAACCCTTTTGATGAAGGAATTTTTCCTAATATCCAATCTAAGCCTCCCCTGCTGCAAGTTGGGGCTGTTTCCTCTTGTCCTGTCACTTGTTACTCAGAAGAGGAGACCAACGACCACCTCACTACACCCTCCTTTCAGCTAGTTGTAGAGAGCAATCAAGTCTCCCCTAAACATCCTTTTCTCCAGGCTAAACAGTCCCAGCTCCCTCAGCTACTTCCCATAAGACTTGTGCTCTAGACACTTCACCAGTGTCATTGCCCTTCTCCAGACACACTCCAGCACCTCAATGTCTTTTTGTGGTAAGGGCCCAAAACCAAACAGAGAATTCAAGGTGCAGCCTCACCAGTGTTGGGGGGGGAGGGGGGGGGGCAATCACTTCCCTAAACCTGCTGGCCATACTATCCTTGATACAGGCCAGGATGCTGTGGCCTTCTTAGCCACATTTGACCGCATTATGTGCCACAAGACCAGCTACAATTCACCATCCATCCTGAAACAGCCAGCATTAGGAAGCACTGCGTGACATAACACCTGGGCAGATGTTATTACAGGAAATGTGAGGAGAAGGGGAATTAAAGCAAGAGAGACAATGATGCCATACAGACAATCTGACATAAGAAAATCTAGTAAGCCCTAATGAGATCAAACACAGGTTTCATTTAATTACAGTGAGCTAAGACCACAGCTGTTGGAAGCCAAAACACCTTAAGAACAGGCTCTCTGTTAGGCCCTGATGTTACCACAAGCACAGGTTAAGGCTTTAGCCTCCGGGCTTCCCGACCTGTTTCCAGCCAGGGACCACCCCCGCGGCGGCCCAGCAGGAAGAGGAGGAGGAGGAGAAGGAGGAAGGCAGGCAGGACCAGGTAAAGCCACAGCCAGCCCTGCCCGCCCAGGCTGCCACCCGGGAAAACACTCAAATCAACAGAAAAACGTCGCGGCCCCAGCAGCGCGCAGCGGGTAAACCCGAGACTACACTCAAGAGATCCGCCTGAGGGAAAAAACAACCCAAAACAAGCTACACGAGCCGCCTCGATTAAAAACGACCCGCGGGGTGCCTGTGTCCTTATTTCCAGCGCGTCCGCGGAGGGGCAGCGCGGGGGGGCGGCGGCCTCTGTACTTCGAAACGGCCATTGACGCGAGGCCTCACCCGGCGGCTCCCCCCGGAAGAAGAAGAGGAAAAAGAGAAAGCCTCCGGCGCCCCGTACAGAAAACGGAGGGAAAGGAAAGGCACAGACGAAAGGGAAAACGAAGGACAGCTCCACCCCGACAGCACCCGCCGTGCTCGGCCAGCAACCTGGCTGGCTAGCCAGCCGCCCACCCCGGGAGGAACTACCCCCTCCGCCCCGGCCCCGCACTCACGTTGTCCAAGTCCTGCCGCCGCCTACCCCCTGCCGTCAACGCCATCTCCACTCCCCCTCTCCGCCGCCCCGCCTTGTACTTAACCAGCGGCCCGGCCACCGCCTGGCCAGGCGCAGGCTCCACCTCACTTCCCCGCCCCACTATTAGCGTCCCCGGCCGCTATTGGGCCGGGGCCGCGCCGCTGCGCCAGCCCTGGGGCGGGGCTGCAGCCGGTGGGTGAGTTACGGGCCCCGCTGCGTCCTGCTCCTCCCGGTAGGGGCAGGCCTAGGCCTGGGCTGGTGGTTGTTGCCCAGGGTATGAGGACTTGCGATCTCATGGAGCGGGACGTGCAAGCCGGCAGCCGGGGCCCGAACTTGCGCTCCCGTCCAGGGCTGCCCCGAGATGCCGCTCCCTCTCTCGGCGTGGCTCGGTCCCGTTGGCTCGGTAGCCCTGGATTGGATTTCAAAGGGGGGGCGGGGGATAATGCATGCCCAGGGTTGGTGCCCCTGGAGGCAGGTGGCTCAGGTGGCACTGTGGGGAGGTAAGAGTGAAGAGTGGTAGGTGGCTAGCAAAAAAGCGCAGGGACAGAGGCAGCAAGAATGTTGCTTTCCGCTTTCCGTCCAGAGTCACCTCTCCCTATCCCAGTTTGTCTGGCAGGGACTTCCCGGGGGAGGAACGGAGTCTCTGCACTTAATTATTTCCAGTGGATCTTCACAAACGTGTCCAGTTGCCCCTTCAGACCATGAAAAGTTTTAGCATGCACGAGGCACGTCATTGAAGGTGGTTCTGGCCTGGTATATTCTGTGAAGAAACATGTTTTCTTTAAAACTTATCCACTGCTAATTTCATTTTATAAAGCTTTGTTCTTGAGAGAGATTGTGGCCACTCACGGTATCCATGCTACTCATTTTACGGATCTCTTTCTTGTTACTTCTTGAGACCCTTTTGTATGCCAAATACTCCTTGACCACTTTAGTTCTTCTTTGGTAATTGTCATTAGCTCATCTTACCTTTTGCAGCTATAGCCTTTCTGAAACAGCAGTGATTGGAATGACACAGTGTTCAAATGTGTGCAAAGTATGAGTTTACAAAGCAGCATATTTATTACCTGGTTTGTGCTCTGTTCATCTGTGAATGTTTCTTAACCTTCTGTTTGCCTTATGAGACAGAGCCTTGAGCTGACGTTGGTGAGGACACTGAAGAGGATCAAAACTGTACCAGGGGTTTGAAAGAGAAGAAGATAGTATCATCTCCAGGTTGGAATTGTTCTTTCTGTGCTATTTAAGAGAAGCCAGGGCTGTCGCCCTGAACAGCTGGCATGGCCCTGCCTTCTGTGAAAGACTGCAGAAGTGGCAAAGGGGGTTTGAGGTATGCTGCTTTTGAGGGATGGGCTTCTTCCGGCTATCCCAAATTTTTAATTTCTGTTTCTGTAACTTCTCTTGGGTATCTTTTTCTAGAAAATACCCAATTGAAACATCCTACCGAAAGCATTTACATTCGTAACTTGCATTAATTTGTTCTTGCAGATACACATATCTGTGTACATATACATATACACATACCAAAACAGATGTGTTTTGGTTTTGATATATTGTTTTAATTACTAGAATCACAGATAATTTTTATAGGAAGATCTTAATGACCCGGGGAACTACCTTAAATGAAAAACAAGCCTTAAACTTGGTTAAGTAAGGTTAAGTCCAGCTCCAGTGATAAGAGCCTGCTCAGTTCCACTTTCACAGCCTGAATTTTCTTTTCTGTGCTGTGTTTCTTCTTTTTTCCTTCCTCAAAAGAACTCAAATGCTACTGATCAGCAGCCAGAGGACAAAGTTTTTCTGTGATGCTGAAGTGAGGCCACAATTCACTGGTTGCTGTTCAAGTAACCAGCATTACTTTTGAAAGGGGTTTTACCTTGCCAAGTAGTGAGCTTGGCAGATGTGATCTTCATCAACACAGATCTAATAAACAGCAAAGGTAAGGGTGATTCAATAGATCAGTCTGAAACTTGATGGTGCAATTTTAATGAGGATGTGGTGGGACTGCCAGAGCTTCCCATTTCTTTGTATAACTATGCAGCTTACCTGTGTAGTGCCTTTGAGCTTTTGCTCTGCTTGAAAAACACACATTTTTTACCTTTTGTTTGTTTTGCGAGGTCTGTTCAGGTTAGCATGTCTGTTCTAGAATAACTAGAAATGCTAGTGTGCAGTGTATTCTAACCAGTCATAGAGCCAAGAAGCTAATAGCAGTGCCAGTTAATGACAGTGGCTAGAAGATATTTTTTGTAGTATAAATAAATCTATATTGATTTAAAATTAATTTATAGCAGCTTTTAAAAAAATTAAAATAGCATTAACTTTTTGAAGAAATAAAAATAACACTTAAGTCTTTTATAAAAAAAGAGTCACATCATTTTGTATTGCTTTACTGCTATTGCTTTGATTTATGACTAAATAAAATGCTGAACTGCATATTTATTTCTCTTGTTTCTCCTCATTTTGTTTGCTTGCTTACATGCATGCTTATGAATGCACACATGTATTTGTTCCTTAATCCAGGGGGTTTGGATTCTGAATTTGGTAAGGATGATATTTGAGAGGAAACAGTAGCGGGGAAAAAGATATAATTGAAAAAAATGAAGTGATTTAGAACAGTTGTACAAAGAGTTCAGAACTAAGAAGCCTAAAATCAGGGGTTTTGATTCATTGTTTGGATACACAAGCTCAAGCAACTACATTTTTATTAGCATAATAAATTCAGTTGCAGAAGTACTCCTCATCCTCTTTCCAGCCTCAATAAATATATGCTAGCTATAATCTTGGTTTTAGCCTGGTGCTTCAGATACCCAATGTGGTCAGGTGAGACACAGATACTTCACCTACATTATATCAGCAGCACACTGAACTGAAAAAGTGAACACAATTGCTACTAAGTAGTTGTCATTTCTCAGTGCTAGTACAGAGATAATTTTCTAACAATCTCTGTTCAGAGATTTAGAAATTGGGTCTAATGTATATTTACAAAACAGATCTGCTCAATAGCTTGCGCATATATATCCAGTGTGCCTGATACATGCCGTTAGACAAGTGTTTGAGATAAAATCAAACAAATAAATTCTTCTAAGTATAATTTTAGAATTCTGAAGTCTTGGGAAGTTTATGTTTACCAGCACTCATTTGAATATGTGTGATGTAATATATATAGTAAATATTGTTTCTACTGAATGGAAAATGAAGTGTTCTCAACAGGTTACTGATGAGCATGGTTCGGGAAGAATTATAAGTTTAAATGTTTGAAGAACATAAATATTTACTGTACATGACATCAGTTAGAATTTTTAGGAATATGTGACAGCCAGTTTTAACTGACTTACTTAAAATATGTATATAATCTTAATAGTAATAGTATACTCTTGTTCTTAGTAGATCACCTAATCTGTGTTTTGGTTTTGATATATTGTTTTAATTACTAGACTCACATAATTTTTATAGGAAGATGTTTAATGATGCATGTAAGGTTTTAATGATGTAAGCAAGGTTTTAAATGAAGTAAGATTTTCTTTGGCTCAATTCCTGTTCCATCGTCTGGCAAATTTTGCAGCTATTGTTATTTTACTGCAGAACTTGAAAGTCCTCTCCCAAGGGCTGATCTAGTGCTGGGGAATCTAAAGCAGATTAAGAGATGGCCCATTCTTAAATTACCTCCTCTGCAACTCCATCAGTAATGATGAAGGCATCCGATCAGGGTAAGGTAAAAAGATGTGGTACGGTCAAACAATGCCACACTATGATGTCCTTATTTTCTGGGTGCCCTTAAGGAACACTAGCGTAGATCAGATACCTGGGATTAAATACTATACCTTTTCCATATCAGTAATAATTACAATATTTGGGGACTAACTTTCACAACTCTATCCTCACAAAGAGGCTTAATACCTACTTTTCTTCCTCTCGGTTTTATTTGAAATTTGGCATGAATGGAAACAGGATTGGGCTCACAACCTTTTTCAAATTCAACTATAAGGTGTAATTATCATTACTGTTTCTGATTCATATTGCAGGTCCAATTAGTACTTAAACTGTGTTCAGCTCTATATAAAGAATACAGTCTCTGTACTGAGCGTATGGGGTTGTGACAGATCCCAGCGTGACTGAAAATACAAATGGGAAGTGAAAAAGTAAAAATAACAGTAAAGACAATTTTATTTGCATGAATTGGTTGTAATCGTCCTGACAGTCATACTGCAGTAAGTGCAACCTATATTGTAGGCCGAAATTACTACCACTTCACAGGTACTTGTTTTATTTCAAGCTTCTGTAAGTTTTTAAGAGCCTATGGAAATTAAAAAATGGTTCACTGCTGAATACCTTTAAAATAAAGAAGCCTTTCTCTCCATGTATAGTTTCAGATTTTCACATTGTGCAAGTGTGAGCTTTTTGTGCTGAACAGCTCAGGGCTTTTTAGATGCAGTAATTATGTCATCAAAAACTGCCACTTGCTATGAAGATTTGGCTTCATAAATAAAATGCCCATTAATCTGTGCCCAAAATCTGTGGCCTTTACATGCTAGCTATTGAAAAGAGAAGTGCATAACATTGGTGATAATAAAAACTCTTTCAGTCTTTTGCCAATTCATGTACAAATTTGAACGCCGGAGGCTTAGTGTGGCCATTGGTTAATTCAGCTAATACTAATCTATTAGTACAAATTATTTAGCAAAATGTCCTATGTGTCCATAATGAAGTCCAGAGATAGGGCTGATGAAAATAGGTAGATAAAGGTTAATACAGCTGTAGGGAGAGAATTTTGACTGCCTAATGCAGATGAAACAGGACATAACAGAACAATGAATGGAAGAATTGTGAGCTTAAATTCTACTGAATTTCCAGCTATATTCAAAAGCAAATACACTCAGGTTAAAGGAGGGGTACAACTCTTGTTTTCATATTTATTTTTAGAAATAAACACTAGAAGTATAAATGAAACTTTGAAACATTTCAACGTATCATAATGTATCTTGCTTACTTTGCACTAAAGATGAGTTTTAGATGCTTTAGGCCTTAAGCAATGTCTAATTTGCAGAGTGAAGAGTTTTCCCTCTGCAGAGTGATTTTAAACTATGGCCTTTATCACTTTCCTCTGGCTTTTCAAAATCATATTTCTGTTTCTGTACTATAAAGCCATCACAATATGACAAACATTTACTTGAACTATATAAAGGGAAATGTAGAGCTGTTTCTGAAAATACTAGGTTCCGATTATATACCATCTAGGGTAATTTTCCTTGAAAAAGAGGAATGCTTGATAAAATTTGCCTCAAGAAAACCACTGAAAATTAAATACAGAGGATGATATTTCAAGGAAAAATTAGGGTATTCCCCCCCCCCCTCCTTTTTCCATTTTCAAATTATTTTGTCTGAAAATATAAAATGAGTATGTAAAGAACTAGCTTCCATAAACTTTTTAGGCTATATGGTTAAGTATTAGCATTCTGACAAGGTAGTCTTTTGAATACTTTAGATTCTGAGCATACCTGTGTTTTCCCTGATATATTAGCCTGGATCACAGTGTTCTTCCTTTCCATAGAAAAATTGTACTTCAGTACCTCCATAATAAACTACTCATTGTATCAGCATCTGCTTGTACCAGAATTCTTGGATGAAACCTTGTCACACTTTTATTTTTGATTTCAATCCACCACCACCCCCTTTTTTTTTTTTATTTAGTAGGATAAGTCCAATTTTACTAGATATTCTGCATAGTTAAGTACACTGACCCTGAGCTCTTTTTAAAATCTTTGCAGTGAGTTTACAATACTGTGTAGCCTTTTAAAAAACCAAAAAACTCAACCCACCAATAAAATAATTATTTCAAACAAGGATTTAATGAATTTCTTGAATAGCAGCATGATATGTTTTTTGCTTTCTATGAACAATCTCTGTGCAAAATTATATGCAGTAACCACACTTCTGTGATTGCTATGACTCCCTGAATATAATTTTTTAATATTTTAATGTCTGTGGTTTCATTGCCTTTTTGTACAGCAAAATAATTTGTACCATGTATGAACTGTATCCTACTTGCTCTTTCTCAGTCTACACTATTTTTCATTTTTGCTGAGTGCCCCCTCAAGTGCTGTAGACTCTGAAAATACTGATTCTCCAGTCTTACTCATATACATATGAAACAATATATATTCAGACTGATTCTCTCAGCATACTGTGTCACTTTTCAGTGTACATTACTTCCAATTACTCTTCTTAGGTAAGCTCTCTATAAGCTTGACTTACATGCATATTGGTGACTTTACTTACTCTTTGGTTATAGGCCAATCATAGATAACCAAGAACTATTTCAATTACTCGAATTTCTCTGTACAGTTGTGCATCTAGTAACCACTAGATGGCAGTATATAAATTTTAAAAATGTAATATTCAATAAGTAGCTGTACCTGTTTTCCTCTCAAAAAACTGTAATAGTTGATTGAATTGGTTAGGACTGTCCTAATATTGCTGAGCGGAGAATAATTATGATGGAGCAGAAATACACTGACTTTGATGGACTTGCACTGATACTATACCTTAGAGTTATTATCTGTGAAGAAAACTGCTTTTGCTTCATTTTTTGAGAAAATGATGTTTTGACAAGTTGAAAAAGTATGACTGAACATAAGAAAAATCTACACTCTTTTAAAGTAAAATGAGCAAGGGAAAAAGACCAATGACTGAGATGACTTCTGTGAACAAGAGGCTGCCCTATGTCTTGCTTGTCTGCCTAATGGTTAGAGTCACAGAATGGCTAGAGTTGGAAGGGACCTTAAAGATCTTCAAGTTCCAACCACCCTGCCATGGGCAGAGACACCTCTCACTAGAGCAGGTTGCTCAAAGTCCCATCCAGTCTGGCCTTGAACATTTCTGGGATGGGGCATCCACAGCTTCCCTGGGAAACCTGCTCCAGTGCCTCACCACCCTCACTGGAAAGAATTTCTTCCTGCTGTCTATATCTACCCACTCTCAGTTTAAAACTGTTACCCCACCTTGTCCTCTCACTTCATGCCCTTGTAAAACATTCCTCTTCTGCCTTCTCATAGATATTGTTTTCTAAAGGCTGGATCTTTTAAATCCCCCTTTTTTTGTGTGTGTGTATGGGGGCTGTACACAAAACTGCAGAACTTATTTCTGTAAGGCAATACTCTGTATTGAAGGGTGGAACTCCATCATCAGCTGATTGGGATGGAACACCTTTCCCGGAGAAATCCCTGCTGCAGGTTTCTGCTGTTACCTTTGCATCATGTCTTAGTCGTTGCATGACAAGGTGAAATCTAATACTTTTTGATAGATTTTGGATGCTTTTTTAATTGTAAACCACTCAGTATAGAAACCCAATTGCCCTATCCAGTCCAAAGGAAGCAGTACAAGTCTACAGGTATGAGAGTAGGAGTTGGTCCATCTCTTCCACAGTCATCTCAAGGATACACTATATGTGAAATCCAAACCTTCACAGCCCTAGACCTCACATCTGTTCATCAAGATCTCATCTTTACTTTGTGTCTTAGTAATTTGCAGTACTAATATGAATCAAAGCTATGACCTTCACTTGCTTCTATTTGTAATTCTTGCTTGAACTTGGACTTCATTTTTCTGTGGCACTAAGATGAACACGTAATCTGCAGGAATGCTGCATTGTTCAGTACTAACCACAAGGATCTGGCTTCTCCATTGAGCAGAAATCACAAACTTCATACTATTTGCTTTTTATTTGGCCCGTCTTTTGCATTATCAGAGTATTTAAAGCCTGCTTACTAGACTCTGTGCCATTTCAAGTCTTTTTGGAAATTACACCATGTGTAGCTTTGAACACCGAAAAGCCAGTTCTTACTTGCTAATTTTCATCATCATACAAGGTCCATGAACTTTACAGAGTAAATCTTACTGATCACTTATTTTCATTAAATATGTGTCATTCTTAGTGCTCCAGCAATTGCTTACACAGAAGAGTAGTGCTAGAAGAGACTAAATATTTTTATCCGTGCTTAATTATATTTAACTGACTTTGGTCACAGTACAGTTTATTTTTGATAGCAGCTGCTTTGCTGTTCCTTTCTTATTTCACATTCCCCATTTACATGTCTTATTTTTTCTCTCTCTGCCTACTCTCCAGTACATATTCCTCTGCAATCTCATCCCCTTCTCTGTCTGCTGTATGCACTTTCTTGCTTTTTCTTTTCACATTGCTTTTCAATGTAGTTCTCAATTGCATTCATGTCCTTAGCTCGATGGTTTTACGAATATTTAAATATTCCATTATTTTAGGGAAAAAAATCTCTTAGAGTCTTATGCTTAGAGTAAGGACTTTTAATGCTGGATTAAGGCTGATATTAGAATTTAGACAAAAGAATGCTGTAATAGCTGATGTCTTTGTGGATCTCAAGTCCTGTCATGAATTCCACATAGGTCCTTGTGGATCTATTTAGATGCAGGGGCCTTGGTTGTATAAAGTTTGTTGCTGCATGATAATGTTACTGAGAGTGAAATGCACAGGGAAAAAATGGGTGTGTGCCCCAAGTGATTCTGGATAAAAACATACTTACTTTTATGTAAATTTTATACAGAAATTACCCACAACTAAAATCAGTAAGATACAAATATGGTTGGTGAGGTCGGTAAACGAGGAAGGACCTTGTTTTTCTGACTGAAGCAATATCAATCCAGAGAAGTACTTAAGTCTTTAACTCTAACCCCTTCCTTTTTCATGAAAAGAACCCTAGCCTTAGCAGCATCCTCTCATAAGCATTCTGGCCAAATCCTTAAGAAGCTATGATTACCAATATCTTAAATAATAACAAATTTTCTTACAAATGTATATTTTGACCATGGAGATGTCTTCCTAACCTGCATTTGTCAATTTTTAAAAAAATACTAGTAAGAAAGTATTTCAGTGTTCTCTGTAGCTAAACCTAATACAGATTCTTCTAACATGACCATGTCAGCATGGTGCACGATCCCTTAAAGATGCTTATAAGACACGGCATAGGCACGCAGTTACATTCACTTTTACTGAGATTGCTTATTCCAATTGTAAGACTCTGTAACTCGTGGAAGTGCCTTGCTGGAAGGCAGAGCGTTTGTAGTGGATGTTACCACCAATGTATAGTACCAGCATTTCCACATCAGTAAAGTACTTCTAGTGTCAGTATATCCGAAGAACTGTACAATTGTTCGTAAGCCTCGGCAGCATTCCTTTGGAACTCTCTAAAACAAGTGGGAAAGGACTGAGAGTTGTTACAGGATCAGTCCTAAGCCCATTAGGGATTTTTCTCAGTAAATGCAGTGATTGGAATTGCTGCAACAAAAATGGCAGCTGTTTCATCATAGTTAAGAAACTCTACCTATTTCCTTTCAAAACACACATATATAAATCATTTTTTTTTCTCTAAAAGGGCTTTTCTAAGAAGAGGTATTGGATCTAGCAGAATTCCATAAAAATTCAAATGTATTTAAAGGATGTGTTTTTCCATGACTAGATATATGTTATTTTGCTATAACCACATAATGTAATTTGGGATGTAATAATTTTTGTTTCAGCTGTTTATGACTCCTTTCAGGATTACTGAAGTACAAAGACATAATTTTAGAAAAAATAAATAGAACCCCACCATATCTGTGTTGGGTTTTGATGTTCTGTATCCCACAAGTTACTTCAGCTGACATGAAGCGTTTGGCTCAAAAGCCAAAACGACACTGCAAGAAAATGACTAAAGTCACAGGTTACAAATGCTCAGTGTATATTTAAGAATGAAAGTTATTAAACAGCTCTGCTGTGTAAACAAGAATCTGCAACTGCCACATAGGACCTTGCTTGACACAGCTTGCAGGATCTACACGTGAGTAGTCTACAAGGCTCCTTTTTTTTTTTTTTTAACATGAGCTCATAGTCTAACATGGACCCTTAAACATGGCATATTCTACTACTAGTAAGATTTACCTAGTTGTTACGGATCAGCAAAAACTAGGATCTCTGTCTTACAAAGTAACGTGTACAGGAGTTTACTCTGGGGTACAGAAACCTGAAAGTACGATGTGACTGTCATTAGCAACTCCCAGATCTACCCAGATCAGACCTGCTTATGAACTCAGAACTCGCTGATGCTATGACACACAAAGCTGGCTGAAGTTTACACCTCCGTTTCAGAGTGCGTTACTGCTAGCTGGCCCCTCTGGGGCAGACTGCCCTGCAACAGGTTTTGTTGCGTCTTTCAAAACTTTTAACAAGTAGTTTGTCTTCTCCAGTGCAACCCAGAGGCAAATCTAGTTGTCTCACGAGAAGAGTCAAATTCAGCTGATAGGTAGCACGGACAGGCACTGGCAATCGCGATGATTTCATTTAGAAAAACCTCCAGTGGAAAGCCATTGAAAAAATTGTGAGGTTTTCCCAGATCAAACATCACAGTTTAGTGAAAGAGTGGTAAAACGAGAAAACTCAGCCAGCATTTTCCAAATGATGACTATTATTAGAAATTAGCAAGCGTGAAACAATAAATCGAAATGCATTTAGTTTTAATAGCCCGTGATTTTATTTGAAGATTGATGAAGGTTTTATGTATCCATCTATAATATTCTTCACCCCAAATGCATCTGCCATTTCCAGGTTTGATTTCTACTTAAAATGTGCTGGTCTCGGACTCCTCTTACTTGTTAGAAAAATAGTTTGGGTCAGTGAGTAATTTTTTATGTGTTTTATATTAACTTGGTGAATGTCAAATCTCATGTGAAGAAGCATTTTATTTTTACAGATGCTCTCTTAAATATCCAAATTGTGTTCAACTTGTTAAGCCCATCTTCCACTATGCAGTCTTCTGAGATTCCAAAGTAGCTCACGGGGGTTAAAGTACAGTAAATTCCTCTTGGGTGCCTCAAGCCAGAAGTCTGCTACATATCGTATTCTTCATTACTGTTTGAATTAGTGTTTGAAATAGATCCCTGTCCTGTCTGTGTCTCTTTTTGCCATTAAACAAACAATAAAACACAACAACTCAAGCACTTAATGCTCAACATTAGTGATGTTTGCAATTGTATTACGGCGGGCTGCTGTTTGGAGCAGCAGTGACTGTTCTGCTGGACTAGCTCCAATAGAAGCAGAGAAGACCCAGAGGTTGGAGTGAACCAACCAACCAACCAACCAACAGCCCCGGAGTGAACCAAAGCACCAGTGCTGCAGCCTGTTCAAACGCAGCATCCCCCTGTTCTGCCTCGATGCACTTTTGGGCTCTGCTTTGGCCTCTTCTCTGAGCTGCGACCACCCGTGCAACCTGGTGTCAGGCCACCTCAGCTCGCCTGGGATCAAGCCGGGGATGCTGCTCCACAGGGATGGGTCCGCTCACATAGAAGACCGATTTTATACTTGTATTTTCCCCAAAATAAAAAACAGATAGCCCTGACTCCAAAGCCTACTGCCCATCTCTGCCCCCAGGCACACCAGTGGCCCATACTCTTTCCCCCGGTGCCGAGGACACTCGGGCCTGGACTCACTGTTGGCGGGACGCGCTCCCGGCTCTCAGGTGCTGCTCTCCGGTCCCGGCCACCGCTCGCCGGGGAGGCGGGAGATGCGCACCCGGGTATCCGAGGACCGAGAAGGGCACCGCACCCAGGCTCATCCCCCTCCAAGGACAGGTCTCTTCCAGCGCAGGGGAATACCACCGACTCCTCTTCCTAGAGGCCAGGAAGGGGCGGCCGCTCGGTGGTGCAGCCCCGACAGCACCCAGCACACCACCAGCCGAAAGGCTCTGAACTTCCAGCCGGAGAGGGGCCGGGCTAGGCCGAGCAACCTCCACCGCTGCGCCTGCGCGCTGCCGGCCCGTCCCCACCACCGCCCTCCTGCGGGCGGGAACCCGGAAGTGGGCAGCGCCGGC
>VZTM01032247.1:15825-26752 GCA_013400555.1 Jacana jacana
GGAAGGAAACATCTCACTTAGGGTTTTCAGAAAGTATTTAATTCAACTCCTCTTCACGATCCTCACATCACATTTGCTGAACTAAGAAAAAAAGTTATCAATGTTATTCCAGAAGGCTTAACCTATAATTATGTTCCTGTTTCAATGGCATCACTTCTAAGGAGACATCACTAGCTGTTAAGCAAACTCCTTTTTTATTTAAATTTCACTCATCTCCATTCCTATGACTAATTCAGAGGATTTCTTCCCAGCCAGTCCATGTTCCCTTCCTTCCCTTGAGGAAAAGAGGTGACTAGGAACTAATATATAATTATTAGACTCTGGTTTAGAGCGGGGAGAGAGGTTGTTTTGCTTTGGCTTCATTTTTTAATTTACAATGACATTTTTGTTTGCAATGTGAAGAATCGTCTGTTAGCAAAGACTCACTGGTTTCTGCAAGAGCTGAAACAGCCTCTAATTACTGAAGAACAGAAATAAGAACTAACAGGCAGGCTGAGCAGCATCCTTCTTTCTACTTTGTACTTTATTCCTCAGAGAACTAAAACCAGGCAGAAGTCACTCGTCCATGTGGGTACACACAGTTTGTTTCTAGGACTGGGAGCTTTGGTTTGCATCCCTGCACGTCACACACACGCACAAATGCATGTTTCGGCATGCATTCTTACGAGAGACAACATGCTTCCCAATTTAAATTCCACCTCTCCTACTAATCCTCTTTCCTAAATCAAGTTCACCTTTTCACTGTCCAACTTACTAGTATTTCTAGGAAAAGCTGTAAACACCACAAGAAAAAAACAAAACCAAAACCAAACTGGGAAAACTTAATTTTCTTAATTCTTTGTCCTTAATAGCCTGAGGGGGTTCTGAAGGGTCAGTCACAAATAACAATTTCAATGAATGCAGCCACTGAGCCTTTGCACTTACAAGGAAAAAAAAAAAAATCTAGTCTAATCTTGGTTCTTACCTCTCTCCCAAAAGCTTGCCAGGCTTGTAGACAACCACAGCTGTGACAATGCTATTATTACAAATAAATCTGTTCCTTTCTTGCAGACTGCCAAGTTGCACCACCCCTGCTAAACACAACTGTGCTAAAATGTTGCAGTTACAACCTAAGTCAAAAAAAAAAGAAAAGCCTAAAAGCAATTCCTCGTGTAAAAGGTAAAGGTAAAAGGGTTTATTATCCGGCAATTTATAAGCGGAGACGTAACAAGTACAGAACACAGCCATGCTGCATCATGCAAGAAGGTCCATCCAGGTTGGCACCTTATTTTCGGCACTGACATCTGTTTAAGATGACATGTAAACAACAGAGAATTAATAGAATGGTCCTTTTCCCACCCCTTCCTGCTTCCAGCAATTAGCAACTTAGAAAGCTCCTTAGAGTTAGCATCGCAACTGCTAAGCTGCAGACTGCTATTGGATTTATTTCTTTACCTCCCTTTATAACCTAATTTTACTTGTTCTATCCAACAGTGCCAGTGAAAAAAATGAAAGAAAAAAAATCCATATTTGCTGCTGACTAAAAAGACATTTAAAGGACTCCTATAAAGCATCCTATCAGCCTTCAATGCACAAGTCTTCACTAAATATAAGTTTATATTTGGGAGTTATAAACACTGAATTATTTCAGCTTCACAAAATATACAGAAATGCATGCCCTAAATATTTGTATGACAAGCCACTGCTAAGCAAGCCATGTCCTCTCCTGCTGTTGACTCACACCCATGCTGTGCTTCTCTGGAAGTTGCAAATTATACTGTAGAAAGAGCACAATGAGAAGCAGAATCAACAGAGTTCAGAAAAGGCTCCAGTTTTGCCCTCCTGGAAAATAAACATATGCTCCTTTGTTAAAAAACTGCTGGGACTTTTGTCTCCGAGTATATCTGTAACACATGACGTTCACACTGTACACCACTAATGAATTAATAAGTCTATGCAGGAGGAGATGAGAACCACAAATGAGAAGAGATAAGCAAAGCTTACTCAGGGGAGTATCAATAAAAGGTCTGAGACACTCCTATAGTACACCACAAAACACTATATAAGGCAAGTCAGATCAGTTGCTTGGTGATGATAGACACAGTGAGAGTGAAAAGAATCCATAAGTGTTACCTGGGAAAAAGAGCACATAATGAGTACATTGCAATCATATGCTATTTGATTTGTGGGTTATATTTTTTTTAAGCATACCACATTTTAGTGTTTCACTGCTGGCAGTGAAACTTTGGCAGCACTGGTCTGACCTAGAAAATACACTAGTGATTCCTTGAGAAATGTAATGAAAATGTGTTTCACTGCTGGCTTTGGCATCACTGATCTGACCTAGAAAATAGACTAGTGATGCCTTGAAAAACAGAATGAAAACATCTCCAACTTGCATTATTTTCCCCAGCCAAAAACAAAATAGCTAATACTGACTGAGACTTTTGCATGACTTCAACACTTTTGCATGTTCGCCATACTAAATGCAGATAATTTATCTAGTATATCTACTACCCAAAAACCAATCATTTGAATTAAACAAAAAGAATTCTTAACGTCTCTAATTTCAAACCCATTCTGTCTGTTCTAACACATAGTCGAGTATGGTGAGAGTCAGCCTTTTCAGAGATTTCAGGAACAGAAGCTTGACAGGGCATGCAGAGGGCGACATTGCAGACTGGGCACCTGAAGATCGTGCAGAAAGAAAGGAAGGAAAAGAGACATCGGCAAAACCAAAATCAAAACACTACAAGCAGGAAAAAAAACGCCAAACAAACACCTACACGTTAAGACATATTATTCATACTATCCTGAATTCTTCATCTTTGAGATTATACTGGTCACTTCAAAGATGACTTGAGGCCAGTAGTCCCCTAATACATCTACTACTCCCTCATGCTAAGGCTCTTCCATAGTCCAACAATCTACAATAGCATAAGACTTTGAAAAGTACTTATGATATCAATTCCTCCCACTTGAAGGCTTCTGTTCATCAAAGTAGGGTCAAAAACCCTATGGTAGATGAGAGTCAGTATTCTGACACAGTCATTTAGTGGTTACTGTTTTATTAAGCACTTCAAGATGAAAGTACTATGCAAGTGGTAAGGTACTACTGCTATTCCATAAAGAACATTCTAATGGTAGTTCAGCTTTGGGAGCGTTTTTCTTCTGTTATCAATTTAAAGGTAGAAAACATATTCTTGCTGATACAAACTTCTTACCCCTGGAGGGCAATCCGTATGACAGAGAGGAGGAGTCAATGTTTTGGGACCCAATGATTTGGGTCCAATAATTTGGACTTGTTGGGGCCATTTCTGTTTAACATCTTTGTTTATGACCTCAATAGGATATAGAGTGTATCATCAGTAAGTTTGCAATGACACCAAGTTAAGCGGGAGTGTTGTTCTGCATGAGGGCAGGGAAGCTCTACAGAGGGACTTGGATAGATTGGATCGATAAGCCAATGCTAACAGCAAGTACTTCAACAAGGCTAAGTACCAGGTCCTGCAGTTGAGCAACAACCCCATGCATTGCTACAGGCGTGGGCAGAAAAAGACTTGGGAGTTCTAGTTGATGAATGGCTGAACATGAGCTAGCAGTGTGCCCAGGTGGCCAAGAAGGCCAATGGCATCCTGGCTTGTATTAGAAACAGCGTGACCAGCAGAAGTAGTGAGATAATTGTCTCCCTGTACTCAACACTGGTGACGCCACACCTTGAGTATTGTGTCCAGTTCTGGGCACCTCAACGCAAGAGAGATATCAAGGTGCTGGAGCAAGTGCAGAGGAGGGCAATGAAACTGGTGAAGGGCCTGGAGAATTAATCTTATGAATTGATTGAAGGAGCTGAGACTGTTTAGTTTGAGGGAGAGGAGGCTGAGGGGAAACCCCATTGCTCTCTACAACTGCTTGAAAGGACATTGTAGAGAGGTTGGTGCTGGTCTCTTCTCAGGGGTAATTAGCGATAGAACAAGAGGGTATGTTTTCAAGCTGCAACAGGGTAGGTTTAGGCTGAACATTAAGAAAGAATTTTTCAAAGAAAAAGTGGTCAGGCTGCCCAGGGGGTGGTTGGGTTAACCATTCCTGAATGTGTTTAAGAGTCGACTAGATGTGGTATTGGGGAATATGGTGTAGGGGAGAACTTTGTAGAGTAGGGCTGATGGTTGGGCTTGATGATCCCAAGGGTCTTTTCCAACCCGAATGATTCTATGACTTCAGCTTGGCCTTGTGCACCATGAAGCTAATTTTTGAAGAGGTAAACAACTGACAACTCTGAAGTTTATTCTTGTTGGTTTAGAAGTAGTCAGCGCCCCTTGACATCAAAAAGAATTACATCCAGCTCAGACACATCTCAGTTTTGTACATTCAGGAGACCTGTCAACACAATTATGTTGTTGATATATTTAATATCTCTATTAAAATCTTCTTCAAAGTACTGTGAAAGGCAGAAAGAATAACCGCAGATAATGTTAGAAGTGTACTGCAGTTCAGTTGATAACCTAAAATACATAACACAAAACACAGGAATCACATCTTTTGATGCAAGGAACGTTTGAAAGCAAAGGAGAGCTCATTAAGATCACTAAGATCCAAGCCCACACAGATGCATTTTTGACTTTGTTGAGTCATAATATTCTACAAAGCCTGTTAAGCACTATCAGAACACTGTAAAGCATCTACAGAGCTTGAAAGTGCCCTGACTAACCTTCTGCTTCTCCTAACCTATAAAATTTCACCCTAAATTTTCTATATGCTTTTAAAGTCAAGAAATGGCCATAAAAAGAATATATCAAGGAATGTTTTCTTCCTCAAAAAGGAAAGAAAAAAAAAGCAGATTAGCTGAAAAGAAACGATACCAGAATGACAAAATAAGACTGACAAAGGAAGAGTCAAAACTTGAGATGATGAATGGAGANAGAGATTGATAGCACCATTATAGCAAGCTTCAGGATTGGTGGCTTAGATGTAGAAAAAAACCAGACACATTTCTGGGCCTGATTCAAGATCTAAGGAGAAAGATCTTCCTTTTTAAAAAGTGGAAAAAAAGAAAAAAAAAGANATGCACTGGGAAATCAGAGGTGTAAAGGCTTTCAAGAGTCTGATTTGTTTTCCTTTTAACATAAAAAAAATTGCCACAAAAGAGGTGGGATTTCAAGTTACTTCTTATCAAGCCAGGGAGCATCTTGGTGTAATGAGGGCCCACGCTGGAGCAGTCTGTTCCTGAATGACTGCATCCCATGAGATGGATCCAGGCTGGACCAGTTTGGGAAGAACTGCAGCCTGTGGGAAGAACTCACACTGGAGAAATTTGTTGAGGACTGTCTCCCATGGGAGGGACTCCATGCTGGAACAGGGAAAGAGTGTGAGGAGTCCTCCTCCTGAGGAGGAAGGAACAGCAAAAACAACGTGTAATGAACTGACTACAACCCCCATTCCCCGCTCAGAGGGAGGAGGTAAAGAAAATCAGGAGTGAAGTTTAGCCTGGGAAGAAGGGAAGGATGAGGGGAAAGTGTATTAAGATTTGGTTTTATTTCTAATTACCCTACTCCGATTTTGATTGGTAAAAAATTAAACTAATTTCCCCAAGTCAAGTCTATTTTGCCCATAACAGTAATTGCAGAGTGATCTCCCTGTCCTCATCTTGACCCACTAGGCCTTTCCTTATATTTTCTCTGCCCTGTCCAGCTGAGAAGGGGAGTGGTAAAGCAACTTGGTGGGGACCTGGTGTCTAGCCAGAGTCAAGCACCACACAGAGAGACATTTATGAAGGACCTTTAAGAGTCTTTATAAAATGCATGCTACCCAAGTAACACAAGAGGTCTGGCAAAGGGCAGACAGCTCCTATGTGACAGGTAATATCAGTAGCTAAGGCAGCTTCTTCAGCTGCAGGATTTACCATATAGTCTCGTGCAGAACTGCCTTTGAGGTTTTCTACCAGGCGTGGGCTACTATAGCTGGTGGTTGGTAGGCAGAGACAGTTTCGTGTCTGCTACCGACTGCAGCATTGCTCCTTAGGTGCTTTTTTCTACTTGTCTGAATGTAACCGTTACCTCCTACGTTCACACAACCAACTTCTGTGTCTGTGTGGAAATAGGGGTATTTTTATTCTGTTTATTCTGTCTGTTGTAGACAGCACAGTACACTAGGGACTGGGTCAGTTTTTATTTCTTTGTAACTTTTCAAACAGGGCCTCAGATGGCATGCTTATTTTCCAGAGTACTCTAAAGAAAAAGTGAGTAATGGAACATTTTTATATTTCATTTGAAGTCTTGCAGTCTTCAAAAAAAGCCAATAGTAAGATACTTCATGTTTTAATTAATGAGTTTTATTTCCTTGCAGTGACAACTGATTTTAACATGCCTCACAAATCCTACAAATATTTGTCTTGCCCCAAGTAGGAAGGAGGTTGGTTTCCCACATTTCTCTGAAGCACAAGGTACCTGCCTGCTGCATCATCTGGCCATCCAAAGGTACTGGTAACTCTGGAGTTAATGCTGCTACTTGACAGCCCCAGTAACCAATAAACCATTGTTTTCACTATGGGAAGGCCATAAGAAAGACAAAAGTCATAGGAGAGGAAAAAAAAATATATATCATTAAATCAACTAATGCTGCCAGAGAGGAAAAAGATAAACAAACAACAACAAAGACAGACTTTCAAGCACACAAGCTTCTCTTCAGACTGAAAGTAGCAGCTGTCTTGCTAAAAGACAAGCTGGGAATGACTGCCTGAAGTTTCTGTTTATACCATATAATGAAACTTCTTAAGGAAGGAAGGGATTTGGTTAAAATGAGGTTCTAGTGGGGAGGAAACTTAATGACCTGGAGCAATGAATAGGTCGAACCAAATGAGCTAATAAACCCTTAGGCCTTTGAGGATGTAAAATGTGAGAGAGAATTCCAGAAGAAAAAGCTGATTTTTTTTGTTACCACATAAACAAATTCAAGACTAATCCTTGGGGAGGGGGTGTGGAAAGAGAGATGCTTCATTTATAAAATCTCAAAAAGACAAAAAGCAGTTTTCTCCTCCTCCATGTTGTCATAGGAGAGATTGATAGCACCATTATAGCAAGCTTCAGGATTGGTGGCTTAGATGTAGAAAAANCAAGCTTCAGGATTGGTGGCTTAGATGTAGAAAAAAACCAGACACATTTCTGGGCCTGATTCAAGATCTAAGGAGAAAGATCTTCCTTTTTAAAAAGTGGAAAAAAAGAAAAAAAAAGATAGGTTTATATCTCATTTTGTAGTTGGAATGAATATTCTGAATATTTACATTCTTACTCATCCAAAGTCACGCGCAATACTGGTGAGGGAACAGGGCCAGAAAATTTGACAAAATGTCCAACATCAGAATGTATATTTAAGAAAAAAGAAAAGAAAAATTATATATTCATACTGAGTTTTATTCTCAGCCAGTAAAGACTGAATTTTGATAGCAGTAAAATATATTTCCATTAAGAGCCCTCTGGTATATGTATAGAAGGGATTTACAAGGGTATAACTATACACCAAGAAAGGGGTGAATTTACAGAGCCTGGTGTTTTTGCCTTAGTATTCCATGCAGATAAGCTTAACATGAACTAAGAATGACACCAAACAAGCTAACTCACCTTGCTTTTGAAAACAGCATTAATGCAGAATAAATGCAAAGCCACCAGGGCTTTTAGTAGAGAGAGTTTGAACTGATGGACTAGGATGCTACAAAATCTGTGCCATAAGTTTTATCTATTCTCAATGTCTAAGAATGCAAGGATGAGAGAATGGAAAACAGATATAGGCTTGGGGTTAAGCCTTTCTTTAGCTTTCTGGAGACCTGCTTCAAAATTTGTCACTCTCACCACATTGCTAAGAAAGTCTTGTCCATATGCATCATCAAGGGCTCAAGAGGCTGGCATTCAATATTCTTGCCCTGTAGCAGGCTTCTCAGGAACAAAATACTTCCATGAAAAAGCACATTCTCCAGGACGGTAGGTAGCTTACATACAAGTGGGGAACAATGAGAACTGCACTGAAAATACCCGAGTGCAAAGATATTTGTATCTTCCAGCCAGGTAAGTAGCTGCCATTCTGTCGTACACTATGTATACCTGTACCTTGGCCCATGGCCACACAGCACAGGTCTTCCATTGGGATCATACCAGAAGTTCCTCCATATGTTTTATCCCAAGGGCAGGATTGATGGATACTATGAAAACAAGCTTAAATGATTTAACTGTGGAAGATATCTCTCTCTCCCTAAAATACATAAACTGAAATGTGTTTTGGTGAATAAATTCCATCTTTGACAGACATTCAAAGCCACATTTCTCACCCAAAGACACCCTGAGCAAAAAGTTCTCTCCTTCGAGTGAATTTTCTTTAAGTGAAAAATGGAGTCAAATCACCACCCCTCATGGTCAGAACATATACAGCCTGGAGAGTAAGATGAGGGGGGTGAGAAAAAGCATAGGAATTCCTACCTTTCTGTAGAAAAATATTCAGCATGGACATTAAGACCAAAATGCTCCTGTTCAACCCTAGAGGATGTTTTGAAAGCTTCAGGAGTCTAAACCCCCAAAGTATAAAGCTCCCACCCAAAAAGGTGGGATTTAAGACGCAATGTAGCCCAAGATGTACTCAACATGAAATATTTAGGAGGGCAACTTGGAAATCTTATTTTGGCAACAGTGGGTGTACTTTGTTACAATTTCCATTACCATTAAATTAAAGGCTTCATGTTTTTAACAATAAATTTGCTAGCTATATTTTTACAATTACATGTAATGTAACTATAAACACAACTTACAATATTTCTATGTTTACAATGAATTTGCTAAGAGTGTTTTGACAGCAATGTTGCCACTACAGAATTATCACATCAGATTTAGTGTCTTATGTCCTTCTGTTGTCAGCTTGAAGCCAGCTCTGGGGTCTGGCTAATTGGACAACCAACTGTGTGCCCAGACATTAAAATCAGAGAGTCCTTCAGGACTCTCAGGATGGAAAGGACCTCAGGATGTCTCTAGTCCAGTCTCCTGTTCAAAGTACAATTGTCAATTAAATCAGACCAGGCCATTCAGTGCTGTGTCCAGTTAGGGCATGAAAACCTCCAAGGAGGAAAATCATACAACTTCACTGGACAACCTGCTCCAGACTAGACTGTCCCCGCAGTGAAAAAAGATTTCTCCTTATATTTATGCTCACTCTCTCACAACTTTCTGCCATGCACCGCTGTAAAGAGGCTGGCAACATCCTCTCAATAACCTCATTGGATGCCTCCCCTAAAGCCTACCACAGGTGGGCTGAACAAACCCACCTCTTTCAGCTTCAAAGATCAAAGCTGTTACAAGTGAGATCTCCCAGGACAGATTACATGTATTCCATGTATCCCAGGTTCCAGACTGCGTACAACTCCTTAACTGCAACCCTCTGAGCCCAACCATCCAAACAGTTATCAACCCGTCTAGCTTGTCCAACCACCAAACTACAATGTCCTAGCGTGGGCACAAAAATATTGCAGGTGACACTGCTAAAAGCGTTATTAAGGTCCAAGTAAGTGACATCCACTGCTTGCCCCTCATCCACAAACCTGGCCATTTGATCACAGGAGGCAGTCAGGTAGTACAGACACAACTTACTTTTGGCCAATCCATTCCAGCTGAGCCCCATCATCTTTTCTCAATCATATTCATAGCAGAAGACCCAGCGGGACAGAGATCTAGCAGTGTTGACTACTGAATAATAACCAGCTCTCTGCTCAGGATTTTAAACTTTTCCATTTCCACTTCTAGATGATTAGTTCTCTTTTAGCATTTCAGAGAAATTTGATCCCTGACTCAGGGGTGTGGAGCCTGCTGTGTGGATTGCCTTGGGCCATCTGGGTCACCTAGTCTCCCTGTGCCTCAGTCATCCAGCAAGACATCAAAACAGCTTGTGAAGATGGAATGATGCATTCATGAAGCTAAGTCTGATGCTGTTTGTAGCAGTAGTAGCAATATAAACAAGGCAGCATCTTACTTCCCCCGCCCTTCCCTAACAATACATGAAGAAAATATTTTAGTCCATTTTGAAATTCATCCAATTTCTGTCATTGTCTATTGTCTGTATGATAGGTATTAAAATACCTTCAATAACTGGCTCAGCTTACCTTTGAGACTGTGTTTGTTTGCTATTTACTGTTAGCAAGGAGCACCTGATCGACACAAACCAAAGCAAACAAGTCCTTCAGGCTTCCACTCTCTATTTGTTTTGAACCATTAACTATCTTTCCACATGCCTCTGGATTTTATGAATTAGGTTGCTTTTTTTCCCATTGATTAATCTTCAATTCCTTGCTAAAATTCCTTAACCAGTAAGGCAGAGGGCCTTCACAACTAATGCATAGAAGGATACTAAAATATCTTATTTAAAACAACAGGAAATAGAACACACCTCTGTAACAGTACTTACTGTCTCTATATTTTGGAAAATGCTTGAGAATTGCTAATGCATCACATCACTCAGGTAATACAAATTAAATCAAAGCTTAAAAGTGTAATTTGGAAAATAGGGACATGAAATTTTAGGAATTCCACCCAAGCGCAGCCAAAGGACAGTACTTAGAACTGGCAGAGGAAGTGGAGATTTTGAAAACAGGCCAGGAAGACATGGTCCTTGTTTGTATAGAACCTGCAGTGAACAGGAACAACACTATTCCAGAGTAGTGGGACTTTAATATTACTCTTTCAGTAAAAGGTAGTATTTTATGTATATGCATAAAAAACTTACACGTATGCACACACACACCAGTAGACCATGAAGACTTTAAATAATAGGGTTACAGAAGAGAAACAGGGGAAACAAAAGATCAAATAAACTGCCTGATTCGGAGTATGTTGTAATATGAAAATGGAATGTGCTAGTAGGAAAAGAAGCTATTACCATTGTCCAAAAAAGGCATACACTGAGACTGTAAATGTGGCCTGTGTTA
>VZTM01032248.1:0-53916 GCA_013400555.1 Jacana jacana
TGAACAGTTTTAGACACTGCATAAAAGAGGCTTTGTATCTTTGCAACTGGCAGGTATTATCAAAGTATTCATAAGAAGATGAGAAACAGAATACCTTACTTACAGTAATTAAGAACTCGTGTTGCAAGATTATTCTTGAGAAAAAGTATGTGCTAGTAGCCTTTCTCCTCAAGAACTTCTTCCAGGCATGATTCTACATCTACTAAACAGTACTTAAACGGGCACCAAGCAACATGAAATCTAGAAAAGGTTACCTGGGCATTGTAGCTTGAATGAGTCAAAGGGCAAAGGGAGAGGAAATATACAGTGCAGGATTGCAAGGGGACTGTTAAGCAGTTGAAGAACCAGTGCATCACACACTAGCTGCAAAACTATGAGAACCCAGACAGGAGAGTTCTTTCACATTGGATGGGTAGTTACAGTTTTGCAATATGACTGGCCAAACAGATATAGCAAGATAAAGACTGGGGGAGACACTGTGGGGGAGACACACACCCCTCCCACAGCAATATATCACGGCCTTAAAGCATAGTTTGTTTCTTTTTTTTCTTTCACTTTCTTCTACTAAGTTTTAGTTACTCCTATGTTAGGGAAAGCACTGCAAAAAATATTACATTTTGGAAAAGGCATCTACATAAACAAATCTTGTTTCACAGAAAAAAGCCTGAGCAGACCTTCCGTGGTTTTTTGGGCTTCTGTTAGACTTAACCTCAGTGCTCGTTAATGCAAACCCTGAGCAGATGTGGTTTTTCTCTTTGGACTGCCCAGATGAGCACAGAAAACAACATAACCTCAGTTCTAAAAAGCAGACACTAAGTCTAATTTCTGCCTTAATGCACTTAAGATTTCTGAAGTTTTGCATACACCAAAGATTACCTACAGTCAGAGAATAATGAATATTTCATTAATGGAGGTTTTATGGCAACTGTTTCTGAATGCAATATCTACACTGCAACAGTCATAATAAACCTTTCAAAGAGTAGTATGGAAGTGTTTACCTTTGAGAACATCTTGATGAATAAAAGAATGCTGACATTTCTGGCCCATTCAAATAGAAGAATATTAAATCCCTTTAAGCCTTCTCCTCCTAAAAGACTTGCATTTAAAGATATGCCAACTATATTCAGCGAGAGCAAGTTCACTGCAGAATAGCGAAGTGATGTTGGAAAGAAAATAGAAGGAATAGTTGAAAAAAACAAAAGCAGCATAGCAGTACCTCAGTTCCAGTAGTCTTTGACCTCTTTGCAGGAATCTCTTTGTCCTATATGGAAAGTGAAGTAAAAAAAGCATATAAAGAACATTACAGCACAATACTGTAGTCACATAAATACAGACTACAGTAGTTTTCAATGCAACTGAAACATTCCTTTGTGAACATAAAGGCCTGAACTTAATTTTTAAATTTAACTACTCAGTTCTGTTTCGTTGTGAAATTATGAACTTCCAGATGTTAACAGAGAAAGATAAAAATGTACAAGGACACACCACTTTCTCCCAGCTACTAAAAGGTTTAAGCAGCAATTTTAGGCCTGTTCAACTGATGAAAAACAGTCACCCTTCTGTTCAGTTCAAAAAGATAAAAAACAAGGTAAATAAACAAAACCAGAATGGAAAATAAGGCTGTAGTTATCCATCATATAACAAAGTCCACAAATCTTAGACCAGGAGAGGGGAAAAAATACAACATCCTTACATCCTCTTCTTGCAAGGAAGGCAAAATTGACAGAGACCTTCACAGTGACTCCCTTTCTTGCTCCCCCCTCAGGCCCCTGTGTCCTATTAAGACTCCTTCCTTGCTCACACACCAAAATGAAAGCCTCTTCACATCGATCAGACATCACTGTACTACAACTTAAACTACAGAAAAATCAGACTATAACCCACCCATCCTAAACCTAAACTCTATATGCAGGGACAAGAAGGCCGCCACGGAACATGTGATGAAAACACCCACTGCTTTTCCAGCAATAGCACCCACCGAACAGAGCATCTTAGCAATGACTCTGGAGACCTACCTCTTCCATTGACTAGCACACTTGGGCGTGCTGATTGAAAAGGCTTCATATATTATTTTTAATCTCCCGGTTTAAATAATTAGAGATTGACTCGTTAGTTCAGAAGTCTCAATCTGAACAACACATTACAGCTCTTGACCTTTCTCACCATTTGTATAATCCATAGATACCCAGCAACAAATCAAGAAAAAGGCCAAAACCTTCCCAACCTGCTTGTGTAACAAGCATACCATAACAAGCAAACGTAAGTCTAAACCAAAGACTGGCAGTTCCCACCAGTGACACATAAAAGAGGCGTTTCATTATTGCTATAATGAAACTCCAGGGAGTGTGGCTAACAAGACGTGAAAGTGCTCAGCTGCACCTCACGCCTTGTAATTCTCCAAAGGTGCGATTACTACTTTTCTCTTGGGCATTATTGTTGGCTTCCAATTATAATGCTCCTTTTGGGAATTAAAGAAATACACTGTAAATTATGTAAGTGCACTGTACATCTCCTAATGCAAGGAAATGTACACTTTTAATTGCAGATGTAGAAAAATGCCAATTTACAAAGAGCAATTAATTCAAGTGCACACAAACATGAACCTTAGACATACAGGAGAATTAACACAAGATACAGAGTGGGTTCCCCCCACCCTCAAGTTACCTGGAGACTTAAAAATCATTAAGTTTCACTGAAAGCTACTGAACTCTAGCAGAGAAAATTTGGTGGAGTTATTGTGCCTGTATTACATAAAGAATGACCCTTTGTTAAAGTGGTCTTTACTGGTGCTATACACTTGTCTGTTAATTGCATAAAAAAAAAAAAAACCACCATATTTTAAAAACTGCACTTTTACCTTAAGAATACCAACTAAACTATCAGCCCTTTAAAATTAATTGTGTTTCAAGGCATAAAGACATACCTCTTTAGATCCAGCAAACAGTGGAATGTCATGAAATGGGGAAATATATTTACCATCTGCATTCTCTGAAAAACAAAACATAGCATTAAAAATCTAAAGATATACCATAAGATGTTGGTATTGCTAATTATTATGCATTACAGAAATGTGTGATATGCTACAACGGATCAGTTAAACTTTGTCTGCTGATTAATTTCAAAGACTAAAAAATAACCCACGCACAAGACAAGGAATTTGACTGTTTGACAAGGATTCATTAAAATCAGAATCACTGCTTTAGTACTCGCTACTTCACTTCTCTTCTGTCTACCTAGGAATACAAGCTTTGCAATGACAAGAAGATCCTTTCATTTGGTTTTCTACTCCTCCTCCCCAGAAATACATAACTATTAATGGAGAAAAAGATACCAAAGGAACCTCACTTCCATGAGTGATCAGTGAATTCATCTCAGTTTCTAGCAATGCTGCCCTTGTGATTTCACTGTATTTCCAATAAACTGAGTTTTAAAACCACAAAGAGAAAACCTCCCAACATAACAGGCTAAAGTCTGACCAAAAGACTAAGTGAGAGATGTGATAATTGCTCTGGCCCTAGACATGAAACACCATGCCTTGAAAACAGCAGAAATTGACATTAAATTAACGAGTGCCCAATCTGCACCTCAGCCTTGCTCCCACTGTAGAAAGGGACAAAATTCACTGAAGTGGAAGCTTAAATTTTTCAAACCATTCAGAATTTTTTCAACATATTAAAAGCCCAAGTGTTATGTTAAAACAGAAACAACAATATAGGGTGCCAACACAAATCCCCCAAAATTTCTCCTCTACTAGCACCCCTATTCACAGTAAAGGGAAAAGCAGACAAGGGACTTCATTTAGCTTTGATCTGTACTTTGACCACCTCAGCAAAGAGTAGTAAATGGTAGTTCTTTTTGCAACTCCTAGAAGCCTCCAGATGCTCCTCCCAATTAAAATAAAGGTTAGTGATAGGCTGCTTATTCCCACTGACTGAAGTGACTTTCTCTAAACAAGCTCCTGTGCTGGCACCCCAGGGGACAGAGCACAAGGGAGCCTTGGCAGGGTACTGCCAAGGACGTATACAAGGCCTCCGCTTCTCTCGCACCACCGGACGTCAGAATTAACTGCTAGTCAGTCAATGGACCAAAGCCATACAAAACCACTGCAAGACAAGGGGCATATCAATAGACAACACTGTTACTAAAATGCGTAATACTCAGACTGCGCAACCCCATCTCTCACTGGGTTTTGGGAAGCCTCCTGGAGTGCTGCCATGCCCTCCCGGTGCCACTTGCTCCTGGTGGTCCCCCAGGCCCCTCGGGGCTGGAGCGCCATGTTTTGGGTACCAGCCTTCCCTCACGCTGACGCCTTTGCAGGGAGAGCTGGCCTGGCTATAGGGGACAGGCTATGCTCCCACTAGACTGTCATACAGCAGAGGCGAGGTGAGGCTCCTATGGCTAAGGCTGTCCTTAGGGTCTCAGAGCAGCCAGGCTGCCACAACACTGCGTCCCCCGCACTTCCTACCCTCCACGCCCAGCACAGCACCCCTGCACCCTCCATGGTTCCGGCACAGCACCCCTTAATCCTCCATAGCTCCTTGCAGGGCTGGGGAAGGGTACGGCTATGCCGCGCACAGCAGCCCCCAGCAATCAGCAGGCCCAGCATTCCCTCCACAAGCTTATCTGACAGAAAATCCCCTCACTCTCCACAAATAAGAAACCCTGTCCCTTCGGAGCCGGAAGGAAGACTGAGAGACGACACACCAGCTAGCCCGAGGGGCTTCGGCAGGAGCGAGGAGCCACCGCCTCTCCACCGAACACCTCACCAGGCGGGGGGAGGAAGGGTTTTATGGATCCCGGGGGCTGCTACTTACTAAAGTAGAGGCGGTAATCGGGAGAGTTGGGCCGCCCCCGCTGCTCCGTGCCGTAGCAGGCCATGGCGCCGAGGCAGCGCCGCGGCGGCCGGCCCCCTNTGGCGACGGCCGCCGCCTCCGCCGCCTTCCCTCCCCCTTCCTGCGGTCGCCGGGCCTGCGCCGCGCCGGCCCCCTGCCGTGCCTAGCAAAACTCTCGTACGGGGGCGAAAGGTTCTGCGGGCCGCCGAGGGCTGCTCCCTTGTCCCCCTCCTGCCTCACTGGCGAGGAGGGAGTGCTGTGGCCTCGCTCCTGGCCGCGGCTACTACCAAAGGGAGGGCTCGGCCCTTAGCCCCTAAAGGCCCAAGATGGCGGTGTCGGCCTGCGGGTCTGTGGAGGAGGTTTTCCCGAAGGGGGGGGCTGCTGCCGGACCTGGGTGCTGCCCCTGCGGGCACGGGAAGGTGTTTGCCACTGCTGAGGCGAGAGTCAGCACCTCGGAGGAATATGGAGGCTGTAGGGTTCCTGTACAAACCCAGCCTCGAGGGATGGCTCCACCGAGTTGAAAATCATAGAATCATTTAGGTTGGAAGAGATCTCACTTGGGATCATCAAGTCCAGCCATCAGCCCTACTCTACAAAGTTCTCCCCTACACCATATCCCCAAACACTATGTCCAATCTACTCTTAAACACATTCAGGGATGGCGACTCCACCACTTCCCTGGGCAGCCGAGTCCAGTGACTGATCGCTTTTTCTGTGAAAAACTTTTTCCTAATGTCCAGCCTAACCCTACCCTGCTGCAGCTTGCAGCCATTCCCTCTTGTTCTATTGGTAATTGCCTGTGAGAAGAGACCAGCACCAACCTCTCTACAATGTCTTTTCAAGTAGTTGTAGAGTGATGAGGTCTCCCCTCAGCCTCCTCTTCCTCAAACTAAACAGTCCCAGCTCCCTCAATCGTTCCTCATAATATTTATGCCCAGGCCTTTCACCAGCTTCGGTGCCCTCCTCTGTGCTCACTCCAGTACCTTGATATCTCTCTTGTGTTGAGGTGCCCAGAACTGGACACAATACTCAAGGTATAGCCTCACCGGTATAATCAAAATAAACCCCACTTGAAGTGGCAGGTGTTCCCCAGTGGGAGCCAGGTGAGCCTGGGCAGGTCATACCCCAGCTGGCCACCAGCACTGTCAAAAATGGGTAGGCAAAATTTGGGGTGATGGTAGCATGGTTGTTGTCTTACCTGAGGCTGACACCAGTGAGAAGACCCCACCCTGCTGCTCCCCATGGAGGGGAATGTTCATTTCTTCTTGGCCCACAGTTTTATGTCACCCAAGCCAAGCTGTGTCTGCACTGCTTGTAGGTGGGCTATTTGCATGGATTCCCAATGGTAGATATGGTTTTGTATTGAACCCCACTGGTACACTGATACAACTAGATTCTCATCTGTATTCACATTGTGCTAGTTTTAAAGTTTATTACCCCTACATATGATCTTATTCCCTTGATCTTTGAAGAGGATTTCAAATTAATTTCATCTGTTGATACAGGTGGTAGTTCTTGGAGTAGTGCTTCTTATTCGTGGATCTCTCAAAAATTCCTGAAAAGGGGCAGATATTACTATTTGGATTTCATTGATGGAGAAACTGAGGCAGAAGAGGTTTTGTTGCTGTTGTCACTCTTAAATCCCAAGCCAATCATCTTGTGTATTCACCTCTAAAGGCGGTCAATATTAGCTTTGAATTTTAACTCTGATTTGAATTACCCTGGAAGATTTCTGCTGGGTAACTCCATATTACCCTGATTATTTTATACAATATTTTAAATGTTACTGGGAATTAATTATTTTCAGCAGAAAAGCTAAGTCAATCTCATCCATCAGAGATATGCATATAAATTCTTCCTTTTATTTGTCCCCTCTACTCTTTGGTAGATGAGGCTTCAAAAGTGTCAGGATTGTCTGTTTGGTGTGTGAAGTAAGGACCCAGCATTATTTTACACCAGAGTGAGAGATTTTTGTGATGGCCTCAGTCACTGTTCCTCCAGGTGGTCTTCTGAAATGTTGCTAGTTGCTGCTCTGGATCTTGGAGGGAGCTGGATTCTAGTGTGTGGATCCTCCATGACAATGTAGGCTCTGGGGGGAAAAAAAAAAAGTAATGACTCCTCTGATTTGTGCCATTGCTTGCAATATTTGTTACAACAGACTTATCTCCAGGAGAACAGGGAGGCTATTTTTGCAGAACCATTACCCACCTCTGCAGAAGCTGCAAAATAGTAGTTGGTGTTTCACCATAGTAGTTGGTGTCTTTCTTCACTGAGTTCACCAAACACAAGGTTTTCAGGGGTAACCACCTCAACTGGACATGTGGGAGTGAAATTCTTCATGTATATGGTCTCTGTTTGAAGTTCTTAATTTTGTTAAGCAGGCAAACCATCTGTTTTTTATGTGGAATAATAATACCTAAAAAAGTATATAATGGGTTTTGTTTACAAAAAAAAAAAGTCTATTCTGTGCTTTCTTTGAGTTGGCCTGTTGCTGAAACAGGCAAGGTTAAAAACAAACATGTGCCATAGGCCTAGCCTTCCACCTCTGCTTTGTTCTGAGGAATCTGGATCTCATTTAGGGCAGGCCAGAGCCTTTGAAAATCACTTACTGATCACACACAGAGTATTTTTACACTTGCAAAATTGGTAGTTGGGTGTAAGGTTATTCTAGAAGGAGTCCAATACGTATTTTTTTCACTGTAGAAGCTGGGAAGTGAAATACACTGCTGTGGCCAGGAGTCCCTGTAAGATGCACAGTCTGGATGTAGGGTTCTCCATTGCCTTGAATTGTGAATGTGGTCTTATCTAAAGCTTTCTCACCTGTAATGGGAAATCAACTGTGAAACACTTGGAATTTATGAAATATAAATAAGTTTCTGTGCAGACATGAATGCAGGCATTTTAGATGCATAAATAGATGCCGTCGTGTTACCTAGCAAAGGTGTATGATGCAGCAGAGAAACACACAGAAACCCTGTTAATGCTGCTGGAGCTGAAAATATGATGTTTTAGTACTCTAAGGTATCCAAATTCTCCTAGTACTGCATAAATAGTAATAATAATCATAAATCTCTAAATAGATTTGACTCTATTTCTCAATATTATGCATTATATTACACAGAATATGGCAGAAGTAAGCACGGTACTCCTCAAGTCAGGTTTGGGTAAAACCAGCTTCCTGGTTAGAATAAATTTACCCAGCAGTCTTGAATCTTTAAAGCACATGATTTTTTTAATTCCAGTCTCTACATTTAGCAAAATCTTTAGAATTACCAAGGGCTTTACTACCAAAGTATTATTTCACCTCTTCTTTTTTTTCCAAGCATTTTATATCTGGCTCCTTCAAGTATCATTCCAAGTGGCCCAACAAAAGGCACGTATAGAACTGATCTCATTTATTGCCCTTGAAACAGCTCCCACTGAAAGACAATGAAAATATTGCTGTTTATTTCAGTGGAATTAGAACCAGGTCCGTAAGACTTAAGTAGGACTTACATGGTACTTGGGTTTTATGCTTGCCCTCTGCTCAGGGGTGAATCTCATTCCAGCAGAATGCCACTGGAGTATAGCAAAAATTCAGCAGCAGTATAATCACCTAAGCCTGAAGGGCATCCGTACTTTAAAAGTTTGTACTCTGCAGTGTAGATTTACATTTATTTTATATACATTTATATACACATGCATATATGTATAAATATGAATGTTTTGCCCTGTGCAAATTGCAGAAAACATTATCTATATTAGAATTTCTTTAAAAATCCCAAGTTTCCCTTCCTCCCGAATGAAAATAATTTTCATCTTTTCAGATGATAAGGATTTGAAGAATTTCATTAGTAACACTAAGTGCTATTTCAGTGTGTTTACTCTTGACTGGTGATTACATCATTATTATTAAATTTGCTGTAATATAAGTTCTGTCTCCACTGCTTACAATACCATTAATCTGAAGGAATCAGTTCCTGCCAGCCTTTGATATCGCTACTACCTCTATGCAAAAGGCCAGCAGCCCTGGACAGCCGTCCTCCCTGTCCAAATGCCTCAGTGGAACAGGTCGCTGAACAGGCAGGAAAAGGGACCTGCTTGCCAGAGATCACCCATTCAGCCGTTGCCATCTTGGACTTGTTCTGCCTGGAGAAGAGAAGGCTCCAGGGAGACCTTGTAGTAGCCTTCCAGTGCCTGAAAGCAGCCTACAGGAGAGATGCAGAGGGAGCTGGAGAGGGTCAGGAAGCGTAGTGACAGGACAAGGGGTAATGGCTTTAAATTGGAAGAGGCGGGATTTAGATTAGAAACAAGAAAGAAGTTCTTTCCTGTGGTGGTGAGGCACTGGAACAGGTCACCCACGGAAGTTGTGGATTTTCCATCCCTAGAAGCATTCAAGGCCAGGCTGGATGGGGCTTTGAGCAACCTGCTCTAGGTGGGAGATGTCCCTGCCCATGGCAGGGGGGTTGGAATTTGATGATCTTCAAGGTCCCTTCCAACTCTAACCATTCTATGATTCTATGATGGTTAGTCAGTGATGTCTTTGGTTGGCACAACTGGGTTTAGGGGGAGGATGTCTATGCACAGCCTACTTGCACATGCATTTGCATTTTTACATGATGACAAGTGCCTGGTGGCAGCAAAAGGCTACATCATCTAACTAAAAGGAACAAAGTGTTTATTTCAGTGGGCAGAATTAGGTTTATCAGGTTATGTTACTTTCCATCTCAATGTGAAGGAAAACAGAGGCTCCTATCCCAAAGAAAATAGGTACCTTGGGTCAGATTGTAAACTCTTTTTTTGAGGTGGTGAACTCACCTCAGCAACCCTATTGATTTAAAAAGACTGATCCACTGTATTGATGTGAAATTTGGTCTTAGTCATAATATTCACTACCCTGTATAGGAAGATGTCAAGGTTACACCCTGGGGTTTTTTTCTGAATAAATTGTTTCTTTGAGCTGTTAGCTTTGTTTTTAACCATGCTTTTCATTAGGCTTCCTGTAATATATGTTAGTATTTGTTTCCCAGGTTAACTTCTCTGGAACTCTGCCTAGAAACTGATTTACCTATCAAGAGGTCAGGACACTGTGGCTGAATCAAGCTTTGTAGGTTATGCCCATTTCTTCCCTGATGGGCATCTCTACTGTACTTGTGAATCAAGGACTTTCAGCCTACCATAACTCCCACCAAAACTTGTTTGTGAGCATGAAGTAAAACTTAATTTTTTTTAGGACACTTATCTTTGTTACTTGGAAGCAACTTCCCCATCACAAAACAGAAATCAGTGAACAGAAAGCTTTCCTGTTTGTTTTTTCATTCATTCTTTCACATAAGTGCACATGCACAGAAAGAGAGAAAGGAAAAAGGGTCCAGTTCAGCTATAAAAATGCTGTCTGGAAACATGAAGTTTTAATGCGAAGCTGCAAATCTATAATCATTCAAAATAGGGACCTAACAGGAAAATCTCTCCTATTGCTCGTGACAATCTTTTTTAAGGCTACATTCCCCTCTTGATTTGTGAATTGCCAGGCATAAGGTTCTCAAAGAATCCCAGAGAAAATATTTCATCTTTGGTAATTTCTACACCCCCCCTATTTTACATTGAAACATAACATTAATGAAGATTCATCTTCCTGTCCTTTTATCTGTACCTCGCTCACTTGCTTGTCTTTCCTCATTAGCTTTGATATCACAGTGCCATCTACTTGATCCACAGAGTCAGGTTATTTTCTTTAGAAAATGACTGCATAGCCGTAACCCCAAAGAAATCAAAGGGCTGCTCAGTTCCTTAGCGGGTTCCCCTCTCCTCTGCACTTCCCAGCCCTTTCAAAGCAGCGCTGCCCTTAGATCTGCGCCTTGGGGAGCTGGCCCCGCTCCCGGCCTGTTTCACAGACTGACACAAAGCCCCCGGCTGGGTAGTGATGGATCCACTGGTGCTGTGAGGACAACTCAAGCCCTGCCGACCCTTCTCTCAGCGTCCCCTCTCCTCTCCGGCAGGTGTTTCATCTGAGAGCCGGATCCCTCGCTGCAGGCGGAAAACGCGTCAGCCTTTTGTATGTGTAAACTAGGGCAGAGTCTTTCTTTGGAGTAAGAAAGTGCCGCAGAAGTTGGAGGAGATGGATTGCACAGCCTGACAGGTTGAGCCATCCCTTCTTAAAAATATCCACAGCCTAGCCTGAGCCCCGGCAGGCATGTGCTTTATTAATTTCTCCTACAAATATTTAGACAAGAAACACTATAGACGGGGCTAAAAGAAATTATCACTGTGCACCTACTTCTAAAGACCTGTTTCTATACAGGAATCACCAGTTTGGCAAGATCAACAGCAGGACTAAAGGCGACACTGCCACACTAGGTAACTTTTCACCTATGAGACAGGCTTTTTTATCTTTTTGTACTATTGGAAGGTGTTTGAAGTTTGTTTTTTTTTTTTCTATGTATATTTCAAAGTAATTTTGATTCATTCATTGTGAAAAATCAATGCGTAGACTCCACTTTTGCCTGTCCTTAAGCCTCCCCCTTTTGATTGCTTTTATCCTCACCCATCACTCTGTTCTTATCTTACTGGTTTAGCTGCAAATGGGTTGGGTGTACGTACTAGCAACTCTCCAGTGCTCAAAGTCCTCAGTAGGCCTTAGGTGTGAGTGCTCTTATCAAAGCCTCAACTTTTTGTCCCTCAGAAGACATCTTTGTTATGACTCATGCACACAGGCAGAGTGATAAGAGGTACAGGCTTGCTTTTATAGGTACCTCAGCTTCGTTGTATGGAGGCGGGGAGCTATAGAGATGTCTACCCTCTTTACTATCATGCTCCACCTGTGAGGAGGATTAGACAACTTTCTGTAGCAGTACCATGGTACCTTTCTGCTTCTCCACTTGCCTGTTAGATGGAATTGCTCTACGTGAGCAAAATTTGTGCTGCTTGGTGGTATCACTCTCCAGCTGCATATTGCGACTTTCTTTTCCCTGGGTGGCTGTGCTAGCTATTGCAGTGAGCAAACCTGAAAATCATAGAATCATAGAATGGTTAGAGTTGGAAGGGACCCTGAAGATCATCAAATTCCAACCCCCCTGCCATGGGCAGGGACACTTCCCACTAGAGCAGGTTGCTCAAAGCCCCATCCAGCCTGGCCTTGAATGCTTCTAGGGATGGAAAATCCACAACTTCCGTGGGTGACCTGTTCCAGTGCCTCACCACCCTCACAGAAAGGAATTTATTTCTTGTTTCTAATCTAAATCCCGCCTCTTCCAATTTAAAGCCATTACCCCTTGTCCTGTCACTACGCTTCCTGACCCTCTCCAGCTCCCTCTGCATCTCTCCTGTAGGCTCCCTTCAGGCACTGGAAGGCTACTACAAGGTCTCCCTGGAGCCTTCTCTTCTCCAGGCTGAACAAGCCCAGCTCCCTCAGCTGGTCTTCATAGGCTCTGGTCATCTTTGTGGCCGTCTGCTGGACCTGTTCCAACAGTTCCTTGTATTTTCTATGTTGAGGACTCCAGAGGTGGACAGAGTACTCCAGGTGGGGTCTCACAAGTGTAGAGTAGAGGGCTAGAATCACCTCCTGCAACCTGCTGGCAGTAGGTGTCATTGCCACAGGACTCCAGCAGTGGTCTCTACCTCCCATCAAAGGAAACAGGCGGAGTAGTCAACCTGCACCACCATTTTTTGTATACACTCTGGGATACTAAGTTATAAAGAAATCTTCTGTAACAGCTGTGAGGTATTGCAAAAAAACAAATAACTGTTTGCTTACTTAATGGCCATCAGTCTTGATGGCACTCCCAGTTCATTTATAGCTTGGGACTAGCATAAAGGCTAGCATTGACCATCCAACAATAAGCTCTTATATGCATTTAATACAGTTGCTTGGGAACACAATGCCAATATCGTCTGTGTTGACACCAGCACCTGTTCTGTCTCTTAAGCAGGGTGGCTTCCCCACAAATAACTCCTAAGTGAGCGCTCACATCAACTGGATTCCAGTTTGCTTAGGACAATTAGATGAGCACACCATACAGCAGTTAAAGAGATTTTCCTGTTAATTGTCAGAAGATCATTTTGTCCACATAGATGCCAAGTATTCTCTCTTGTCATGTGGATTAGTGGCTTTGAAACTGCTTGACCATTATTTGTTACTGCAGCCAGAACGGAGCGGGAGTAATTTGGAAACTGAGAACGGGTTGCTTATACTATTGCTTGTGGCAGCTGGAGTGGAGTACTTCACATGCAGTTCTGACCATGCTTTCTGTGGCATTTTGTTATACTCCAGGTAAAGTACAGTAAACAGTAATAAGAGTTTATAGGGTTTCTTGCTCAAATACACTTCTTATTTTTTTTAGCATTGGATATAAAGTGATTATGGATAAATCAGGAGGTATCTCAAACCTCCCTCCCTCCAGAGCAGGTAGGGAAGCTACTGGTCCTGAATGTGTCCCCCTCACTTGAAGTATCACAGAAGACATGTTATTTTCAGCCTTTTCCATGCTGAGTGGCACAGAGGAGATATTTTGAAGCTGCAGAAGGTACTCATCTACATTTCCAGACTGTGGTGTGAGCTAGCTCTTGGCTCCTGGCTGTCTCAGAAATAGTGCTGCTGGTTGAAGCCACGTAAACCATTGCAAGCACAAAGGCAGAAGCAAACCACAGCCGGTTTTCCCCGCAACTCTTCTCTTGCTGAAGGAACACATACCTTTCCACACCCTGTGACTGAGTTGAGGAGGAAGAGGAAGACAACTTTTACATGTGGGTAGGTTGCTGTCGTAATAAGCACCTGAACAAACTTTGCTATACCCTATCTTGGCTCTAACTCTGCATGTGTGGTACAGAGGCTACAAAGCCAAGAATTTTATAAAGTTTATTCTTCCACCTCCAGCCAGCCAAAATATATTCCCCAGTTCTCCCCCAAACCATCTTAATTTAAATAAATAGAATGAAATCTTATATAAATGATTGGACCTGTGTCTTCTGAAAAACATGACACCATAAAATCCTAGCTTGGGGCACTACCTTCTCTGGGCAATACTGGCTTAAGCCACTATCAGCCCTACCCCCAGCTGCTCACATGTGTTCCTGCATCATCCCCTGCCTCATGCTGCCACAACTGCTTGCGTAGCTGGGTGATGAACTAAACAGGAGCACGGATCCAGATGGAAAATAGCCCAGGGGAAAGGGGGATGGGAGGGGGCTTTCAGCCAGATCAGTTCCTCCATCTCATCTCAAATGTGAGTGTTTACACCTTGCAGCAATAGTGGGAACAAAATTATCTGGGGGAAGGGAACACTCCGAGCAGTGACTGTTTAAACCAGTTTTGCCACCCTCACTGAATGCCAAGGCATTGCTTCAGAGAAAGAAAGAAAGAAAGAAAAAGCCCTCAGGAAGTCCCTAGTGCAAGGAAACTGGGTGGTTGATTTCCCTCAACTCCCACCTTAATCTGTTTACTTGTTGCTGGGGCTTCAATGCTTCTCACAAGAGTGCCACTGGGTCAGTCCCTGCGTATGCTTCTCCCCACTGTCACCACTGCTCTGCCTTTCAAGGAACTTTTGTGGTCTGACTTGCAAAACAATAAGAGTTTCTTAGGGAATATCAAAAAGGAGGCAAGGCCAACACATGAATTGCCTACGTAATAATATGTGACTTCTCTGTGTGAGCACAGTCTTCCCAGTACCCCCCTCACCACTTTATTCCTCTGCCAGGCTGTGTGTTTGGGATGGACACTTTGTGCAACATTGGCACGGTGCTGCAACTTGACGTAGTAAATTGCTTAACAGTTTCATAACCTTTTACTTTCACTGCTGGGTAGAAATGAGGAGCTTTGATCAGAAGGTTGCATTATAGACCAGATTCTTAAACTAAAATAAAAGTTGGAAGTGTGGTTACACTACTATGTTGCATCCCTGCTTGTTGTTCTTTACTATGCAGTCCTTTAGGGATGCAGTGTGGCAATGCTAAAGCAATATGCTCTGCCAGCGTTTGTCAGAGGGACGTTAGTTGTGCTCCCCAGCAGATGCTGTGGCAATGAGCGTGCGTGCGAGTGACACCGATTAGGCTGCACCATGGGGCTCCCACCAGGCATTTCCTAGAGCAGGGAGGGCCGCAGGGGGTGGCTATCACAGCAGCGGCAGTGATTGCTACTGATGGCTGTTGGGGCTCGTCCCAGGATAAGTCTGGTCCAAGCTTAGATGCCAGCAGCTCCTGCTGTTTTTAACATGAGCTTGATTAGACTGGCGCTACGGAGAATCACTAGACAGTGCCTGTGTGCCAGAGGCCATTGCTAACAGATAGGATAATGAGGTCTCTTCCAGGGGCTGATCCAGAGGTATTATGAGCAGGTGTTTTGCTGTCCACTTCCTTGACCGTTGGAGCACAGTGATATGTTACAACAGCCTCCAGAGGTCCTTGGCAGGCTTTCATGTCGCTTCTCTCTGCATAGTGTAAAGCAGAACACAGCTTGGTTTGAGACAAGCATTGGCTCCATGCTGCTTCCCACCTCCTGGAGGGGTTTTCATCTCCCTCCCAGCTCTTTTATTCCTTGTTCTGGGGATCAGTCTCCCTTCAAACCTGTAGATCAGGAGTTTCCAGTCTGCAGGTTACACACTTCGCTGGGGCTGGGAGCCTGGCAGCTGCAAATAGATAGGCTAGGAAGTGGAGTCCAGACCGGGCTGAAGGTTGGGCACTAGCCTCAGGGAAGGAGAAGGAGCGAGGGTCAAGGGGGTGTCTGGCCTCCCTTTCCCATGTGCCTTGCCCTCTGCTTCCCCACTGCCCTAGCAGCACAGGGAGGAAGGGCATCTGATGAAAGCATGACCTGCTACACTCAGGCATCTCCCTGTTAGTGGGCAGCAGGGGTGCCCCAGGCAAAGCCGGGAGGATGCAACTCTGCTCCGGGGTGCTGGCACTCATGGGCCCCACGGTGGGGTGAGGAGTGTACCCTGCAGCGAGGAAAGGGCTGGTGAGTGGCTGCGGTTTGGGGCTGGCTCTGGAACTGGCCCCGCCAGGGGTGCTTGCACATAAGGCAGGTGAATGCAAACACTGCCTGGGGCGTCAGCTTCCCGGGGGTGGAGCTGCTCCTGCACAGGTGGCAGGGCTGAGCCCGGGGCCCTGCAGAGTCCTGCTCCAAGTTCAAAGCCACCAGCCTTCAGCTAGGCAGAGAATTCTTCCTAAAAAACAAGCTATTGCCCCCTTGCCTGCCACCACTACCACCAAACAAGGTTGGCCATGACGAGCATGGACTGTCCGGGGAAGGAAGGCGTGGGGGGCAAGAGGAAGAATTTGGCCCTGCTGAGGAGCAAACTGTACATGGGAGAGAGAAGGAGGACAGAACCTGTGGTGGAGAGCACCACCACCACTGGAGACCACAGCACCTTGAGGAGGAGTCAGTCCGACAGGACAGAGTACAGCCAGAAATTACAAGGTACTGGGGAAGCTTGTTTGGTGCTCTGCTGCAAGGGATGCTCTGGGCTGGGGTGGTATCTTGATGCCCTCCAGGCTGCAGCCTGGAGATAAAGAAGGGAACAACTGTCCCTCTGCATTCACAGTTGGAGGGAGCAATTGCCCCCTCTCACCCTTCTCCCCCCTTTCCAGGGTGTGAAATGTTTCCCCTGATTTTTCTAAATAGTGCCCTGGAGAGAGGTTGCAAAAGGTTGGTACGTTCCTGAAAAATCTGTGCATAACTGGGGTCTTTCTCGTTCGTCATCAAAACGTATTTGCAACATGAACAGTAATGTGAAAATACGATGGCTCCATCCTATCTGTCCTTGGCTGGGCTCTCATAGCAAGTGAGGTACATGCTCACCAGGGGCAGTTTTTTCTTTCAGTTAAAAATACCAGGATCTATAATGTGTTTATCTGTTGCTCAGATTGTACAAGCCTGAACTGAAGTACGTCCAAATACATGTTTTGATGGATATGCTGATTCACATTCTACAATTATGGAGAGGGTTTCTTTTCAAATAACCAAATGGCATCTGGACCAGAAATAGGCAAATTGTGTCAGCATTGGGCCTGTCAATCAAAAAATAAACGGGTTACCACAAATAGAGGAAAAGCATGAAGAATGTGTATGGCTGTTTCTGAGAGTGCTCTGGAACACAAACTTACGAGTTTCTGTGGGTTTCCAGGGTCTTGAAGAAGAGGGTTCCATCACAAATGGGTTTGAGTATGATTATAATATAAATGTATATTACTAATAGTGATATAACTGCCTAATGGCAGTCACTCTTATGGTAATAATCCTTTATGGGGAAATAAAACAGGAAAATACTTTGGGTTGCTGTATTACAGTTTTGATGCGCTTAATTAGAAAGCATCATTCCTTCAGAGAGACAATAAAAGCAGAAAATAAAATAATAAACCTGGAAATAATAGGATTTCTGTGGGGGCTGCATGCGCTGAAAATAACAAAGCAACGGAGTGGTTCATTGATTTTGCTGTTCCTTCCTCATGATAGCTAATCAATGAGAAGATGAAAAATTGTCATTTAAGTCAGGCACGTGCTGTAGGGGTCTGGCAGGGGTGTTTCAGGTACAAGCACTATGGCTGGGGAGGCAAGCTCCTGGCATGTGTCCCACCAAAATCGCTGTTTTTCACACATGAAAGGGGTTGCCCAGATGAGGTCAAGATCACCAGCACAATATGCAGCAAACAGTGTGAGATCTTTCTGTTCCGTGTCAGGTGTATTCATGCCATTAACGTCTCCTGTTTAAAATCAGGAATGGAGGAGGCAGGGAAGCCTAGATAGTTGTGGCAGAGCATGAGGTTATGTTTTTGGCAGCAGTCCAAGGAAACAGTAAATCCAGCTTTCCAGCTTCTGCCACCAGCCGAGACTTCTGCAGCCACCTATTGCAGAGCACTGACCCTGTATTGGCTCACTCTGCTTGCTCACGTTGGTTCAAGAAAAACAGTGATGGGTTAACAAGGTACCTGCAGACTTTATATTTGATTAGAAGTTGCCGGTCCTCAGACTGAAAGTATACAAAACGGTAGGAATTCCTACATGTACAGTTGCAGTAGGAAGAAATGCGCTTGTGTGCCAAGGCCTGGTCTGGATCAAATTTTGCTGAGCAAGATGTGCCTGGATCTGATAATAGTGATCATGAATCCCAGGCCTAATGTGTTACCTGCCAGCACTGATGATAGGCAGTGATCATATGCCTTTACGTTCTTCATTTTTCTCACTAGCACTTGGATGCGAAGCAACGTACCCGAGATGAGGGAAATGAGTTTGTGGGCACAAAGCTTTTGTGTTCTCCATTCTTGGCAAGAAAATGCAACGGATCTGTTGGTGACATAAACAAATGGTCTGTTGTGTGTCACTGGGTTGGGACTCTCTGTTCGCCCTAGAATGGTAAATGCTTTGCAAAAAGATACAAACGGTAATAATTTGCACTTGTTTCCCATATGAATTGGAAGAAAAGTTCTGTGTTTAGTTGCCTCTCCTTTCTATAGTCCCCTGTTAGTATGTTTTCTAACAGACAGTCTGCAGAACTGTGGTTGGTATTAGCACAGACAGGGATGTGTAAGACAGGAGCAAACCCTGCAGAAGGGAATTCCCTGTGAGTGGGGCTGAGAAGCCGAGTCAGAGGCTGGTCAGATGTCACTTCATCTCTGATAGTGGCAGGCAATCTCAGCAGACCACAGCAACCAGCCGGTCTTTGCAGTGCAATGCCTACATCAGCGTTGCAGCACATTGGCACAAGGTGAGACATGAGCAAGACATCTCTTGAGGGCCCTTCCAGTCCTCTGCATGCTTTATATGGTTCCCTGAGTAGAAACCAGGCTGTTGCCTCCCCAGCCATTTGCAGCAGCTCTGAAGTACATGCTCAAAGTGCAGCTCGGTGTGCTAGATATATACGTCCCCAAATAAAAGCCTATAAACAAACCAATGAAAAAAAAAAAACCCAAAACAAGTGAGCAAGCTGTCAGGCATAGAAACTCCTGAGAATTCAGTTTCTGCTCTTGTATTTCTCTTAAGGTTTGCTGTTTTATACAGAATCAAAAATGTTTGCTATCAAGAGCGGGTGAGAAAGGGAGCCTACCACCCAGATCTTCAGGGTAATCAAGGTATTTTGCTCTGTAAGTCTACAAACATGAGCACAATAGCATTGTCAGAGGTGCAAACCTCTGCAAGTGTTCTTCACTTTAAAATTAAGGATTCATTAAAAACACAAGAAAGCATTTTCATTGTTAATTATTATAATAGACACATCTATTCAGTACCTTATCTGGTGTGAATGGCCATGCAACACCTCCTGGCTTTACTCTTTGAAAAGGAAACAGCATGCAAAGTAACCATTATGTTCTCAAAGAGCCTGGCAAGCCCTAGTGCATCTATTTCAACTCATCCTGTGAGGTAACCAAATGTCTGCAGCCCCATTTTAGATAGGGCAAAATAAGGTGATTGCTATCAAATGTCAGGTTCCTGATACAAACGTGCAGTCATCCAGAACTCAGGTTGTAGTTGCATTTTTGGATGAGTCCAGAAATACTTCAATCAAGCCATATGTATTTTTTTCAAAATATATTTTCAAAGTATTTAAAAATGTATTTTCAAAGTTCTCCATCAACTGCACAGAAGCATCACTTTCCTAAAGGACAAATGGGGTTAAGGAAGATGTGTTCACTAGCATTTGTGATGGATGTAGAAATAATAACAAGGGTCAGTATAAGAGCTAAGACAGCACTGCTGTGATATTTCTATGTAATGTTCTGCTCTACAGTCACTAGAAAATCCTGCACATACATCCTTTCAAAAGAAATAAAGAACTTACTAGTATCCCTAAGCGATGGCAGAACATGGTATTAGCCGTTCTGTTTTCAAGTGTATTTTTCTGTTTAGCTGGTAGGAGTTATCTTTTCTCTACAGTGAAAATTGCTCAATAGCAGCTCTAAAAGTAACTTTATTAATATCTATGCATTTCATTAATGTTGGGATCAGGCTTAACCTAAATTAACCTAAAGCTACCATTCTGTGAGTACCTAAAAGTTTCAATAAGAGGAGTTTGCTTGATATAGTTATTGGCACATAAATGTTTGCAAGACCAGGGCAGACCAAGATACAGTGCATTGTGGGGATAGAAAGCATCAACCAAAAACGGCAGACCTTGAAAAGGAAATTAAAACACATTTCACTGTCTGTTAGGTTTTGGACTAGATTGTTGGCTTTTTTTAATAGTTGTATACCAAATTTGTGCTTGGTGTCAAATATGAGCTATACAAAATGATGGGTTTCCAGAAGGAATCAGAGATCACGTTTGCAGTGTTCAGCGAGACAATACGTTTTGAAAATACTCCTTGTCTTACAGATCTATTACCTATTACTTCCCTTACAACTTCAGCTGCAAATGGGTCTACTGCACTGTTAAACGATTTGGACATGCTTCACTTTAAAATACATCAGTGACATACCTGTAACAGATACAGGGATTCAAATCACACAATATGTTGCCTCAGAGTTCGTGTCTGAACCCCAAGTTCTGCCTGTGTCTGATGTAGTTATGAGAAACAACTTGACACGAGAAACGACACAGAAACCTGCAAAATTATACAAATTCCTGGATGGCTGCTACCCCTTGCTATAAAAAAGCCCAATCAGAAAGGCAACTCACCCCCCTTCATCCCAAGCAGGGCACATTCCTCCATCCCATCCTCCACCCCACCTGCAGAGCACACCGCTTCTTCCCACATGAGCTGCCCACACACACAGCTTCTCCACACC
Organism: Jacana jacana; assembly: GCA_013400555.1. Lineage (NCBI taxonomy): Eukaryota > Metazoa > Chordata > Aves > Charadriiformes > Jacanidae > Jacana > Jacana jacana. The sequence continues at coordinate 20,521 of VZTM01032248.1, forward strand.
TCCTGCCAGGAGTAAAGATCCTCCATGCCTCTCCCTGCTTCCTTATTTGCTTTGCGCTGTACTTACTGATTAACTTTCCATGGACTACAGTGCAGGGAATATCCTATTTCACTGCAAAATGTGTTGATCTTTGGAGTGGCTGGTTTGCTGACCTCCAGTAAGGAGTAAAAGTCGGGATTATTTCCTGAAGTGGAGGAGATGGTTTGATGAAAACACTCCCAACGTGCCCTGTGATGAGAAATTACAATCTAACAAATGCTTTTATTTTCTCCTATGTAAATTTAAGCTTGGAGTATCTAATTCTGTTAACTTGCACTGCAATGAAGCTGATGTTATTCCTAGAAATTGGCAGACAGGCTAGAAAGCGAGCTCGTCTTTTCAGAGCAGAATCCATTTTGTGCTACTGTGTTTGCACAGGACTTTGCACAATTACGTCCTGCCATGTGGCTTAGGACTCTGAGGAGCTACTGCAGCATTACTAGTCGCAGCAACCAGGGTAAAGGAGTGGAGACTAGGGCCCAAGGAGGTTTATGGATCCTTCTCTGAGCATATTAGCAAATGTTTTATTGGGATAATTAGCCTTGTGGGTCACACAGCTCACAGTTTGTACAGCTAATCCACACCAAATCTTGAGGCACATGTGTCCTAGGTGAAGCAGTTCAGATGCAGCTCTTCCTTGGTTCCTACTTTATTTTAATGTATTAGCCCAGTGCTGCAGGAGTGGTATACTTTACGGGTATATGACACACTGGAAAGGGTTATTTGTAAGTATTGGCTCTAACAATAAGGGCATTCTTCTGTCACCTGGTGATAAGCTTTCTTCCCTTCCACTGCGGTCACATGGGATCTCTCTGTAGTCCTGTCAGCACACATATAATTAAAGCAGTCTGCTGTCAAGGAATTGAAGAAAGAACTTGCGTGTTGAATGTAAATATTTCCTGTACCTTACGGAACGGAGAAATGATCAAAGATTGAATGACCTAATTGCAAGGAAGTCTCTGATGCAGATTTTATGAGTGAACCTGTTGCCCAGGAAGACTCGTGCAAGGTCATTCTGGTCCTGCTGTGTTCTTCTGTTGTTCAGAAAAGGGGCTTTTCACACGTGTAACTCGCAGTCTGCATGCAGCAAACCTGCTCCCGAGCAATGCTGGTGGTATCTGCACCTAAGAGTAAAGGAAAAAAAAGGTATTTTCTACAACCCTCTCCCAATCCTTTTGTCCAAATCCAATTGTCCAAATTGTCCCAATCCAACGCCCAACTTGGCGTTCAGCAGATGTGACTCACACCACGTTTACACCATACTGTTGCACTGCGATGACTCTGGTGCAAAACTATAAGGACACCCCCTTGAAGTGGCCCCTCGCAAGGGGAGAAGGATCTGGAGAAAGCTTCCTTGTGTGTTAGCTTATGTGGTGCACTTTTGCACACGGAGAGGACACTCCATCCTTTCCCACTGCTTGTCCCATTTCAGACTCCCTCAGTTCCAAGGATCCCAGTGTTCCTGTGCCTCGCAGTCTCCCCAGCACCCATAGTGGAAGCAGGGGTGTAAGGGGCAGAGTCGGGGCCACTGTGTGAGGGGAGATGCTTGAGGGGAAAGGAAAGCTGCCACAGAAGCACTCTCTGAACTTGGTTGCTTGTGTTTCATTCCCAAATCCAGCTGATAAAAGCCAGTGTATGTTCCCATATGTAATCTCTAGGTTATCTGAGGGTACAGGCTATCTGAGGACTTGCTTTCACAGAGGAATGATTTTATCTAGGGTGGTGTGTGACTTAGGTTTCACACGTGAAAACACAGTAATGCTGTAATTTGTTTGTTATACCTTGAGAACTTATGCCTTCACTGCTCCCTTGTGCCAGGCAAAATCCTTGTATCTGCAGAGCGTGAGTGCAGAACTTGCATTCCTTTGGTGTCCTCCAAATACTACATGCGTAATGAAAAGGCCTGTTGATCACTCCACGCACCAACATCCCTGTACTTGTTGCTACATTCTGTGCCAGTACCTTCAGTTCCAGATGGAAAGCATCGGATGGGGAGAAACCTTGGTCCTCTCCCTAAGGGCAAATGTAATGTCCAACCTGAGCATTTTACCTGGGAGGAAGGATGGATAGAGTAGACATCTGGGAGCTGCCCACTCTCCGGTTGGAAAAGCCAGGGAAATTTGCATGCTCTGGCTGCTCCTTGGGTTGCTTGCTGTGGATCCCCCAATGGTTCCTCCCCTGGACCTAGAAGAGAGCTGCTGATTTCCACATTGCAGGCTCTGCTCCTCCATGCTGTCACTATCTTGCTGGATGTCTCCATCTGGGGGATATTTTCAGACTTCACACTTGCAAGAAACTGTTTTTGTAAGACATGTGGCTGCTTTGTCCATGATAACACAGAGTGAACCTCTTCCTTCGTGCAAGTAGGGCTGTGTACTTCAACACACAGCTGGAAAACCAGTCATAGCCTTCCTCTCCAAAGCAAAGTCCTCCAGAAGGGAGACTCCTGCAGGTAACTGACATTGCAAAGCAACAATTGCAAACGCTACCTTCTACTTTACATTTTTATGCCTACTGAAAGTACCAATTACTTTTTTTTTGTAAACTGGTCTTAAGATGTAGCTGTCTAACAATCCATTCAACGGACAGGTTTTTCTTTTTTCTACACCTGGCATCTCTGAGGAAAAAAGGAAAAATTCTTTCTGTAACAGTTAATGCTCAGCAATGTCTCTTGCTGCTAATCCTCTCTCTCACACCAATTTGGTGCTGGTACACGTTACCAGGTAGAAACAAGTCTGCTTATATTCCAGCTATGCACTTGCTGTTTGTGCATTCATTAAAGTTTAGCTTACTCCACAAGGATTTCAGCAAGCTACTAATGTTCTCAAACTGGTCAAAAGCAATCAGCTGAACATGAAATCACAGGTTTTGGCTGTAATCATCACTTCAGGATCTTGCTGTTGCATTCTATAGAGACAGACATGCCTGAAATGAAAAAGTGAACGTATTGAGTGAAAATGGAAAATTGTATTACTTTTAACAAAAGGATACATTTATTAAAAAACATGTTTTCTATAAGGAAACAGCATCTACCTGATATTTCTCACGGTTATTTCTTCCTGTTGAGAATAGTTTTTTCTTTCCTGGCATTATTATCTATCATGCAATAAGGATAATAGATGAGCCCTGACATAATTCAAGAAACAAATTTGATCAGGGTGATCTAATGACATAAACTGAAAGAACAGCTTCTTGAGGGATTGTGACTTGAAGCCTGAAATGGGCTACAGTGGCTTTATTTTGCTCATATAATGCCCTCCCCTGCCACCAGTATAAAAGATTAGAAAGTTCTTTTGCACAGCATCTTCTGTTTACCTTCAAATTCCATCTGATATTGTAACAGTGCTGCATCTGAGACAAAACGATGCTTCTGAGATCTTCCAGGATGTCTGCTCCTCTCTGCACTTTCTCAGGAGTTGCCCTGAACTCTCACATACAGTCCCACACATGTTTTTACAGCCAATCTCAAGAAAAATGCTGATTTTGGTGCAGAACCGGAATGGAAACAGATTGTTCATGTACTTCCTTTTGAATTGATAAGCGTGGTTACAGTAAGTTTTTAGAGGAAAAAGTACCTTCTATTTTAGTATCTAAGCAGCAGGCAAGGTGGTCGCATTCTGCAGAAGGTTGCTCAGAAGGAGCTGTGGAGCAATGCTGGTACCAATTTTACTGTCCTCCTCGCTAAAGTAAAGGCAGAGCCTGTTTCTTCCAGCACACAGCACCTTTGGTGTATGAGATCTGCAGCAGGGTGAGCTCCTGTGCAGTCCATGCACTCACACAGGCATGGACTCGCCAGGGCAAGACTAATTTAAAATTCATTTGGTAGCCCAAGCCTTGTGGAGAGCAGACATCCTCATCATGTTTCTATTTTATTGCCTGTGTATAAACTTGAGGGCAGAACGTTCATGCCTGTGTTATACAGCAACTTCAAGGCCAAAATTTCAAAGGTAAAAAGTACATCTAAATAGAAAAAAGGCTAAAAATACAGCCCTTCCTCCCCTGTTTGTTTGGGCTGCTTGTCCTCACTGTTAAAAACTATCAGTACAGAAGCAGAGGTGCAGTCCCAAAAGCAGCTACTTAAATCAATAACTGTGGGCACATCAGTATTACTAGAAAATCCGGTGCAAGAAGGATTAATAATCAAACTGTCCTTTCTGGGTACCAGTGGTCAGCCTAATTGTAGAAAGTGATGTGGATGGTGGATGCATTGGATTTAGAACATTTTACAGCTCTCAGTGGGAGATGGCTCAGAGCTCTCCCCCCTGAAAGCTGCTTTTCCACAAGTCCAGCTCCAGGTTATCATTTACAGCCTTGGTCGGTGGTGTACAGGTGAGCTGCACTCTGTTTGATGGTCACTTGAGCGCTCATGACCTTGCCCTTGACAATCAGTTCAAACAATTGTAATATAATATTCGTCTGTGAGTGAGCAAAGCATCAGATACTGCTTGCTATTGCTGCATTAGACAGTATGCTCCTTACAAAAAGTTGACACAAAGGCGTAGCAGCCTGATCCTCAGCAGAGATTCCTGTCCTTTACTGCTGAGCAATAAAAGCCCATGGTGTCAAAGCATGACCTGGGTGATGCAGAGATGAGTACAGTAATGATATGTCCAACTTTGTTGGTGCTCTGCACCATCTTGTGGCTAGGAGAAAAACATCAGCATAGCCTCTGAAATCTTTCACTTGTCTTTTGGGGGTTTGTGTGTGTGTGTGTGTGTTTCCCTAATGAAAAATACAGCTTCTCAATGTACATGATAAAATTCAGTGCCCTTTCTACAGCTGACATGGGTGTCTGCAGGCTGGCTTATCAACTGGTAAGGGGAAGATCATCGTTACAGACAAGCAGGTTGTGTGCATGTCCTGTGGCATACATACTTAGTTGTAGAATATAATCCTTGCATTTCCATGCATATGGAACAAATCAGACATTCTAGGTATATGTATGGAATAATAGCTAAGAATGTCCTCATCCCAAATGATCTCTGTTGTTCCAAGAAATGTTTCTTATTGATCATCAAAGGTTTTCCTATATTCTCCTTTTAATGAGAATCTTTTTAAACAGAATTGCAGGTATCATTGTCATCATGAGTAACATTGTCTTCATTTGAAAATTTGTCTTCCAGTACCTACAGCCCTCAGCATCCTGTGGATAGATTCAGAGCAAAGATTATTCCGGTGAAGTTTATTTATGGTAAACACAGCCTTTTTCTTCCACAGGAACATTTTCTCCCACCCTCCAAATCATAATAGATGTCAAACCAAGACTGTGTTTTAAGAAGACTAGAAGCTACCTTTGAATTTCATTGTGACAAGGGTCAGACTCTTCTGTGCTCCATGGAAAATTTCTGCCCACATGCATTACATCAAAGCCAGGGGAACCAGTGATGGGTTATCCTCTTACTGTCAAACGGATGGTTCCCTTCCCCAAACCTGTGTCCGCTTTTAAAGGAGGCAGATGGGAATACACTTGACCTGATCTGGGATTGCCATTTCTTATGCTTCTTTTCCTGCTGCCCATGGTGATTTTGGAGTTTCCAATAGGCATTGGTTATGTACCACCATGGCAGCACAGGACAAGCTGGGTGAGCAACATTATGATGATCCTCACAAATCTCCCTCTTTTAAACAGAAAAAATGGCCCCACAGACAGGGTCTTCAACCCCTGCCACTCTGCCAGAGGAGGACAAAGAAGAAGTTAGCAGACGCATGATGGCCAAGAGGGTGAAAATCATCACAGAACTCATGCAGACAGAGAAAGATTATATCAGCGACCTGGATCTCTGCATCAAGGAAGTGATTCAGCCCCTGAGAAACAAGCAGGTGAGTGCTGGGGGCGGAGGACAAGGCAGTGATGTCAAGGTCTCAACTCAACCACGTTCTGCTTGTAGATAATGTTAATGCAAGCACAAGTGTTAGTGCGAGCATGATGTGGTGCCAGGAGCAGGTCCAGAGCTAGCTTTCTGGAAGGGGATGTGCCAGGGCTCTAGTGAGGAGAGCAAGAACTTGGTTACACTTACTCTTGTGCTGCCGTTGCATAAAGCCTGCATCAAAGTACTTGCCCAGAGGGCTGCTTGGATGCTGTATCCCTGCTCATGGGCTGCAATAGCAGTTTCCACATCTCCATGTTCCTCTGTAATTATACCGCCTGGTATGTGCCCTAGCAGACCTTTACTGGCGCCTCCAAAAGCAGTAAAAGCTAATAAAACCAAGTATTTTCCATGATAACAACCTTGAATGGCATGAACCTCACCATCAAGGTTAAATTCACTCGTTAAGATAACTTTATCCAGCCTTTCAGACAACTGTGGTGGAGAAATACCATGCCTGACAGACCAGTGAGCACTTCAGAACTTTGCATTCTACACAGAAAAGGTACATTTAAGAAGGAAGACTCATAAACTATCTTTCAGGCAAAAGATCTTATTAGGCCAATGATACCCATTTTCTTTTTGAGACGAGACTTCAAAGAGCACCTTTTCCTCAACAGTATTTCAATTTGTAGAAAAATTGTGCAGCCAAAAGCTGGGCATAGAGGAGGTTGTCCAGAGAAAGATTCATATTTATGTGGCCTGCAAACATAGTGTTCACAAAGGCTGCACAAATGGTTTCTGCTGTTAATACAGAATGAAAATAGTTTTAAACATACCTTAAACCAAGTGTTCTGTATGTAGCATTTCTTATGAAATGGGTGACAAAATACAGGTTTCAAAGTGTTTTCAGATGACATTGGCATTACTTCTTCGGGAAATGCTGTGGCCAGTGGAAGAATGTGCTATTTAAGCTCCTGTGGGACTTTTTTATTTTCTGAAATCTCTGTCAGGGTTTGTTCCAACCCATTTTCAGAAGAGCTGGCATCTGCTGGCATAACTTTAAGAAGTTCTTGACTTCTTTCTCCTCACTTGTTCATACACTTGAAGTCATCTCCACTTGACTCCCTCCCCAGCTTTGCCAGCACCAAATAAGAATACTTCCTGGTTGAACTCACTGTGATTTTTGACAAATGTGCTGTATTCCTTTGCTCTTTTCCAGGCAACTGAGAACACAGGTTTTGATTCTGTTCTTTGTCACTGTATTAATCTGTGTAATTGTCCATGCACAGTGTAGTTCCAAATCCTACATATGCATTGTGCTGGAGTTGAGGACAGAAGTCTTGTGCTAGATGTATACAGGAAAAGTAATTTAAAGATTATAACTATCTTAATTTAATAACCTCTGCATTTTTTAAAGGCTTTCAAGAATGTTGTATGGTTTTAAGGCTAGTTCTTGGATAAACTATCATATTGAAAATTTGTAATATGTTTAGAGAAGGATAGCATTTAGAAAATTACCTAGCAATGAATCTCTTTCATATTTCCAAATGGATAAAGCATGTTTTAGCCCCTATAATACTTACAAAGAAATTAACTGCATTAGTACTGGAAGTAGATTTCTGATTCTGTTACAATAGTGTGCAATTTGATCCTGCTGGCATCTGGTAAGCTGCTATGTAAGTCAGCAATTCTGTTTCTAATGGAGAGAGAGATGGATGTCAAAATCAGTCTTGCTTTTGTTCTCAGTATTACCATGTTCACAGAATATCACAGCATATCAGGGATTGGAAGGGACCTTGAAAGATCTAGTCCAATCCCCTGTTACCACTGGCTGCCTCCAATTATCCCCAAGTATTAACTATTGCCCTGCTTTGCAAGGAAATACATAGCTACTGCACAAAAAGTGTGTGTCCTGCAAATTTTTTACTTGCTCTCAAATGAGTAGGGACACAGAACCAAGTTTTCTATTGGTGTAAGTTGATGCAGTTCACTGAAGTCAATCTTGTGCGCTCAGGCCCCATAGGAAGCTCTTTAGGTTATAATAGTACCCAGAATTGTAAATGTGTTTGTTTTAGTGGGAAGTATACAATCTTGACTGTATTTTTAATTTATAGAACAACTAACTTAAAATGGTACCACCATCTGGAAGACTTTATACCTGGTAGCTGGCACCAAAGTGCCAAGGTCTCAGTTTATGTAGCTTCTGTTATCTACTGGTAATTATGGAATCAAGCCCACTGTCGACTATTCTTTTCCTCAGTGGGAAAGTAAACAACCATTTTAAAGCCAGCTGAGGATCTTCTCTTTATTGAGATGATAATATTTATTTCATTCCTAGGTAAACACTTTCAGATTAGGAATAGTTCAAAATAAGGTTAAAAGCACTTGATAACATGGCCTTTGTTAACTGCGTCAACCATATACTAATCTGAAAACTGTGTATGTGTCCTTGAAGTCACGAGGAGGATGTTTATATGAGGTTTTGCAGAAGTGGTGCTTCCTGGAGTGTTGAACACTCAGGGCATAGCAAGAGAAGGTCTGTAATACACAATGTCCTTCTTTATCCTTTGTTCAGTAGCCGCTTCATATTTGTATTCCATTAGATTGCTCGCTTTGACGTGGATGGCTTGTTTAGCAACATTGAATCGGTCCATCAAGTATCAGCCAAACTGCTGTCATTGTTGGAAGAAGCCACGACAGATGTGGAGCCACCCATGCAAATAATCGGTATGTTTACTGTCCTCTTGAGTTCTATAAAGCTATGTGAAAGAATAAACATAACACTCTCCTGTCCTCTACCCTCATCAGACTTAACTAGTACCACTCCCAGAGACTGACATGCTAAAAGCTGTCCATAATGACACAGGAAAAATTACATGTGAAACCTGTCCAGTTGCTCTATTGTACTCATATGATCATGATGCTCTTCTTCCATCCATCTGGATGTTGAGGGGAAGGCAGGAAGGAGAGAGTGAGTTTAGGATGAGTGTGAAAACTGCAGCATCGAGTTATGCCACAGACTGGTAATAATCCTTCTCATCTAGTTTGATATTGCCTACCTAACTTTGATCACCAACTCTTATATTGCATACTCATAAGTGTCCCATTCAAAAGCTATTGGAATACTAAACATGTCACAACCCCACCCTTCACCACCCCCCAACATTGTAAAAGTATCTACTGGTGATACAGCTCCTGCAAGAGGTGGTTACGTGTGCTGAACAGGGAGATGGTCAGTAGAGGCATGAAAACTGTAATTGTAGGAAGTTTGTGGAAATCTGTGCAGGAATGTTTGTAGGGATCATGGATATTTTCAGAAACAGGTTGGCCCTGGATATCATAGAATCATACAATCATTTAGGTTGGAAGACACCCTTGGGATCATCAAGTCCAACCATCAGCCCTACTCTACAAAGTTCTCCCCTAGGAGATATGTCACAATAGTCACATGTTCTGCAGGTCAGGCCATTAATGTTAAGGTTGTGATCTACTCACTTGACATTCTGGCACAACTGGAGAGATTTAAGAAGTTACCACTCATCAGCTCTCACATAACTGCTTCTTCAGTTCAGAGGCAGTAGGTCATCCATCTTAATGGATCAAGTGAGAATTCTTAATTTGCTTCAGTGCAAAGTCAGCTGCTTTAGTTTAAAAATCTTCCAGCCATGACTCAGAGATCAGAGAGGTTCTTTCTTCCCTAAAGGGACCACATACCACAGGTAACATATTAGAGAAAGGATCCCTCTTATCACAAATAGTGGGGTAAAAAATCATCAGTTGCCATTTGACTAAGAAAGATGGTATTTAAGCATATGAGGCTTGGGCAGAAAATTAATCCTAGCATTTCTCAATTTGGTTTGCCAAGGCAACAGCTTTACATAGTTTGATGCGACTGTGTTGCTTGGCTGTATTTCAATAAAAGTGCATCATGAGTCATACCCTTAATAAGCAATGTTCTATTCTAGCAAGAAGTGCCTTTCTCACAGCCAAGAGAATCATCCTTTTAGTTCCTTGCCACATCCAGAAGTAAAGGCAAACAATTTCATCCACCTATTAGGGTGTATTTCTCCAGAATCAGCCAAAGAACCATGAAAATGTATGGGATTGTGGATCACAGAGTTGGCTAAATTATGGCAGAGTAAAAATGGCAAGTAAGGTATGAGATGTTCTTCCAAAGGCTGAGACAAAAGCAGGGAGAATAATTGCATAAATATAAGCATTAAGTTAGTAAGTTTATCATCTTGTAAAAGTACATCAAGGTGATAATTTTGATTTAAAGATCTTCATAATCAGTGTAAAAGTTGTTAAACCCAGTCTATAGAAAAAGCAAGCTGAGAATATTTAATATGCCCATCATATTTTATCATATTTATGGTATTTAAAAATAGAATCATAGAATCATTTAGGTTGGAAGAGACCCCTGGGGTCACCAAGTCCAACCATCAGCCCTACTCTACAAGTTCTCCCCTACACCATATCCCTCAACTTGCATTGACATATCTTACTTTGGAAAGCAACCCAGTCATGGTGAGGTTGAGGAGAACTGCTAACTCACTGGTCTGAAACCAAAACAATGCGTTTGTTCGTATTGATGTCATATTTTAGTCTATGTTCTCCACACGTGATGCTATGTCCACATTGAGGAGTAGTAATAGAAGCAGACTCGCAGAGTGAAACAGTTGCTGCTAAAGCCCTGGTACCCATACTACACATTTCAAGAGGTTTTACTTCAGATTGGCTGTAGTCTGTTCCTGTGGATCAAAAAATGCCCTTTATAGTTGGATTTCCCTTGGAATCTGCCTTCTGATCATTATGTTCCTCAAAGGGGTCCAGTTTTTGTGTCTGTGACTGCTCCACCACACAGCCAAGGCATGGGAGATGAGGACTACTGGGAGATTGGCTTCAAAAGCCCTCTCCTAATCAGAGCTAAAATGCTAATGGACTTTTTGTGGAGCTTGGTCTTCTGATGCAAAATACCACTGAGGTTAAATACCTTTTCTTGTTCTCTCCTGTATTTTTTATCTTCTCTGTTCTGGACACTATACAGAGGAATATGAAGACTTAGTAACCTCACCTTTGATTTAGCTGTTATACCCCTTCTTCCTCTCTCTCCCAGTCATGTTGACACAGGAAGTACCACTGAAAGCCGCAGGGAGAAACCATTTCTGTTGCTCAAGCCTTCCTCCTAGGATTTTCTCTTTGAGACTGATGACCACCACGCTTAAAAGAGGCATGAGGCAGATTTGCATCTGTCAGAGTACACAAAAGACTCCACATTTTTAAAGCTGTGCCCAAATACCATGTGGTTTTGGTCCATAAACCAAGCTTGCACACTCATATGCCTGAAGCTAACCTGATGCAGTCTTTGTGGCTCAGAACCAAGAAAGACTTTGGGCTTAAGAAATCCATCTACTTTTAAAAGGCCCTATCTGTGAAATCAGCACATAATTTTTCTCATCATTGAGCATCAATGAAAGTATCTGTCATTGTGGCAAAATACATCAGTGAGTGGATCTTGCTCATCTCGCATTCTGTAAGAGAGAATGATAATATCCAGACTGTAGCATATGCTAAAATAAACTGCAAGTCTCTAGCTTGCATTTTTGCTACTGAAAATATAACCTCTCTTGAGGGCTTAGCATAGTATGGGCTGTGCTAAGCACTTAGAGCTGTGCTTAAAGTTAGTGAAATTTGTGAGAGCTCAGTGTCTCTGAGAATCACGCGCCAAGGGAGCAGGATAAAGACAAAGCACCTTGGTTAAGGGTTAAGGGTTCCCTTCACACCATTGGCTAATAAAGGCCTGTATAGAGAGTTCATGGGAAAGCCAGGATGCAATGTGCGTTGGTAGCCATCAGCATTAGCATTAAGCGCAAGACAGAGAAGACAGATGGCTAAAGAGCATTTAACTATGGGATGCCAGTGCTTTTCTGACCGTGGCCTTACAGTAACTGAAATAAACTTGTGTGGTCTTGGCTCCGTCATTGTTGTTCCCTTATTTGCACCTTGAAACCACCATGCATTAGACAGCCCAGTTAACCTGCGCTGCTAGGGAAAAAAACCCAGAGCTGTGTTACTGTGGTAACTGAATCATTTTTCACTTTAAGATGGAGCAGTTCAATGCAATGTATTATGAAACAGCCCACTCTGGTCAGGATGAAACAAGTAGTATGTCTGACAGCTTGGTGCTCGCTCTCTGAATGAATAGCGAGCTCCCAATTAATGTGTTGTTGGGCTTTTAACTTTAATAATCATTGCTATAACTCAACAGGAATGTTTATAAAACATTGGACTGGTTGCCACCTAGATGTAATGTTCAGTGAATGCCCAAGACAGGAGTTTTCACCATTGCTGATATTTATTATTTGCATTTCCAAGGGTACTGATCAGGGCACTGCAATGTAAGAGTGTAAGAACTGAATGAATATCTCAGTAGAAGAGCTGAAGCATGCCTTCTCCGCTCGGATATTTCTTACATACAGAGAAACCGACACAGGAGTTTTAGGCTGAGAGAACCAGGCACCAGAATTAAATGGGAAATATCTGTGGGACTACTTTAGTGCCTCTAAAATTCCCAACTGTTCTTTGGGGTAAAATGGTGGTGTACAGGACTGGAAACGGAAATGTTTTCCCCTTTTAGTTGTATATAAACCTGCATACTGTATAAAAATGGCTGTAATCCACAGTGGTTTTATTTAGTTAGCAGAGGGGTGGAGGTTGTTCCTCTGTCACGTGAAGAAAAATCTCTATTCTAGGATGTAACAATTGCCATTTCAGGATTTTGCAAAACAGATAAAAGTGAAATGGCTAATGGGAGATGAAGTCATTATTCCCGTTATAACCCATTTAAGTTCATATTCAGATGAAAAAAAAAGTCAAAAGGAAAATTAACCGGCTTACATTCATCCCTCCTGCCAGCCCACAACACAAAAAAGGTCTCCCCTTAACAGTTAAGCTCTCCTGTGTGGTTTCCACTGAAGGGGCATTAAGGTGGGGCAGTGAATTAGGGGGTTGTGTATGAAGGGGTGCAAGGTGGAGAGATTTCATGCCTTTTCCTGAGGGAATTTTTGTGCATTAACACTGATATAATGGTGCCTAGCTATGACAAAGATGAGCAGCTGAGAAATACATGTAATAAATAATGCACATAAACACGCAAGATCGTTTCTAAGGGAAGTAAAGTGGAAGCCAGCCTTTTTAGCTCACGGCTAATGTGGTAGAATAATAAAACTCCTTCTGAGATGCTGTTGTCTGGCTTGACACGCTTTGTTTTTCTCCTTAACAGGGGAAGTGTTCTTGCAGATTAAAGACCCACTAGAAGACACATATAAAATCTACTGCTATCGCCACGATGATGCACACACCATGCTGGAATCCTATGAAAAGGATGAAGAACTGAAGCAGCATTTAAGACACTGTGTACAGTCCTTAAAGTAAGATCTTTTCAAATGATGATTTCCGTCCATAGTCAGTTGCCTGGCAGGGAACATTTTAAATGGATGTAGATGAAAGGTCCCCTGTAAATCCGGAGTTTTATGAGGCTTGCTGGGAGCCCTGGCTTATGCTGCTTTCATGAAAAGACGACAAGCCAGGGGCCATGATTAGATTTCTTTTTCTCTAAGATGGCAAAAAATAGCGCAAGAAAGGTTGCTCTTCCCTTAGCTCCATACTGGTAAAAAAATGTTGCATCGTATCAGGGGGCTATTGGGAACACCTTACCCAGCTCCCAGAAAGCATGCTGCCCCCATCTTCAACAATTCTATGGCTTGAATTAAACCAGCCTGTAATGGAGCTGTTCACATGCACTGGTGTTTCTGGGCCCCTGTTGCAAGGCCCCAGCGATCTGGAGTGGCTGTGCGGTGCTAAACTCCTCATGATGGGGGTATTTGAGAGCAGTGTTGGAACAAGCTAGCAGGTCCCACCAATGGAAGATGCTTTGTGCTGTCAGCTCCAGTGCCAGCCACTCAGGGAAATGTGTTGAGAACTGGGGATACTGCAGAATTATGGATCCACCTTCCCTCCAGCATGGCTTCCTCCTGCAGCCAGTTGCAGGAACCACCTCATCTACTCGATGGAGAGTGCTTCTCTTTCCACCCATAAATCCCCTTGCCCCCTCACTTTCCCAAAAGCATCATAGGAAAGAACACACCACAGTCTTTGAGCTCAGAGGTCTAGCTCCATCTTCAGGAAAGGCCCGTGCTGCATGGTTGTCAGAGAGATGTAAAGCTATCACAAATAATGGAGTGTACATCAGCAATAGATTTTTCTACCACACCTCAGTTAGCAATCAGTGTGCAGAGACATGTCAAAACTTAGGAGACGGGAAGTATGGCCAAGTGAAATCTAGAAAAAGTGGTGGAGGTAAATATTTAAAACATGAAAAGAGAAATGTTCTATTTGAAGACAGATTATGTTGAAAATAAGTTTTATTTTGTGCAACATCTCTGGTTGTTAAATACTTAACAAAGTATATGTGTAAGGTACTTAGGCTTTAGCTAACCTGGAAGTTGAAAGAAATAGATTTTCGTATGTACTCAGGCTTTCAGGCTAATGGATGGCCAGGTATCTCCCCTAAGGGGGTGTTTTAGTGCTGATGCCTACAATATTCTTTTCCGGCTAATCAAGAGAAGCTGCTACTGTCATTCAGTCATGCCTGCTGCTGAGACAAAGGGATATGGAAAGAAATAAAGACAAAAGATAGCATCCCCATGCTAGGGTGGATGCTGCCACTTGAATTCCAGAGCCAGCAAGAGGAGCTCCTGTTCCAACATCACAGCTGGGATTTGTGAAGAGAAAGGATATTTTCTGCTGAGCCATTGTAGCCTTTGCTAGCAGGAAGTGACAAAGCCTTCCTCACAATGAAGCCTTGTTTTGTCTTGTTCTTTCCTGATTAGCCTTTAAACAGGAACCGATGAAAAAAGCACTGGTGCCTGTGTACTACATTGTGTTTTTTCCCAGTGCATAAAGTTTGCAGCCAATTCAAATAGGAAGACTCACACGCTCAATGTTAAGACTTGCACACTCAAATGCAGAGCTGTGGTCACCTAAGTCTGTTACTTCAGAAAATACTTGTACCAGGAAGAAAATTAGGCAGCCTTTTTACCAAATAGTTTATAGGCTGATTTACACTGTGAGACATAATAAATGCAGGGGCTGGCGACAACTATTCTTGAAAAATGTTTACTTCTTAAATAGTCTTTCCTTGGAAGCATATGGGTGTTATTTGGGGGGGTTTTGTTTATTGGTTTTATTTATTTATTTGTTTGTTTGTTTATTTTTAATTAAAATGGGCTAACGTTACTAAGGGCTTCTGTTTCCTCAGTTGAGTAATATCTGCCACATGAAAAACAACTTCTATATCAAGAGCAATTTGAGAGTGGCACTTTGCACATCTGTACAGACAAATCAGATTTAATTAGCCATGCTGAGATACCTATTCCTCCTGTTTACTGAAGAGGAGAAATTTCATCCCAAAATGTAGGTGTCTGCCTTGGAGACATGTGCAAATCCAGATTCTGTATAGTCTAGTGTTTGAGCAGCAATTATGCAAACTGGGGATGTTGTTTGCTAGCACAGCCAAAGAAATGCAGCTGATAAAAATGAAAGCATGCTGGCAACTACTTGCTCTGCTTTCAGCCTGAAGTAGCTTGGTCAACTATTACGGGGGCAGAGGGACGTCATAAGCACGCAAAGTGCTGACAGTGCAGGAGCAATGAAAGCACGAGCTCCCAGATGCTCAGTTAGGCACCAGTGGGCAAGGAGATAAGAGTGTAGGCAGTCAAAAAGCAGTGGCTGACAATGTGGTGTCAGGAAAGCCTAACACAGAGATGGAGCAACATTTTGGTTTCCATGCATTTTAGTGAATTCATACCATAAGGAAAATATTCTATTCACGTGGTTGCATGTTTCCAAACTACAATTATATGTCCCTGCTGCTTTCAGTATATGTATCAACACCATCCTACTCTGAAGAGGTTTCAGTTGATGTGCAGCCTACAAAAACTTAACAGCTTCATTGATTCTATACCCTAAAAGGCTGAAATATGTTTTTTCTCATTTAGAAACACATTTCTATTTAAAGATACTACATAGGAATGTATGTAAAGTGTAAAACTGACATGTTTAATTTTACTTTTTTTTGTAAAAGACTTTATCTTACTATTGTTAGCACAGTGACCTAAACTTCATTCTCTAAATGTTAAGACAAGGCTGGGTCTTATAGCCAAAGCCAGGTTACTGACAATTCTTTCTCATATGGGGCTGTCCTTTCAAAAAGATTCACCGGTACCCTCTGGCTGTTTTCTTGCAGTTCTACTGACACATAGCAGCCATAAACCTAAGTTAACTGGCCAGTTACGGCTGCTCTGTGTCACTGAAGTGTATCTGAGAATCTGGCCCCTGATCTGTGTAAATCCTTTTAGGAGGAATCTAATATATGTTTTCTTTTCTTCTCTTTTGCAGAAAGATATATGAGGAAGAGTAAGTACTATGACTTTCTTACATGTAAAATAATCTTCAGAATATCTTTAATTTATCTTCAGTGTGCTTAAAACTGTACATGTGGAAATTTTAAGAACACAAGCCTTCTGTGTCAGTATAACCCATAGATTTTTCCAGGACATATGTGATGAAGACCCTCAGTTTTAATTTCCCTAAGCCTGTCTAGTTTTCTAATTACCACTGCACTACCTGCTGTATCTTTCAAAACTTGTGCTTTATGAGGCTACTTAATTTGGTTGCTAATTCATTCAGAGTCCTTTATTATCACCTTACTGCCTTATAAATGGGATTAGAGAGCATCGAGGGTCACAAGAGTGTTTGTCAACAACACAGTGTCAGTCTTTGGAATCCAGATACTCTGGAGTAATTTTGCACAGGCATCTGTATACCTCCCACAATACGTGTTAGGCTTCCATTTCATAGTTACATCTATGCCTAAGGTGATGACCCCTTTGGGAGCCCTATATGAGAAGTTCACCCTAGGATCATCTTCCCTCTGACAGTGGCTGGAAGAACATCAGAAAAGAACAAGCTCATTGCAACACTTTGCCAGAATACTCACCCAGCCACTGATGACTTGTGGTATAAGGGACTTCTGTGCTAAGTGTGACATCTTTGAAAGGCTATAAGTGAGAGCTTATCATAGCTGCAGTTTCTGGACATCCAGCAGGTTGGGATCATCAACTTCTGCAGTTACCTGCAGGGAGAGGTCAGAGGAGGAGTTAGCTGAAGAAAATTATTACAATCCCAGACAGAAATGTTAAGAAAGAAGAGGGTCAAGCGTATTGGTAGGACATGAACACCTGTACAGTCAGAGAATTAATCAGTCAATTGCATGTCATAAAAAAGATCAGAGTAAAATAGACTTTGAAGGACTTGCATGTTGAAATTCTATAGCTGGGATTTTTAAGCTTTAGTCTATTCCAGGAAATAGTTTTTCTGCGTTTTGTTTTGATAAGGGACATTCTTGTACACACCCATGTCCCAAGGAGCAGGGCTCCAAGAGGAACAAAATACCCCGAGAGTCACAGTAAGATCATGTGAGTCAGCAACACATATAGAAATAGCACGAGACTGGCTGCTACTGCTCTACCTTGTGTAACCCTGCAACAAAGGAATGCCTAATTTTCTCCTTCAAATGATTTTCAGTGGACTGTGGGATACAACTCACTCTCAGAGTTTAAACTTGCTCTTATAAAGCTGTGCAGAGTGCAATGAGCCAGGTTTAGCTGTGGGACCCTCTCGGGCTTGGGTATCTCCCACAGTGTGCTGGCATTTGCCTTCCCCAGTGACTGGCAGGGCACTCAGAAATGCCATCACCTGCAACTCGGTTTACAGGTTGCAGAGTCTCAGCTGCCCTGGGGCAGGACTGTGCCCAAAAATCTGGTTAATGCTGAACTGGAAAATACAAACGGTCTGTGATGTTGCCACTCCCAGAATGCTTTTCCTTCAAGCATGATCAAGAAAACAATTACATAAATACCAGACAGTGCTGCCCTTTCCTCACAGCTCAATTGGTTAAATTCTGCTTGGCTTAACAACTGTGCAGCCTCAGTGAACTCCATGGCTTTGCATGAGAGCTATGGCACAGTGAATTATTTACCCTGCATGTCTTATAGTAAGATGAACTCAGGCACAGTAAACCATGAAGCCTGAGACTTACAGTGGCACTGTAGCCTATGATGCCTGCACACCATTCCAAAACTGCTGAGCTGAATGTGACACCAGCCTCAGCCCTGCTGTACCATACTGGCTATTGTGTTTGCCACTGGGCCTAGTTGCTGGGTAATGAGAGCAAATGAAACTAAATCCTAAATCACCTGTCTTTACACAGCTCATCACCATGTGCTTTTGAACAGGTGGGAGACTTTCTGCATTTGTGAGTTTGTTTTGTTGGGAGGAGGGAGGAAGGGTACGATGTGAAATCTGCTGCAGTTAAGTTAAGCCAGCTGCATTTACTGCAGAACTATGGTAACAGAATCATAGAATCATAGAATTGTCTAGGTTGGAAGGGACCTTTGAGATCAGCTAGTCCAGCCATCAACCTAACTCTGATAAAAAAAAACCCCAAAACCAAACAAGCAAATAAACAAAACACTGACCCATCACTAAAACACATCACTAAGCACTATGTCAACCCTTCTTTTAAGTACCTTTAGGGATGGTGCCTCGACCACTTCCCTGGGCAGCCCATTCCAATGCTTAATAACCCTTTCTGTGTAAAAACTTTTCCTGATATCCAATCTGAACCTCCCCTGGTGCAACTTGAGGCCATTTCCTCAAGTGACCTGTGACCTGAGAGAAGAGACCAACCCCCACCTCTCTACAATCTCCTTTCGGGTAGTTGTAGAGAGCAATAAGGTCTCTCTGCAACCTCCTCTTCTCCAGGTTGAACAACCCCAGCTCCCTTAGTCTCTCTTCATAAAGCTTACTCTCCAGACCCCTCACCAGCTTTGTTGCCGTTCTCTGGACCCGCTCCATCACCCCAATGTCTTTTTTTGTGGTAAGGGGTCCAAAACTGGATATAGTACTCATGGGGCCTCACCAGTGCCAAGTAGAGGGCGATGATCACCTCCTGAGTCCTATTCACCACACTGTTCCTGATACAGGCCAGGATGCTGTTGGCCGTCTTGGCCACCTGAGCACACTGCTGGCTCATGTTCAACTAACTGTTGACCAGCACCCCCAGGTCCTTTTCTGCCAGGCAGCTCTCCAGCCACTCTTCCTCAAGCCTGTAGCACTGCATGGGGTTGTTGAGACCCAATACTATGTGATGAAATTACTATAGCTACATATGATCTAGAATTCTTGCTAAATGCATAGTAACATTGGGAGGGAAGGCTGAAGTAGCATCACAAATGAATTATCAACTTAATTTTCTGCACAATAGATGTCACAAGCCGTTACTTGCCTGTTTTGGTCGTGTGGCAAGGCCACGTCCTGCCCAGCGGCTGGGTGCATCCTGATGGGGCACATTGTAAATGGGACTTACCCAGGGACAGTGGCTATCATCAGCTAATCTTGCTGGGGAGAATTAGATGAGTTGAACTTTGTGGCATTTAGTGCCCCAGGGAGTCATTATCTTATAACAAACCTACTATCTCTCGAACCATATTGCAAGACTGTGTCATGCAGATATGCGAACAGAGGGCTGTTTATCACTTGGGCAGCTGTCCAAAGTGCAACTGTATAAAGAGAAGACACTTGAAGATTTTTCCATTCATGAGGCAGCTTTTATAGATTTGCATTCATGGGGCTTTTCAGAGAAAACAATAACAATTTAAGATTTTTTTTTCCTTATTGCTGCCAGAAGCTGAAAGAAGGGAAAATAGCTCTCTATACTTAATATAGGATACAGGGGAAATGAGGGGGATTGAAATGATGAGAAGGTTTGGGGACATCAAGAAGCCTTAAAAGGCATATACTGTTAATTTTTTTTCACGCAGAACTTTTTTACAGATAATGCCTGTGTGAGGGAGATGGTTTAAATATGCAGATGTCTCTTCTCAAAGGCATTCAAATTGTTAGTTAATTAGTCAGCAGTAAAGATTGGCTCTTGTACTTTTTATACATGTAAAAGTGGGAATGAAAGCTTTTGTTTTCCCCTTTTACTCTTCCTGCTGCACAAAACAATAGATGTCAGCCTGCAAAACCAAGTGCCTGTTCCCTGTTTTCTGTACTTTCCTTCTACATTGTGTTATTCTGTCTTGCCCTATGCAGAAATCATTCTTTATCTAACATTAGCTCTTGCACAGTTAACGTTAAACAACCTTTTGCTCTCCAAAGCAGCCTTTTCTGGCATGCAAGTGGAAAGCTTGCTCTGCTTTACTGCCCTTAACTCTTACCAACCGCTCATGCTCAGTTCCAAAGGAGAGGTCTGGGAGTCACAGGTATTGCCTACCAGCTAGCACTAGTGTTGTCTGCTCTACTCAGGAGGGTGTTCAAATGAGGAGAGACAATGGACAAGTCTGTCCTGCTGCTGGAGCCTCACTACTGGCTGGCTCTGGCCGTAGAGGTTGGCCACTTGGTGTTACTATTCCAAGGAAATCCCATGTTTCTACCAGCTAGCTACATGGAAGGTAGTGTAGGCATGCATGGCTCGGTCCTGCTCTCTGCCTGTTTTCTCCTAGGCTGTTGTAATGGCCTGTGAACTCCACAGCCTTTCCCCTTCAAGCCCAGAGAGTGTGAGCAATAGCTTTTGTCCAGAGTAGGGCTGGAGCATGGATACAACTGGCTGGTAACTCCCTTGCAGGGTGGCCTTGATGGCCTGAGCCACTCAGGTGCCTGGGGAAGCTTCTCTGCTGCCCCTACCAAGCCAGCAGGGATTGAGCCTGGAGCTGCAGGGCATCTCTGTGCCCATGCTGGAAGCTGTGACTTTTCTACCCTCATCCTTCTGCCACCCCAGGCATCTGCCTGCTTTGCCTTTGTGTAAGGTGACTTCCAGAAGGTTGGATCAAGCCTGGGTGAACATCAGTATGTTCAGTGTTTCCCCAGGTCGGATCTGTTACTCTCTGGAAGCTCAGACATTGTTAGAAATAAACTGCTATCAGCCAGCAAAGAAAAACCACAGGTAAAAGACAATAAAGATTAAGGGTTATCATGGTGAGCTGAGAGATGTTGAGAGAAGGGATGCAGCCATGAACAGGCATCCCAGTTACTCATAGTGGGGAGATATTGCAATTTTAAGCCTGAGGGGCTAGAGCAGGATGTAATAACCCCACTCACATGCATTTCTCAAACTTCCTGTTATTTGTTCTTCCACCTACATCTCCCTTCCTGGGTGTTGTGCTGTGTAAGTTGTACCACACACACCCTCAGACTGAGTGGGACCATTTCAGAGGTAACATCTAAGCAATAGTCTGTCAGATTGCTGAAAATACAGGAAACTCAGACCCAGTGAGTATTTCTTATTGAGGGGGTGAGAGGAGGGTTTTGTTTACCATGGCCTGTGTTCCCTGATAGATGTATCTTATTTTTTTACTTAAGTGGTAATTGCACTTCTATGAGTCAGTGCAAAGCAGTGCTCTGGTTTTGATATCTTCTGCAGTTGAAAGCTCAACTGAAGGATATAAAGGATATAAAGGCAGCAGCTTCATGACTAGATACAAATAATAAGAAGTTTTTGTCTTCAAGGAATTCCTCCTTCTGTGACACTTTCTTTTGGGTATAAATTATAGAGGAAAGCCAAATCTAATGGACATGGGATCCTTGATGATCAAACCGGTGCAACGGGTGATGAAATATCCCTTGCTACTCTGTGAACTCTTGAATTCGACTCCTGCTTCTCACCCTGACCACAAGGCGCTACAAGATGCCCTTTTTGCTATGAAAAACATTAATGTCAACATCAATGAACTTAAAAGGAGGAAAGATTTAGGTAAGAAAGAGGCACACTAAATCCGTTGGTCTTTGTAAGTTTGGGCTGGCAGTTATAAAAGAGGTTTCAATGCCAGTCATAGCTCTGCAACAGTTTTGTCTGCTGCTACCCAAGCTGTGTAATACACTGGGTTTCAAGAAGGTAATAGACACCTTAATGTCACTTGTCACTTGTCCTCAGCCAGCTAGGTTATCTGACTGGTAACTCCCAAAATATGAAAATTATGAAAGAATTCATGTTATATTTCATATTCATTGTCCATAATGCAGTTGCAGACACTGATAATAATTAAGATGCAGTGCTAGCACGATTTCTCATAGACTTGCCACACCGAAGCCCTGCCTCCTCCCAAGGCTAGCGTTGATAACATGGTTTTCATCATCTCAAGCATTTTCACACAAGATTACAGCAAGTGACATCAAAGTGTCTTCTCTCCAATGGTTTCATATTTGTGTACCCGTCCCTGTGAAAAGCCCTGCGAATACAGATTATTAGTGTCATGAAATTCTCTGTCTGCAGTGCTGAAGTACAAGAGGAATGATGATGAGGAGTCCCTTAAAGAAAAGTTTTCCCGATTCAACATCCACTCCATTAGCAAGAAATCCAAGAGGGTCACCAGCCATCTGAAAATACTGACAGGGGGAGAACCTCAGGTATTTACCCGTCCCACTGCAGATTTGCATTGACAGCTTCAGTTCTGCTTTTGCACTGGGCATTTTTTAAAACATTGGAAATTAAGTTTGTGGTATAGTCTTTTTTTTTTTCCTGCATCATTTATAAAGTTGTTTTCTGACTGTCACAGAAGACAGGAAAGATCTTTGTGACTGAAATAGAAAATAATGTAATGTGTTCTCCGTCTTTTCATTTTTCATCTAAGAGTTTCTCAAACTTCTGATCGACAGCAGAGAGGAAGTGATTGGTAGTTTTGTGAAATTCAGCCTGAGATCAGTGCTTTGTGGATAGACCAGCAATAGTTATTGTTGGTGCTCAGAACATGTTCTTGCTCCACTTGGTAACATTCAGGTTCTGAACCCACCAAGGAAGATGACCAATACTTCTGCTTAGGAAAGGCCATAGGGTTTGCCACTACACATGGAGGTACCTGGAATGTTAGTAGTCAAAAGTACCAGAGGCAAAGAATCCTGGGATAAATCAATGGGTGTGGGATGGCCAAAAATAAAACACACTTTCATAATTTCAAGGTTTTAATTTAAAACCTAGCAAGATAAACACTTTCAGGAAAGCTTAAATCTAAATCTCAAAGAAAATCAATTACAACTGACCTTGAAAATTATATACCTCACTGCATGAGATGGCTGATTAGACAAGGTCACTTGCCTTTCTAGATGTGACTTTATAAGATATATGTCAGTTTTTTCTATTTTGTTTTTTATCAGTGGTTTCCCCCTTTCTCTGATGCAAGCTACACACATTTCTTTTTTTCTGTTCATTTATTTATACAGTGGAAATTTTTGTATTCAGAATGGGACAACAGCAGGGTATAAAATCAGACAAAAATAGAATTAAATTTGATTAAGAGGAGATGTGATTTTCCTTTTTTTTTTCTTTAAAAGCCTCTGTTTTTTTGTTTGTTGTTTTGTTTTTTGTTTTGTTTCGTTTTTTAGTTAAGCTTAAAAAAATTGAGAATAATTTTAGAATCAGGATACATCTGTTAAGGATTCAGCCCTCTCATGCTTAATTAGACTACGAAAGTTTCCAATTCACATCCCTGAAACACGCTGTGACCCTTACAGCAAAACCACTGAAAACGAGACGTGAGAGTTCTCAGATTTCTCAAGTAAAAGGTAGGCAGAAATAAACCACATTTTCAGGTTTTTTTCAGCTATCATGTAAAAGTAGTAAAAGCCTATTGCCGACTGCTGAGGTTTCCAGCTGAGGAGCTGGCATTGCTTTAGGGGTAACAGCTCCACCTACAGCCTCTCTGGGGGAAAGCTCCCCATCACCCACAAATAAGCAATGCCATGAGATAAAAATATCTTTAAGTTTTTACTATGGTTTTCCCAATGGAGCAACAATACACAGAAAATCCAGAGTTTTATTGGCACACTTAGGTGTTCTTGTAATAAAGCAACTCTCTGCTTTCACAAGGATTACAAATTAAATTCTCTGTCATGTTGCCCTGGGCCTTTGACTTTAATTGGTTTAAAACTGGAGCTGGGGTGACGTAGGGGCTGATCTGTTCTGTTTTCAAAGGGAGGAGTTCATGGAAGGTTTGGGATTTTTTCAGCAGCGCTCTGGACATTTCGTTCATTAGCCAGACACTTTTGGGCTGCCAAAATAACAGTGCAAATGTCTATTCCAGGTAAAAGATGAAACTTTTAATAAAGAAGAAAAGCTGTTTCGAAGTTTAGAGAAGACCGTGAAATTGTGTGTGAAGGACATTTCACTCTCCTCACAACATCTACAGGTGGGTGGCTACAAACCATGCCTATAACCAGTTTAACACACATTTCTGCCACTGGGTAAGCAACTCCAAATTATTTATAGGCAGGCCTGTCTACATCACAATATTAAATAAATGAGCTGTGCTGTTGCTGCATTACTGAGCCCATGGCAAAGAAGTTCTGAAGCCCGTACTTCTGCACTTTTCCCCTTACACAAGCAGGTTCTGTGGAGCCGGGGTGCAGTGTGGAAAAGGTGCTGTCAGGTGGCACAGGTATGACTTTGAATCACTGTGTTAAGCTCTTGCATACTTGGCATATGACTCTTGCATACTTGCCACACTGGAGCAGCAGCAGTTTCTCATTAAATGGAATAAATGAGTTGCAGTCACATAAATGAAAATGTTCTAAAATACACACTTTGGATGTGAGGACTCCTTCCTTTATCCTGTTGCTAGGTTGTGTTCAGGGCTAGCACTAGAGGTACAGAATGCTCAACTGCTTTAAACGTCTTTGCTTTAATTCTCCTCTCCGAAGATGTGGGTTGGCTTGTAACTTATCAACTTGTCCCTCTCACGGACAACTTGCCAACTTTGTAGGTGGCATAAGGCCCTTCAAAGTGTAAGTATGCCCAAACCAGACACAAAGGTTGATTGAGAGGTAGGTAAAATCGATTGCCAGCTGGCTACAGCTTATCACAAACGCACCTTGTTTGGTTCAGCAAACAGTCAGTGAGCTCAGCTGACAAGGCTTGTTGCCTGGAATGGTGTTGACAGTTCCTTATGCAAACAGATGCACGCTGCATTAAGATTAAAATTCAGAGGAAGTTAAATATACTACCATAGTCCTACTTAGTCCTCCAAAAGAGGTCTTCGAGGTACGGGTCTTGAGCTGGTTTCTTGCTGAGGAGTAGCTAACTTCCAGTGGGACACTCATTAGGTCAGGGCATAATTTTTTCCATTGAAGATGAATGACTTGATTGCATTGAAAATAGACAAAACACAGGAAAATATTATCGCAGTAAATAATCCCACAATGGCTGGAAACTGCTCAGAAAAACACACATGTCTGATTCCATCAGTATTATTGCAAGTATCTGCATGAATGAATGCAGTATATTAAAAGAGATCATAATACAGTTTCATCTTCCTACCATCTTCCCATTTAGGATTCTATACATCTGGCTGCACAGAATATAACTGGGCTTCAGGAAATCTTGCAAGACAAAGACAACGAAGGCAACGACTGTTTGAAAAAACAGAGCACGAGTACAAATTTCTGTGAAGACCTTGTAAGTTTATGCTATGTCCAGTGTTACACAGCTATCTGTATGTGTGAGAAAATAGGACCAAGACTAGCACAGAATCCACAAAAAAAAACCCCTTAGGAATCCATTGGGAAAGGTGAGCAGGTTTTTTTGTTGAGTTTCTGAAAGAAATAAGGTAAAATTCAGTGTAAGTGCTCTGTGTTTCTCCTAGAAGAGCTGAAGAAAACTTCTCAGGCTAAACTCCTGGGTTAAAACTAAAATCTGTGTGCTACATTTGGATGTTTCACTTGAGCTTCAGACAAGAGCAGCACATCTGTGCTTTGCTACCATCACTTGCAGTTTTAGAGTGACTTTTGTCACCTTTGTGGTGCTCATGAACTATTAGCTCCTGGTATCATCGATCTGAAAATTTCAGCTTTATTACCTTTTCTCGGTAGGTAACTGTCCTTCGTATAGGGAAACCATGAAAAATCTGAATACGGCCCATAGGAATTAGAAAGCAATTTAAGAAAAAAAAAAAGGTAATGATTTTTCAAGTAGTCTATTGCTTTCAGGGCCCAAACAAACTCTAAAGCCTGGCTCTACAAAGGCAGACTAAAATGTCTCTTCAAAATGGGACAAGCTTCTTTTTCAAACAGCTACGAAAGCTGGAAAAATTGAGAGGTGGAGGTTTTCTTATGCTTTCCTAGGTTTGTGCCCACTAAAATATAGCCATTCAATCCTTACCAAAACACTGAAAACAAAGTCTGGCAACAGAAGGATCTTTGACAGACCACATCGTCCCAGATAATGACAGGGAACTAAGATGTTGTTTTTCTTTTCCTTTGAAGTTCCTGCATTTGAAAGAAATCTCAAAAATTAATCTCAGTAATCAGAAAGATATTTTCAATGTCTTTACAATGAATGAGTGCATGAAGTGCAGAAGAGTACCCTCCTCTATCATTGCAGTGGTGAGTGTGTCCAGTATACAAGAGGCCTCCATATTCAGAAACATCAAAGAAAGGCAGAAGCAATTCCACAAAACATGAACCAGAAGACTTTTTTTCAGAAAAAAAATTGTAACTCCTATTGACTACTCTGGCTCATGACCCAGTTATTCAAAAGGTCTATGTAATTAAAAAAAATTAAAATCTTATTTGTGTTAACTGTGGGAATTGTTAATAACCAAGTTAATTTCTCCATATCATCTATTTATTTCTGTGTCCTGAATTTACAACATTAAAAGGATTCTATATCCTATGTATAAAGCTTTCATTAATGAAAAGCTTTTGTCCTGATATCGCATGGTGAGTAGATGTTCTCACTAAACACTGTGTTCTTCACATGTTTTCCTAAAGGGTATTACCAATGGAGATCTCAGCAATGGGCTCAGGTTCTTTTTTTTTCCCTTTGTGCATTTGTCAATAATGAATACTTTCCTCTCTCATTATATTTTAGGGAAAATTTTAGGGCAGAAATCCATATTAGCCTCTTCTCTTCCAGAAATCAGCCCAGTTTTCCAGGTGGAAATAAAGTAGGAACTATCTAGGCAGCATACATCATTTTGGCTTTGGGAGAGCAATTCTGGTGCTAAAATGAATCTGTCCTCAACTATGGTATGTTACAGAGGGTAGAAAGACAGCTGTTCTTTTATTTTCACATTCAGTGCAACAACTTAATTCACATTGAATGTCCAAGAGCTTTAATGTGATGATACATTTCACTCACTACAAGCCTATGCTGTATTTGAACAAGTGATTTATGAAAATAAATTTTATTTCATGCAATATTAATCCCTTGAGACAATTAGAGACTAATGGAAAAGTCTGAGAAAGACTTTGTTTTTTTACCAGGTGTCTAATTTTGTTGATTACTGAAGATAAAACCAACAAGCATAACATAATTTAATCAAATCAAGTGATTGTTTGTGTTTGCTTAAACAGGAATTGAGTTACAGCTGTTTCCAGGAAAAAAAAAAAAAGAAAAAAANTTTCGTTGGACCACTTCACTTTGCCCAGTTTTTCCTCAGAGGTCACAGACTGAGGGCAATGCCACAGGCTGCATGTTCCAGGGACCATTAC
This sequence comes from Jacana jacana, assembly GCA_013400555.1. Classification (NCBI taxonomy): domain Eukaryota; kingdom Metazoa; phylum Chordata; class Aves; order Charadriiformes; family Jacanidae; genus Jacana; species Jacana jacana. The sequence continues at coordinate 47,973 of VZTM01032248.1, forward strand.
CAGACATTGTCAGCTGCAAAACTCTTACCTCTCCTCTGCAATGTTATGGAAGAGATTCTAACTCATTCTACACCTTGCTTGATGCTGCCTCTGACAGCAATGCTTTGTGAAGAGTAATTGACAGATTGCTTGATAGGCTGCCATCAGGCTTAACCTGTTACTGGGTCTGAAGAACAGAATGAACAAAGTAATAAGTACGTCTGTTTTATACCTTTCCAGATGGCTCAGCTGGACAAGCTTGTTTTGTCTCCTCTCTCAGCACTACAAGCCTTGTTTTCAGGCCCACAGAAGCTCATCCAGAAGCGCTATGACAAGTTGTTGGACTATAACAGCTACCTTCAGAGGTCAACAGGAGAAGAGCTGGAGCTGGCAAAGAGGGACTATGAGGCTCTAAATGCGCAGTTAGTGGAAGAACTTCAGGTATTCAACAGAGCAACCAAAAAGATTGTGTTGAACTGCCTGCATTGCTTCATCACCCTCCTCAGGAATATTACATCTGCAGCACTTCAGTCAAATTCTGCTGTGGTGGTGCCTGTTCCGGTAAGTACATTAGAAACAGGAGTAGTTCTGCCTTTTTTTGTCTTTTTTAATTTCTGTGTGATTTGGCTAGAGTTATGCAGGACACACACCTACAAGCTACACTGATTTTGTTTATTCTGCTAAGCACAGTCAGGTTTGCATTTGTTTCTTTCCTTGCAAGCTCAGCAAATGTCAAGTTCTGAGCTTAAGTTTTGTCAGGCCTGGATTTTTCATAGAGAATGATTCTAATGCAGCTGTTCCAGCTGCTACAGTGATAGTAATGGCAAGAACATTACAGTAAGGCAAAAAGGAGACAGCTGCTAGCATTTCAGTCTCCATTTCTTAGCATCTACCCCACATAGGCCAGAAAACAAAGGAAGAGAAATTATAAATCCATGAACTTTTAAATGCAAATATGCTGCAGAAGCTCCTGTGGACATCTCTAGGCAGTAAGGGATAACATTGCCTACGTTGGTGTTTTTAGAAAGTTCAAATAATTTCACTTATGTAACAAGAAGAACCAAAGATGCCTGTCTGAGCTGTACTGAAGGGCATCAGTTCCTCCAGCCCACTCAACTCTTTATGGGCACTATCACCACCTGAAGACTGAAGCTGAGAAATTGTTCTTAATTTGTTAAGATTTGTTAATTGTTCTTAATTTGTGTGAAAATCCTACAGTGTTTCAGTTTTGTTCTACTTTTGCCTAGAGGGCTTGAACCCTACCAAGAAACACAGCTGCAACAATGCCTTCCACACACCCAAATCCACTCACCCAAAACACAGCAAGACTCCAGATAGGAAACACATTGTAGTGAGGCAATTCTGGAGTATGCTTTTCCATAAAGGCTTGAACACAGCGCTTTATAGTCTGGGACAGATGAAAAATTAAGAAACCAAGGTCAGGATCAAAACATAGAGCTGTGCTGTTTAATAGGAAAATGAAGGCTTTTCCCACATGAAGAAATTGTATCCCTGTAATTTGACTATTTCATGTTTTGAAAGCTGTTGTATTGAAAGCATTGTTTTCTGTGAGGCTCTGCCTACAAAATTACCTTTTCTTTTTTCTGTTTATATCCACAAATGCATTTGGGGTTAGGCATATACCGAAGGCACTTATCCAGCCCCACAGACAGAGCTTCAGCTTACCCAACAATTTTTAACATGGTGCCAGCACCTGGTTGCACAAACACACAGCTTTAGGGTAAACTACTCCAAGTCTGACAGCACATCGACCACTCTGATAGCTGCTGAGACGCACATTCGCATCTGAAAGCAGGTGGCTCAGCAGCATAAGTGCAAGTCTGTTCATTTTCATGAATTGTAGAATTAGAAAATTTTTTAATGATTTAAATTAGTACATCTTTTAGATCTAATAGCAGTCATTAGAAACTTTCTTTAAGCAAGGACGTTTCTTTCCACCTGAAACCTAGCACACTATGGGCTCTGCAGAAGAGCAGAGACTTGTCAGATTTCCTGATTCCTAGCATTCAGTCCATTAAACCAGATCTGCTCTCTCAAGTCTCCTTAACATTTTGTTCCTGAGATCTAACCCACCTTTGCATTTGCAGCTGTCTTCCTCAAGCATCTGCGAAGTGCAGAATCAGTTGATAGAGGAGGTTCACAAGCTGAATTTTGTGAAAGAAAACAGCAGTGCAACCTTTATTGAGAGAAAATGGAGCTTAGAAAAAAAGAAACCTGCCCCTTCTCCAGTGAGTACCATACATCTGAACTGTGTATGATGTAACCTCTTTGGATTACTTTTGAAACAACCCATTTTTTATGCCACCTAGAGGTTTGGACTTGGTCTCTTCACTGGGGCTCTGAATCAGTTTGCTGGAATGAAGCTGTTCCATTAACCAGTAACTTCTGAAGATTTTTCACTCCGTTTTCATGTTATTATCTTGAAAATTCAATTAAAATTATCACTGTATATGTTAAGTCTAAGGTTGAATATGTAAATGTTGATTATTTCTTTTGTTAAATACCATGTGTGTACATTACAGTGTGTCTCAGTCTTCTAATTCAGATCATTTATTTTCCTCATCTTCCACTGTGGTTATATGTGCTGGTGTTTACAGACATATGCCCACACATACACCCACCCCCACATAGCAGAAGATTCAGAAAATCCAGCAGGAAATCTGTGTCCCCCTGGGTCCCAATCTTATCAGACACTTCCAGAGCTTTTAGGAGCCTAGTTGACAGTAAAAATAAAACTCAAGTGCAGATTTACAGGAGAAGCTGAGGAAGCCGTAGAATTCCTTTTAGCATCAGTAAGGCACATATGCTCTTGCTTCTGTGGTACATTAAGATCACATTGATGTGCAGCACCTCCCTCCCCGCCCTCTAACCAAACTCTGGCTGAATAAGCTTCCAGCAGATAATAGCATCTTGCCCTTATTTAGCACGGTAATTTCACACAAAAAGCATTCTGTTTGGGTACCACTTATCTTGCCTCATTGTGCAAGTTGTTATGTGACCTTAGCACACCTCAGCTGATTTTTGGATTATGATTTTTTTGTGATACCACATAGGAATTCAAAGATCACTGCTACAGAAAAACAATTAAGCAAGTGACAGCTCACATACAGAACACCCTCTCTTTGAGAGCAGGGAACAGACTATGAGGTCTTTAATTAGTGTAAGTCCTCTGTTTCTTTAAGATCTGCCCTTTATTGCTCACCTATGAATATAGCAGTTGGACGGGTCCTTGCTGCATATGCAAAGGAGCTTTGGTTACAGATAGCTGTGTAAGTAACTCCTTGACCTGTGTGTAAAAATGTAGGGTCAGTTGCCACATGCAGCACACACGCATATGCTGTTGTTTATGCATCTGTGATTCTCTGGAAATGCACTCAGCGTTATTCCCCGTGAATAATTGTGTTTTTCAGCTCGAATCCCCACGTCAAACAGAAGGCCACAGGTCCAAGCTGTTGACGACGTACAGCACAGAACTGCTGTACCAAGCTAAGCGCAAGTGCAATGCCACACAGGAATTTGATATTGATTTACATGAAGGAGAACTGGTGGCTGTTGTGGAGCAAAAGGACCCCTTCGGAAGTACGAGCAGATGGCTTGTTGACACAGGAAGTAAGTTCTTTGCACAAACATCCCAATAACAGCTTCCCTTCGGGATATTGATTTCTTTTCATTCTGGCCCCATCTGTTTGCCTCTGTCACACTTGACAGCTGCAGAAAATGGTTGGCTTTGAAATGGTTTTAGCAGTATTTTGCTGTTTATTTTCTCTCTTTTTATTTTGGTGTCTAGTCCTTAGAGGGTATGTGTATTCCTCCTTCCTGAGGCCTTACAATCCAGCCAAAATGCAAAAGGATGTACCAGAAAACAGCTTTGGTGATGACGATTTTGACAATATCATCCTCTTTGTCTCTTCACGGCCCTCTACTGACGGCAGCGCAAGAAGTTCGGGGCACGAGAAGAGTGACAGCAGCTCATCTCTTCACTTCTGTGAAAATCCCACAATTAACGGCACAGGGACTGATGATTTTCAGGATATGGATGATCAGCATGTAAGTATGATACACACCTGCCTGTCCTCTTCTTGTTTCTATTTCAATTCGGATTTATACTGCTTATAAATGAAATGGTTTCCTCTTACACCCAAAAAGACTGGCACTAACTTGTCAGTATGACACGGGAAATTGTTATCCTCTGTTCTTTGCATTTCTTAAATAGCTGCAAGTTAGGAAAAGATAATCAATTAAACCATGAATCACAGTTCTGTCTCACAGAAAGCACACCATTGCATTACCTCACCCTACACACAATGCCTCAAGGTTCTCCTTGCAAAAGAGCTCAGGTTGAGTGACTTTTCCACTTACCATTAACAAGAAAGCTGTGGTAAAATCAGCAAGACACAGAAGTGACTTGTGTGCCACGCTGGAGTATCGGAGGCTTTAGGAGAGGTGATTCTCCCTGAGGAAACCTTGCTGGAAAATTCTCCGACCAATCTAAGGCCGCTTGGTGTGACAGAAACAGTGAGCTGAAAACCTTACTAGTGTAGTAAGGTGATGAGGTCTTGGAGATTGGTTTGTTCTTCCCCACGCAGAATTCCCCAGATCCTTCAATTTTACTTTTATCTTGTCCCTGTTCATTGTAATCTGTCTAGCACTTGCAGACCATATAGTTGTGTACTGGTTTGTATACATTATTGCACATTTTCTGCATGCAGAATGTATACCCACAATGATAGGGTAAGATGTAGCTACATTTCTGAATTCACATTTTAGTTTTTGTGGTTTTCCTTTTTCAGACCTTCTATGCTGTTTACGCATTTCAAGCAAGAAATGATCAGGAACTCAGTCTTCAGGAGTACCAGAAGGTTAGGATACTTCGGTTTTCTGACCTGAGTGGCAATAAAGAATGGTGGCTAGCAGAAGCAAAAGGTCAGAAAGGATACGTACCATCTAATTATCTCGGGAAGATGACATACGCTTAGGAGGAGAAAGGCCCATTGAGCCAGTTTCTCTGCAGCAGACAGAATAATCATCTATTACAGTTTGCAGCAAGCAAGGCAAACTCACGAGTGATTGACAGAAGCCATGGTATCTGGTACAGCACACTGATGATAGTGAGAACCTCCATCCTCTAAAAGCCATCACCTTGTCAAGACCTGAGGGAAGAAACATTTAACAGGAAGACTGATTCTGATTAACATCCTGAAGATCTTGCTTTTCTATTACCCCATAATTTTCTCTTTTGTCAAAGCATCCTATGCCAAAAGTCAACCTACAACTACAAATCACAGCTAAAATTATGTTTTTCTTCCATGATATTTAGCAAATAATATTCAAGATGAAGGGAATTAGCCTTGAAAAAGGACAGTCTTCAGGGATGCTGTAATTCAGGCTGAATTGTTCCTGAACAGCTATCTCAATGAACACAGACACATCTTAAAACTTTAGCTTTTTGGCTATCTGTTTTTACCCTCAGCCCCTTTTGTAATGAACCTTTTTCTCAGTGGAGATTATTGGAGTGGGAAAAGGGTTTCATTTTTGCAGGAAGCATTTCAACTTAAAACATACCAAATGTGGTGGTACCCGTGGCTGGTCCCAGGGAAGGAGGTATGCTTAGTTAAATATGGAAGTGGGGGGAAAAGAAGAGGGGGCACAAGAAACAGGTACTGTGAAATAAAGAAGTTATAATTTGCAAAAGAATTACAGAAGTACTTCATATGTTAGGGAACAGTTTGTAACGATATGAAACCACTCCAGGTTTGAAGTTCCACATATGTCTCGACACTAACTGCTTTGTTGAGCAAGAACTATGTAGTGAAATGAAACCCGTGTTACTTCATAATTCTCCATGTCTGATGTTAGATTGACCAGTGAAGAATGTATTGATGAGCTGATTCACTGCAGAATTCAAAGCCCTGTACTTTGCTAAAGTATCTTCAGAATTGTCAAG
>VZTM01032248.1:54883-79227 GCA_013400555.1 Jacana jacana
TTAATTAAGGCCAGGAGTCAGAGAAAAAAAAAATTTCTGAAGAGTTAGCTCTGAGAACTCAGCTTGAGTCACAGGGAGAGCTTTGATTTTGAGTGTTAGGTACATTCCTTGTGAAAAATCAGGCTCTGTGAAGGTGTCTCAAAGTGTTCTCAAATGCTGCTCTCCAAAATATTCACTAGGTATCCTGAAGTAACAAGGAATGAAGGATGAAATATACTGGAGCTGGCCATCTACATTTCATTGAACTTCTCTGGGACTTGGGAACTCCTAGTAGGCCACATGAAATCCCAGTGTATGATTAGGACGTGTACTAATTTTTATATTGTAGGATAATTTATATGACTTTTATGACCTCATAATTTGGGATCCAGAAAAACTACTTTATTAGGTACCCAGGCGGACTGGTTTACTTGATTTCGTAAAAATTTAAGCTGTTATCATTTGATATTCCAGACATATAGCAAATGTTTATTTTTAAAACATAAATGCAAACTGCAATTGCAAAAAATTAAGAATCTAAAGCCTTCCTACATTAAGGAGATTTACAACAATTAATATTAGACTTGCTCAGACACGTTTTTAAGGTAGTGCTTTAAATACTAGAAGTGAGCTGTGTCAGGGCTCCAGAAACTACTAAGAATGTGCAGTGGGTTTGCATCTGTTTCTTTAACATAGAGAAGGTCACAGTATTCTAGGAGTTTTCTTAACCTGCTTAATGACAAAGCCAATTTCTTTTAATTTAATTGGGGACAGGCTGCAGTTTAACAGTTTGATCTTGCATTTATTCAAATGTGAGTTTTACTTACTTGAACCGTTGTGATAATAAGCATGCACACCTACTACCAAAATTCCAGGGAATATTTTCAGCGTTGTCACTGATAACTTGGAATGCAGAAAATGTCCAAGCCAACGAACAGCAGGGAGTCTCTGGCTCTGACCTCTGGCATCCGTGTGTTTCACCACCTTCCCTCTGCTTGGACAGTGCTTGTGAACCTTAAGTAAGGATTCACCTTTCCAATGCAAGCACAGACTGAAGAGTTATTCCTTGTGACCTTTTGTCTTAGGAAGTGTCATGAGTAATTACATCCTTCAAACACTGAAGTATATTTTTGCTGTCATTTTAAGATAGCTTGTAAAAATACAGCTATGTGAACAGCGGACCTAACACATGCAATAGGAAACACGGCCATGACATCCCTGTGCCCATAAATCTATTCCTGATAATTCCTCGTACAATATTGTTTGTTTAGAAATGGTAAAAAAATAATCTTCTTTTAAATTATTGTAATAATAAAAATCTATTTTTGTAAAGATGTTTCTTTCTTTCCTTTTTTTTTTTTTTTTAACAAAACTATTTCCATAAGCAAAAAGCTTTATATGCTACCCGGGATCTGCCTTCTGTTGTCAACAAGCATCACTGCAAAATTAGCAGAGCAAACAGAGTCGTCTGAGATACAATACTGCATTCCCAGCATGCATCCTAGCTTATCTATCAGTATATTAGTGCTCATCAAACACTATCAAAACACCAAGCAAGTTTCCAAATACACATCAAGTTTCTAAATGTCAGCTTAGTTCTGTTCTTTTCTAGCTGCTCCTGAGGTTGCGACCATTATTTACAGCTGTATCCAGCCAGAGCTCTGTCATGAGTTGTAACACATAGAAGCTTGTGTTACTGAAATAAATTACAGGACTTTCTGCTAGATCTTTCCTCTTAGACTCAGATATCACCTAGTCCAGACAGAGGGAGCATTCATGGAACCAAAGCAATCTATCATTTCACAGTGCTAAGGATATCAGAATTTGGGCATCTATGAGAAGACATAATATTTACGTGGAAGCAAAACATTATCATACCAATTTATAAAATAGATAAGGAAAGTCTAGTAACTATTTTTCTTGTAAATCACAGAGCAATTTAGCTTGGGGATAGAAAAATCACAGGACTATTTTACAGTCATTTTTTTTCTAAATATAAGGTATGCTTTTCAAAATTCAGAAGGGCCTTCCTTCTTTCTGCCCTACACTAGATTCCTCAACCTGACGTGCAAATTCAAACAATCCTGTAGAACAGACTCCTTTCCTGAAAATACAGTTGTAATTCCATCCTAACTATAACTTCAAAGCAAAAAGCAACTGTTCCCTTTCATCTACTCTGTTTTTTAGCAGTGCCTATCTTACATAAACAAGCTAAACACCAGATTTAAAAGACCAGGTCTATGCTATAAATCCTTCCTGATATAATACTTCAAAGAATCACAATCCTAACTGACATTTTTTTATACCAGCAGAAAGAGATTTTATATTTCATTTAGAAAGCCGGAAAAGTCATAGTGGAAGAAAGTCATTTGCTGATACAAATTGCCATTCCACTGCAGGTTTTGTTAATATAGTGATATCAGCCAGTCCAGTTAGGCTTGGCCTTATTAGAAGGAAAAGACAGGTATGTATAAAATGTATAGCATAAGTTATTTTGTTCTAAATAAATAGGACATAACCTACGGTCAACCCATGGCAGAGTTACAGATGCAAAAACATCAGGATACACTTGAATCAGGTCTCAGAGGTATTTTAAATGGCACTAGCTACCACAATTTAAAAACAAAGATCAATTTTTTCTGCCCATATTGGTATCTGTAGTAATCCGCACAGTTCAGATAAAAGCTTGTGAACTCTCGCAAGCAAAATTCTATGTATATTCAGAAGCAAGACAGAGGCAGCACCTTGAACCTTCCTACGGGAGAGGTTTTACTACTAGAGCAAACACTTTGCATAGGAGCACTCCAGCCATTAAAAGAATCTATCTTCACACTCTGCTTCACGGCGTAGGCAACATTCTCATGATTAACATCTAGGAAGAAAATATGCCTTTTGTTTGCTAATGGAAACTGCTTCAGTGTCTTTTCCTACTGTACCACCATTAAAAGCATTCTAGAAAGGAAGGATTTGCTGCTCAAAAAGCAATAAAAGTTCTGGATTCCTCTTGCTGTTATTTTTAAATCACCCTGGAAGCTGCAGTCACTACAAAGACAGAGCCTTTCTTTTTCCCTCCAGAGGAAATAACAGTTGAAAAAGCATGTAAATTCTCTAGGTAGCTAAGGCAATCCTGAGTAAATGAAACTATTCCTTTGGATGTTTAAGGAACCCTAGCCTAAAACTTAATTGTGGAAAAGGGAAAAGAGGTATGGGAAATAGTCACATGTATCAGCTTTACACATACCTAAAAATATAGAATGGCTAAGAAAAGCTGTACCTTTCACCTATGAAGGTGTGAGACATTTTCATGGTTAGAGATGCTTCCCTCATCACAGAAGGAATGGAGGGAGAATTGCTGAGTGCTGGTCACAGACAGCAAGACTCAATATCCTTTTCCAGTGCTCAGCCTGAGCTGGTTCTTGAGAGTCAAACAAAGCCTAGGGCAGCTGGGACGAAGAAAGGGACCACAAGCTGCAGAGAACACTTCAGGGGTGCGAGTGGAGAGCTAGAAGACCTGATACTTTCTTATGCTTGATACCTGTCTTAGTTGCAGTGGTAAAGCAGTAAGTGTAACCCACACGTGGCTGGGAAAGGTTTGAAGGAGTATAACAGGAAGCCCCCAAGAGGCAGTCACAGCACCTACAAACCTCCTTTGCAACAGCAGCTGGACTAAGCACAAGACTGCGCTGGAGCTGAGGAGGCTTATGTTTGGCAAAATGAAGAGAGAGAAAGCTTATCCCGCCCAAGGTCCTGGAAGTGGGAATTTGACATATTCAGCTTGAAAAATAAACCCCTCAGAGAGAAATTCCTCTTCCTCTCCCTACATCCCTCCTTCCCGTTTGTAGTATTATTATCAGTTAGGCAGAGGACTGGACATGCTGGTAGGATACAAGTCTCCTTGGACCCAACTGATGTCTGGATGCAACTCTGCACTGGCACAGCTTCTCTATTGCAATAATCCTGTGGCATCTGCTCCATTTGTTCCTGGAACTGAAACACTGAGTAAAAATGAAACACGGATATGTAAACACAGACATTACAGTTCCCATAAAAATTGTGGAATACATTACTCAGTGTAACAAGAAGACTTTTCCTATAAAGGGGGTTATAAAACCCCCTTCCCCCCCCATTATTCTTTAAGCAAAATATGAGCGTTTATTTTCACGAAGGGCGAAAAGAATATATTCAGACCTCTAAGCCATCTTTTAAATTTGAAAAATCTATGCTACTACAAATATTTTTGACCTATTTTAACAGATACCATACCTTCTATCACTATTTCAGACACTTGCAAATCCACAAAAGAATGAGTAGAGGGGAAGAAAGGAATCCTGTGGCTTGAGGAGAATCTGCTCCTGCCCAAATCAAATAAACTCTCTGTCCCCTGAATGCTATGGGAGGGACAATGGCATATTAAGATCCCAGTTCTGGGTTACATGCCTCCTAATAACTGGCCTACCAAGTTCCAGACCACGAACCTTGCATCTTCAGACCTGAAAGCCAAGACATGCTACCTACACGCTACCTACCACTTATTTTCCATTCACACTCAACAGGACAACACTGAATACGGGACAGTATTAAGGTTTTTTACACATTCAGAAAGCTTGAACACACTGTTTTGGCTCTCTTCTGCTCTTTTTACAGTTTAGGGAAGATTTATGTTCTGCCAAAGCTCATTTATCCTCCCTCAGAGAGTTACAACAGAATAACCCATGAAGTTTCTCACTGTATAAAACAAAAGCAGGCCGCTTAAAATTCTCACTTTAAATAGAGTATGTTGTTTAAGCACAACTTTTTGAAATCATTTAACAGAAAACACTTTTTTTCCTAAGGAACTTTATAATTAGGAATAAACTTCATTAAGTCTGCACAATATAGACAACTCTGAACAGATGAAGTATTTTAAGCATTGGAAAATTGGGTGAAAGAAAAGCAGCAATGATTCCCCAGATTAACAATACTTTTATTAATAACATTTAAGAATGACAGTTTCACTAAGTTAAATTTATTAAGCGTCCACATAAATCTGTTTGATTTTTTTTTTAATACACCAAAATACCCAACTTTTATAATTTCAAGTTTCAGTGCTTTGAGCTAAAAAACAGGAGCACAAAGTTTGACCTCCTGTATAACATAGGTTTTGGGGTTCCCTGATTTAACTGCTGTTTCAGTCCAGTAACTCGGGGATTTTCTTTAAGAAAAACATCAATGCAGCTGTTTCACAGATCACAACCAACAAAATTAGCAAGCAACCAAACCATACTACTTCTTGAGTTTCTTTTGAGCAGCCTTCTTCTTGACCATTTGTAACCTTTTCATAGCATTGAGCTGAGATTCCTGAGAAGTTGGACCTTTTAGGGAGGTTGACTGATTACCAGTATCTGATGTGGTTTTGCTTGCACCGCCCCCACTGTTACCTGCAGTCCCACTGTTGCCATTCCCACTGCTCACCTGGTTGCTGGTGCTTGGTGCAGTACTGCTGGGACTAGGAAGACCTACTTTGCTTACATTATCACTGCTTACCGAACGGCTAAGAGTGGTTTTCCCCAGTGTCAGAGGTGGAGGAGGTTTCAGCTGAACCGGGCTTGTGCTGTTGTTGGCAGAAGCTATTTTTGACCCTAGTCCTGTTTTGGAAGTTGCCAACCCTGACAAACCCACAGGTTTCTGGTTATTTGAAGAAGCTGCAGGTTTCCCACTGGTGCTCTGTGCTGTTGATCCCAGTTTGGCAGTTGATGGGTTGGCAGAGGAGGTTTTGGCTGCAAAAGCAGCCCATCCTGTAAGGCCGCTGGTTGCTGAAGAGGAAACACTTGTACTGGCCGAGTTCCCCGAAGTTGCTGCTGAGGTCTAAAATAAATAAAACATTATTCTTATTATAGTAGCATTCATTTGTGTAACACATTACAACAGGAACAGGTCGAGCCTCTGTTTCAGATCTTTTCCCAGGAACACCCAGTAGACATTATTTCATCACTGGTCACTACAGTTAAAAGTACTAAGAAGAAAAGGAAAGGATGCCAGGTGCAGCCAGCTTTTAATTTCCCAGCCACATAAAAACAGTATTACCTTCCCCACCCCCCCCTCCAATTTCTTCTATACAGCTAGCAGGCTATCATATGGCATTGTGATGCCCTCATAAATTTAAAAAGATGGTTTAACAGAAGTACTACAAAAAGCCCAAATTTGTGAAGTATAAAAAAGGGAATCGAGCCCCCTCCTTTTCTTGTTTACTGTTATTACCTGCCGTCACTTTTTAACAAGATGACAGATGCTCAGGCAAAAATCAAACAGTGAGAAATTGAGTACTGGCTTTATTACAGTCTTTTGGTGAAACTAGCGGTGTCTAAACTTCTCTTTCCTTCCCTTCCCTCCTCTTGACTCTAGCAGCCCATACCATAGATACATTTAGAAAAATAGTCACTTCTTTCCTGCAGTGTTCCCATGCAAGTACTGCAAAAACCAAGCTTCCTGCAAACAGTTTTCCTTGCCTGCAAAGGTAATGAAATTAGCTGCACTTCCCATACCTTAAACCCTGTAATACCCAGTTTTCAGACTGGGATAATACACACATTGAGTTATTAAACCAGAGTTATACCAAACAGCAGAGTCAAACAGAACCTAAGCACTCCTGTTCAAGTAATACCCCTTCTACAATATATCCAGACAGTTTCTAAACAGTAGACGATGGATGAAAACAGGCCTTGCTCTTACAACCTGTTGAGGGCACATAAAATAAGTGCTGAGGTGAATATAGTTATTCACAAGTGTAACTGCGTGAGCAATAACCATCACATTATTCCCGATGCTTTGCATCCAGGCAGAACAATGGCAAATATAACTTTGAGCACAAGAATAAAAGCTTTGATTCTGAGTTAAAGGTGTGTTTTCCTAGGAAAGGGTTATGCTTTGTTAGGCTACTAATGCTGCTTCTGGTTTAGCACCTTTGACCAACTTGTGACAATATTTGTTAAATAACCTGGCGAAACAAGAACATGAGGCAATGTATACAGAAAGCAGCTGCTTCCCAAATTAGGTCTCGCAAAGCCAGCTAGAATTTCCCTATTATAATGAGAAAAAGCCTTTTAACTATCAAAATATGCATATGTTACTTTACCACAGAGAGCAAACAACATCTTTTATATAATTCATAGAATCATAGAATTATTTGGGTTTGAAGAGATCTTAAAGATCACCTAGTTCCAACCCCCCTGCCATGGGCAGGGACACCTCCCACTAGAGCAGGTTGCTCAAAGCCCCAGCCAGCCTGGCCTCGAACACCTGCAGGGTGCATCCACAACTTCCCTGGGCAACCTGTTCCAGTGTCTCACCACACTCACAGTAAAGAATTTCTTCCTAATAGCTAATCTAAATCTACCTTCGTTCAATTTAAAAGCATTACCCCCTTGTCCTATCGCTACAGTCCCTGATAGAGTCCCTCCCCACCTCTCCCCTAGCCCCCTTCGGTACTGAAAGGCTGCTATAAGGTCTCCCTGGAGCCTTCTCTTCTCTAAGAACCCTAACTCTCTGAGCCTGTCTTCATAGGAGAGTTGCTCCAATCCTTGGATCATCTTTGTGGCCCTCCTCTGGACATGCTCGAGCAGGTTCATGTATTTGTTATGCTGGGACCCCCAGAGCTGAACTCAGTACTCCATTTGGAATCTCACAAGAGCAGAGTACAGAGGCAGAATCACCTCCCTCTACCTGCTGGCCATGTTTCTTTTGATGCAGCCAGGATACAGCTTCCTTTCTGGGCTGCTAGCATACACTTATGACAATTTCTACTTGTATAAAATATCATTAAAAAAAGTCCATAGAGCAAATTCTGTTTTCTCCCTTGTAACATAAAATACAGTCAAGAGCTGGATGCTTTAGGGACTTATAGTTGAATTGAGGGAGTTCTTACCACACTTTTAGTGTTAACGCAAAACCACTACGCCATGGCACTACTCAGTACACATAGTAGAGCAGACTATTTGCATGCATGGTTCTTGTGAGAAAAGATTGGTCTGATTGAAAAAAACATAATCTGTACAGTGAAATGTAAACTCTTCATCTGGAAAATCTCAACTACATTACCTTGACTTCTGTTCTCTTGAATGCTAGAAAAGTTGGTGGGGTCTCAGGTTTTAACTTAATTTCTGGCTTCTTGACCAATGGGTCCTTCACAGCTGGTGCAACTGAAACCACTGCAGGAGCTGGTTTTTGAGGTGGTTTTTGTGTCTTCTGAGCCTACGTAAGTGGTAGGAAAAAAAAAACTTAAATTAGTTATGAGACCTATAACATTGATTGTTTTGACTGGTAACAAAAAGCATGAGCATTATCAGACTGCAATCTAGCTTTTACAATTTGAAGCTGAATGGTGCCTGAGAAATAAGGTAATAGGAGATGTTGAGGTAGTGCTGAGTATGGTCTGAGGACAAAGTCCAGCCAAAAAGCACACTGAATAGTACTTTCTGTTTCAGCTTGCAAGAAGTGAAAGTGTTCACACTTAGGGAACAGGAAAGCCCTGGGTCTTCACAGAAAAAAGGCCAAGACAAATGAACTTGAGGAAGACAGGGACATAAGCCAGCAGTATGGAGATGCAGGCTGCAAGAGTCTGCTAAGAAGTGGCAAGTAAAATGGTAGAATTTACACAGACAGAAAAAGGAAAGGCATATTGAAGGCAAACACTGTATGGGTGCAATGGCTATCCTGTGCAAAAACAGACCTCAGGCAAACACCTGAATTCAAAAGCCTGCTAGTCATCAGAATAATCATGTATTTCAGTTGGTGATGACATCTCCTAGACCTGGATCTTACATTGCCTTCTTCTCTTGTGTCTTAGTAGAGCTGTTTCAACAGATAACAATTTGTTAACATAAAATAGTTCCAAAACAGAACTCATTTCCTGCTGCATAGCAGCGTTTCATGTTAACATGTCAGAACTACAGTGATGTGAACTAATGGTTAATGTCTCATGCACCCAAAGATGCTTTCTTACTCTGATGTTTGTTTCTCATGATGAGATGAGTGGAATTCCTGTGGGATCAGGAATAGTCTTGTTAAGTCAAGAAATTAACATGCAGATCAATCAAAATAAGGGGATTTTTTTTCCCTGGAATGTGCTACCCTCAGCTTATTGTTGAGCCTGAGAACACTCAGCACTTAAAATCAGGCCCAAAATTTGCAGTCTTGTCTTATGGGAAAACATCCATTCATGTTCTAAGCTGAGAAGAAAACTAAAACTGTAGGGCTATTTGGAAGATATGTACTAAAAACTGAGTATCACCTGAAATAACAAAAGTTTTCAACTGCTGCTTACCGAGTAGGAAATAATCCTCTTTCACTGTTATTCACTCAACTTCAGCTTTCTAAATAGCTTTAAGAAGCACATTACAAGATTTTTGAGATGCCACATTGAAAAACACAGCTGCAGCAAGGGAAGCACTGCTGAGAAAAATGGTTCTCCAACATGCTTCCAAAGACTTCTAATCCATAAAATACTCTCACATATTAGAAATAGCCTGCTGTATTTAAATAGTGCTCATACAAGACAAAAAACTGACTCCTACCATTCTCTTCATCTGCCTGGTACAGCGGGCACAATACCATACAAGTCGAGGATCATTCACTTCCTTGTCTGTCACCTGAGGTTTATGGCAATCCTGGTGATAGAGATTATGGCACTCCTGACACTCCACTAGCTGATTCCCAGAAGTGACTGTCATTTGCCTGCAGAGCAAATAGTTAAGAACAGATTATGGGAGAAAGCACTTAAAGGATTATCAATTGTTGGAAATTTTGCAAGGCTTAAAATATTTTTTCTTTCACAAGTATTTTCTACCAGTGGCAAATGAAACACATTCCTCTTCTTCCTGTAGGAGTTCTTCCCAAATTAAATATTTAGACGTTCTCTATTTTTTAAAGGTAATTTCTTTCAAGAAAGTCTAAAATTTATCTAGAAATTCTAAAACTATTTAACACGTGTAGATGCCACTTTTGATTTCCTTGTTTGATTTTTATATTAGAAATTTAAGTCTCACCTGCTTTGCTTCACCCGGATGTTTATGGACTCCTCACTGTACACCAATTACGATGTCCTCATTATATCAGCATATGAATGCCTACTCTACATTTGGGTAGTTTTGCCATAAACTGTAGAGCAATACAGTTCACGAACAAATGATTTCTCAATGACGAGCTTGTAAGAGTGCTTTCTGCTACAGGATTTAAATCATCCAAGCTGTGTACTACTAATAAGATGTATACGACTTAAAAGATGTTTTATTAGCCATCCTTTTGGTCCCTACTAAACAGACACATCAAATTTGAGATAATACCAGAATCATGGAAAGATGGAATCAAAAGGATTAACAGTGCAGTCCTGCCTAGAAGCAAACATGTAAGCTGGTGATGAGGACCTAATTTTGCGTGGGCCTCTGGTGAAAGTAATCATCCTATATAAATGACAAATTAGTGATAAACACATGACTGGGAGTATGTCTGTGAATTAGCCAAAGACCATTTTCCTAATGATTTCTTCTTTCAGGTGACAAATCAGGCTATTTAATTGCTAAGCTGCTTTTGCTGATATCCCTGAGGAGCAGGTACCCAGGTAACCATGGAAACTCTATTTGTAGATGGGTGGGGAAAGGTAATACCTTATTTCTTTATATAACAGGAAAATGAAGTTCTGAAGCTATTGTCCATATAGATACTAGAACATTTCCTAAGAAATATTTCTCTTTTAAATGGGCTATTTAAGAACATTGGGAGAAATCTTTCTGAAATTCCAGGACCCATTATTTTAGATGAAGGATATTTCAAAACCTGTTTTGTTTGTTTGTTATTCCTAAATAAACTGGGTCAGTACAAAACAATAATTTTTCAACCCCATGTTTCAAGGGAGGAGACTCATTCTATTTTAAAATTACAAAGACTGATAAAAAAAACATGAACTCTTCATGTCCAGAAATGAGTTAAACCAGAGTTATTTTAAATGATCTTTCAAAACTAGGCTTTTTAAAAGACATATACTTTTGGGGTTTTTTGAGAGACAGAGCTCACTATCACCTGCAACTGCATATAGAATTTCTTCTTCATATAATCAAGAAGCCATATAACTGGTGAGTTTTGTTTATCTAAGATCTGCAGGTATCGGAGAGGGTGAAGTTATTTCAATACCCCCTCTCTCCCTCTCTCCCAATGCCTAACTTGGTATAAAAGAACAAGAAGAAAAACACCATAGGCATCAAATGTTCAATACTCCTAATCACTATGAAAATAGATTTGACACTTGGCAAACCTTGAAGAAACATTGAATGTCTCTACTTTAGTTTTCACATCTATAAAAAAAGGAATATTCAAATGCATTCTTTTGCATTTGTGAACCCACAGCTGGGTTCTTGTTAACTTGTTTTCTCAAGCAATATCAATAACCCTTTGGCTATGAACCCCACCTACTCTACAATTGGACGTGTTTTCATTCACAATTGATTGACTTGCTGGTTGAGTTATTAAGAGATGTCATTTTCTAAGATTATTCATACTTGAATCATTTTACAGAGTATGCAGTGCTTTTGTATTTGATATGCTATTATTTCAGCTCAAGATAGCCATCCCCCAAAAGGGCCTACGTATTGAAAGCTGAGCAGTAATTAGTGGAATACTGTCTAACCAATGTGGTGGATTCTGAAAGTCTGAAGCATGAGTAATCTGAAAAACACCTTGTCCAGCTTGAGCTGGAGACCAAAAACCACAGGACATTGGTTCCAACAGGTTTAATGTAAAATAAATCCTGAGTGTTGGGAGATTGCTGCCATCCCCTCTCTCATGGGTTGTTTATTTCCTCACTGTGCTCCTCCCTCCCTCTGGCATCAGCTTAATGACAGCTATTCTAGTTACAGAATCATAGAATGGCTTAGGTTGGAATGGATGTTAAAGATCACCTAGTTCCAAACCTCCTGCCATGGACAGGCTCAAAGCCTCATTCAACCTGGCCTTCAACACCTCCAGGCATCTCCAACTTCCTTGGGAAACCTGTTTAAGTGTCTCACCACCCTCAGAATAAAAAAATGTCTTTCTCATATCTCATCTATCATGGAATCTACCCTCTTCCAGTCTGAAAATGTTACCTCTAGTCCTATCACTGTGTGTCCTTGTAAAAAATCCCTCTCCAGCTTTCTTGTAGGCATGCTTTAAGTACTGGAAAGCAGCTATAAGGTGTCCCTGGAGCCTTCTCTTCTCCAGGTTGAACCACCTCACCTCTCTCAGCCTGTTCCCCATGGATGGTGTTTCAGCCTCCAGTCATCTTTGTGGCCCTCCTTTGGACTCACTCCATAAGGTCTGTGCCCTTCTTCTGTTGGAGGTTTCAAAGCTGGATGCAGTACTCCAGGTGGTGTCTCACCAGAACGAAGTAGAGTGGCAGAATTACCTCTCTCAACCTGCTGGCCACATTTCTTTTGATGAGGCCCAGGATGCATTTGGACTTCTGGGTTGCATATTGCCAGCTGATGTTGAGCTCCTCATCCACCAACAGCCCCAAGCCCTTCTCCTCAGGGCTGCTCTCCATCCTTTCTCCACCCAACCTGCACTTGTACTTAGAATTGCGGTGACCCAGATGCAGGACCTTGCACTTGGCCTGAATGAACTTCATGAAGTTGGCATAGGCCCACCTCTCAAGCCTGTCTAAATGCCCCTGGATGGCATCCCTTCTTTCCAGTGTGTCAACCGCACCACACAGCTTGGTATCAATGGCAAACTTGCTGAGGGCGCACTCACTCCCACTGTCCATGTCACCGACAAAGATGGTGAACAGCACCAGTCTCAGGACCAACCCCTGAGGAGTGCTGCTCATCACTGCTCACCACTTCAACATCAAGCAGTTGACAACAACTTGAGTGCAACTATCCAGCCAATTCCATCAAGTGGCTCACCTGTCAGATCTGTATCTCTCCAATTTAGAGACCAGGATGTCATACAGGACAGTATCAAATGCCCTTATTCAAAAGGAGAAAGAACCTGTCTTGACTGCAAGATATAGTTACTCTATTAACTGAAAAATGTGTCTATGTGTAAATTAATATTAAATGATCATGAAAAGAGGAGCAACACATGCAGATCTCATAATAATGCCACTAGAAATGTTTTCAGAAGGGAACTGTTTTTTGTTTGGTTGGGAACTGTTTGGTTGGTTTTTTTTAAATGCTTATCATTAGTCCTTAATATTTAAAATATTGTTTTAAAAACTTGTTTTCCAATGATAAACAATCAGCATTGGTCATTATAGGTTTCTCATGTTGTCTAGCTTTATTTTTCACCTGACCCTTCCTGAAGAAACGTTGGTTGTCTCATTAAAAGCTTCCATATTCAAGAAGTCATTCTTATTCATGAAATATCCTTAAATTTATCATTTATTTTGGATACGTGCTTAAGAGATTTCCAGAATAAATACTACACAAAGCACTAACTCAATAGTAAACAGAAAAAAAAATAAAAAGATAATTAAGGTAACTACACAATTGCAATGAAGCAATATTGACTTACCTGCAAACAACACAGGCTAATCCCATTTCCATAGCAAAGTCATCAGCACTAGTTTCCTCAAAGCTAGATAAATCAGGCATGGATAAATCCTTGCTTGTCTGAACTGTAATAGGAGAGGAACGTGCCTCTGGCTTCTCTAGTCTGGGCTTCTTTGGTGTATCAGCTCCTTCAGCGGTATCCCCTTTTATCTATCACACACACGGAATGGAAAAATGCAAAAAGTTAATGGATATTATTAAAACCAGAAAACAACCAGGACAATTAGGCTAGTGGTATAAGAAGATCTACTTTACACAGCATACACAACTTATTTTCCTTAGATACATATTTTCTTCAAAATATTTATGAACTAGAAGCTCAAGTCCATTTTTTGTACTTCAGCTCTAAATTCTAGAAAAAAGCTTTGGAAGTCCCGTATTTCAGCTTACTACATTTTAGTAACCTATTTCATTGAATTGAAGACTTCCATTGGATTGCCTAAATGGCAACATGATTGGATTAACACAGCTCTCAGTCTGTGACAAATTAGATGAGTTGACTTATGCACATCAAAAGGAGAGCTTTGTCTAAAACATCGAGTTTATTAAACAAGTTATTTCATTAGAGAACAAAAATTACTTACTTTATCAGCAGACCTCTTTTCTGTTTCTTTTTTCACCTTTTCTGATGCAGTGGGCTTGCCATTGTTGCTGCCAGAAGGCAAACTAGAAGAAACTTTAGGCTCTTGCTTACTGGAAATAGGTTTGGTAACAGATACTTTTGGTTGCTCTACTTCCTAAAAGCAGAAATAAAAATTTAAGGCAAAGGCTATAACCCTTCACACTTCAGTTACTTCCTAGTTTGCAATTAGTTAGGTAACAGGTTAGGCAACCAACATGCCATACAGCATTGATCATGTAAATATGCACTTTTAAAATTTATTTAGTATTTCTTAAATATTTTCATTCAGAAATTAGCAGGTTTAAGCTGATGTCAATTATTAAAACCTCCCCCTATCACTCACTTTCCAGAGGAAAGGGTGCTCTTTTTCTAAAGACACATCCTCTTTGGAACACTAATTAAAAACAAAAACTTTTCTGCTTTTAAAATTCAAAGAAATAACAAATCTTCAGATAGTTCCAAGGACAAAATTCAATCTAAGCTGAAAACATAAGTTGACATCTGATGTCACCAGACATCAATACTTCATTCTCTCACTGAGGTAAATATTGGCCTGTGCTTCATCTCAGTCCATATTCACTTACCAGATGAATAAATTTAGATCTCAACAGAAATCAATAGTTCTTATTCAAGATGCACTAGCGTCAGCAATGGATAATAAGCAAGTGAGTCTGAAAATGATTGATTAATCACAGCAATGTGCTTGAGCAAGATACAACCCGCCCAGCTTGGTAAGAAGAAAGCTTTTGGGTGTTTTTGGGACAGGTCCTGAGCCCTGAGCTTCATCCGTCCCCAAGTCTGCTGACTTCCTGTTGCATCCAGAGTCAGAAATGGATTTCCTCATCTGCCTGACTATGGCAATCCTGTGCTCCTTACTCTGCTCTTGGATTTCTCTGTTCTTGAATTGTGGTGAATCACAAATTAATCCTGCAGCCTGAGAATGCAAGTAAAGGACGTCTTGTACTTTATCCATTTCTGAGCTATGCAGTCCAGCTGATACTGGAGACACACTGAAAAGAGGGAAACAAAAAATTTCTTCCTCTGGCCTGAGCCTCAGTCTCACATGAGGGCAGGTGACCACCAGCTGAGCCATTACTAGATTGGCTTCCCAGGCTCCTTTGTACTATTATTGTATTTAAGCTCCCTGCTTCCTCTTTAAATTACGAACCAATGCTTCTTTGAGCTCTGATATAGAGGGCTCCTGAGAGTTTTGAGACTTGAGTTAGAGGGAACAGCAGGTTTCATAGTTAACAATTTGAACAGAAAGCACATTACCAGCATCACGTATAAGGCAGCAGTAATAGTGCCTTTTAGTTATTCAGAACCACGTACATGCAGAAATGAAAGATTACTAATATATCAGCATATGGACCATCATTAGAACATACCAGGCTGACTTCTAAGCATCCTAGGGGAGAACTACCTCATTATCCATATGGCAGTATGAGGATGTCCCCACTTGGTTATTTCCATGGAATAATCTCAGATTCATACATACTCTCTAGCAGGTGTTCAGTGATTTTCAGTAGATGAAAAATAATGTTTGTCCATTGGTTGGTGATGGTTTCAGCCTGCAAATCATTTCTGCTTTGAACCATTATGGTGATTTTCATTCTCATATGACTTCATCAACAGAATTTCAAGAAAAGAGATCCAGATTTATGAGTGAATAACTAGTTTTGTTTCATATTTATCTGTGGCAAAAATAACATGCTTTTAAAGACCTATCAGCTCCAATTGTACATGGGTAAATCCATAATTTTGGGTTTATCTTAAATAGCAGGTACAATAGCTTACTAACAAAAATGCCAAACCCAATATAAAAAGAACCATTCCAAAGTCATGACACTTGCCATATAGTGTCCAATATCTCTTTTACAGGTCTTGGTACATCAACAAGTGATTTTTTTTTTCATTAACTTCAGTTAATCGAACAGATTGTTATATAAAAGAGGAATGATGAATATGAACAATCCAAAATTACTCTTTGTCCTCAATTTTTTACTATCTTTTAACTTTTCAGCTATAAAAGATGAATTAGGAATAGCAGGAGCTTTAAAACAGTATACAAAAATGACCCATGTTTTCTAATACCAATACCTTCTGAGATGGTCGATAGCTTGAGTCAGTCCCTCTCGCCAAAGACTCATCAAGAAGCGCTTTGAGCTTTTCAGCAGAGTCCTTACTCTTTGAATGCAAGAAGCCCAGGGCCTTCAAAAAAATGGGATCAAGCTCCAAGTTCACTGTAGCAGCCATAGTAGTGTCTTTGGAGGAAGAGAAAAAAAAAAAAAAAAAAAAAAAAAAAAAAAAAAGAAAAACCAAACAATAACAACTTTATTCATACAGAACATAACTCAAATGGCATACGGTTAACTAAGCCACAGAAGAACTAACCCACAGAGGATTTTTTATTTTTGTAAAATGAAATTATATTAAAACACAGCAAGGATGATATGTGCATTAATGATCATGATTAGAAGATGACTGATTCTGAACTTCAGAATTTGGCTTTTCAGCTGAAATCATGTCAAATACATTCTTTGGCACTTTCGATGTTCATGAACTAAACTCATCATACTTGCATGATGGAACAAATATTCCATCCTCTTGTTACTCTCTATATAGCATACTAAAGAACATGTAAAGTGTAAACTTCAGGAAAAGGGATTACTACTCTTCTCCTTAATGTTATTTGCATATACGGTGACTTCTATCTCATTGTCTGTTTAAGAAGAAAAATCTCTGCTTGTAGAAAAAATAACTTTTGAAACTTTGAAGAGAACAACTTATTGTAATATGCAAAAAGAGATATAAAACTAGCATACCATTTTATATATATTAAAAAACTGAAAAGAGGTATTGTTTCTTTTTTTAAATTTAGCTGAAACAGTGAGCAAAATCCTAACTCCGATTGTGATATATCCAAGTCTCCTTAGGACAGCCTAGTCCTAAGGACATCCTTTTTATGTCAACTAATGACTATCCAGAGCTCTAACATGCCATAGTGCCACTGTAAATAGAATAAAGTGAGGAAAAAGGGTAGAACAAGTTTGAAAAAATGTTTGCTTCATAGCAAGACATTTCTGCGCTCTGGAGCCTTCTCTGCTCAATTTTATTTAGCAAAAACTCTAAGGGATAGCATTTACAACAGAAATTGGTCCCACAAAGATAGAGATATCTAATTTAATCAGTAATTAACAATTAATAATTTAAGAAATAACATGAGAAAGGAAAACAGATGAGAAATCATATTGTTAATAATCCCTTCAAATCTCATTTGAAACACATCAGGAGGTAGGGTTTTTTGGTTTGTTTTTTTTTCTTTTTTTTAAAATACATTAATCTAGAAGACATTCTTGAAAAGGCTTTCATCAGTTCTGCTCAAAAGCACTGCTTGGACACCTTTTTCAGTTGGAGCCTCCAAGGTTTTGTCTGATGAATTCTTTTTGATATTCAAGGCAGTGAACTTTTACCTCTGGCCAGAACACCAGCAGTGGAAGCCTGCTCCCTCAACACTTGCCTAGAAGTCTCCAGGAACCTTTATCTCATGCTGAGCTTTCACGAGACACCAGAGAATCACTCGACTAAAATCATCAAGGAGTTCGACATCCAGTAGACTTCACAGGGTTTTTATCAATGGACCCAGCAGAGATTTAAGAATCCTCTTCAAGAGCCTCTGCTCTTTTCCTTAATCTTTGCTACTTGTCAAATAATTTTCTGGTAGCCACAGAACTTCTAGTAAGTACTACACACCAGTTACACTGCTTTTCACTGATCAAGCAGAGACTCCAGTGCAAACCCCATCCAGACAATTCAGTCTCTCTCTGATGTTTACGAAAAGTGAATTCAGTGCATGTGGAAAGCACATGCCCTCTTCTTTCATGCATCTACCCCTGCTAAATTTTCAGGCTTTCCTGAGTTCTGTGGACAGGTTAACTCTTCCATTCCTTTGTTCTGTGAATATGCCTTCCAGGATTCAGTACTATATAGTCTTAAGTTAGGACTCTGATAAACCCTCTATTGAGTGAAAAAGGTAGAATTAAAACACTGATTTCAGAAATTTTGAATAATTCCCCATTAAAAAAAACATATATGTTCTTTTCTGAGACTTCTAGGGATACGTACTTGTGTAAGTAAAGAACAGGTAGCCTCAACAGTCATTAGCAGCCAATTCAGGATGCCTGAAGTATTTACAGAACAATTGTAAGCATACTTATTATGTTTCCATTTTTCTGAAGGTAACACTTCCCAGATTTATTCCTGGCTCTAGCTTTTTAAAGACATCTATTGTAAATGAACTGTTAAAATCCAATTTTCAAAAGGGTTCTCTAGATTTATTCTTTTATTTGCATAGGAAATTGCAGCAATTCTTCCTCTGGTCTAAAGGGTAACTAATAATGTCATAGGCTACTATAGTTATAATTAATATCACAAAAAAATTCTCATGAGAAGGGAGGGAACCAGGTTTGTTAAACAGTTCAAGTATGCTCAGTATTTAGGCATATATTTTCAAATTTAAAAAAGTCTTTTTGTAAGTTAAAGAAGGTAAGGATATTTAATAGAAAGATATACACAATAGTTGTCTTAAAAATAGCATTATCTGAGAACAGAAAATTGATCAATATGCTCTCCTTACTGAACCATAATGACACAACTGGCTAATAGCCAGTCAAAGAGGCTAATAACCAGTAACTAGCCTGGTCCAAAAGGCAAATTACTGCTTTTGGTAGTGACATTTTCCAGACATTTACAGATCAAAACAGTGGTTTGACATTTATAAACCTAAGATCTTATTACATACATTCATAGAATCATAGGGGTTGGAAGAGACCTTGGGATCATCAAGTCCAACCATCAGCCCTACTCTACAAGTTCTCCCCTACACCAGATCCCTCAACACCACATCCAACCTACTCTTAAACACAGTCAGGGATGGTGACTCCACCACCTCCCTGGGCAGCTCATTCCACTGGCTGACCACTCTCTCCGTGAAGAATTTTTTCCTAATGTCTAGCCTAACCCTACCCTGCTGCAGCTTGAAGCCATTCCCTCTTGTTCTATCGCTAATTGCCCGTGAGAAGAGACCAGCACCAACCTCTCTACAATGCCCTTTCAAGCAGTTGTAGAGAGTGATGAGGTCTCCCCTCAGCCTCCTCTTCCTCAAACTAAACAATCCCAACTCCCTCAATCGATCCTCATAAGACTTATCTTCCAGGCCTCTCACCAGCTTCGTTGCCCTCCTCTGTACTAGCTCCAGCACCTCGATATCTCTCTTGTGCTGAGGTTCTGCCCAACAGAACTGGACACAATACTCAAGGTGTGGCATCACCAGTGCTGAGTACAGGGGGACAATCACCTCCCTACTTCTGCTGGTCACACTACTCTTTATGCAAGCCAGGATGCCACTGGCCTTCTTGGCCACCTGGGCACACTGCTGTTTTCATGTTTTCATTCATAAACTGCTCCTCTAGTGAAGTCAGCATATAGCAACCTGACAGCCTCAGAGCTACGAACTCCAGTTAAGTGTTTCAACAATGACAGAATGGTTAGGAAGGGACCTTGTAGATCATCGAGTTCCAAACCCCCTGCCATGGGCAGGGACACCTCCCACTAGACCAAGTTGCTTAAAGTCTCATTCAGCCTGACTTTGAACACTCCCAGGGATGGGGCATCCACAGCTTCTCTGGGCAACCTGTTCCAGTGCCTCATCACCCTCACAGGAAAGGATTTCTTTTTAGTCTCTAGTCTAAATTTCCTCTCTTCCATTTTAAATCCATTACCCCTCTTTCTATTGCTACACTCCCTGACAAAGAATCTCTCTCCAGCTCTCCTGTAGGCTCCCTTCAGCTACTGGAAGGTTGCTATAAGGTTTCCCTGGAGCCTTCTCTTCTCCAGGCTGAACAACCCCAACTCTCTCAGTCTGTCTTCATAGGAGAGGTGCTGCAGCCCTCTGATCACCTTCGTGGCCCACAGCTGGACACGTTCCAACAGTTCCATGTCCTTTCTATGTTGAGGACTCCAAAGCTGGACACAGTACTCCAGGTGGACTCAAGAGAGCAGAGTAGAAGGGCAGAATCACCTCCCACAACCTGCTGGCCATACTTCTCTTGATGCAGAACAGGCTTTCTGGGCTGCCAGTGTACACTGCAGGCTCATGTAGAGCTTCTCAAGTCCTTCTCCTCAGGGTGCTCTGATGCCATGGGTTATTTAGCATAAAAACACTCCTTAACTTTTTTGGTGGAGTCTTTGTACAGAAAAAAATGCAAATTTTGTTTAGGGAAAAAAAAAAAACAACCGAAAAAAAACCGGAAAAAAGTGAGTATGACACTGCCTTTGTATAGCAGTTTGATAATGCAGCTGTGAGATTAGTGGACTGTGTTATAAACCTTGAACCCAGAGCAGACCTGGTTTTGCATAAAGCAGTGGCTGAAGGGAACACACAGGCAACTCATGGGGCAGTGACAGGAACTCCAGCACACACTTTTGCAGCTAAGCATTGACACATTAGCCTAACCCTAAAAGCACCTTTCTTAACTGCCAGAGAGTCTGCTTGACTCTTCTTCACTAATGCATAAAAACTATTTAATGATGGATAGACAAGACCAAATATAAGGTATCAAAACTCTCTTAAATATCTGAGACAATATTAAAAATCCCACAATATTAAATTAGACAATATTAAAAATTGAGAAATTATATCTCCTTTTGTACCACAAAGTACAATCATGGAGTACCCTCCCTTAGTACTCTAAAATTAATCCCTGTGGGGTGTGTGTGTGTGGAGTTAATTATTGGGTTGTTATTCTTAAAACATGTAAGAATTTCTTAAATCTAATTTCTTGAGCATACTATTGTCTTTTGCCAAATACACACAAGCCTAATCGAGCACCACACGTAATATAAGGTCTTCCAATTTAATAGATTTATTAGATTTCCAGGGTGTAAGAGACCCTTTCTCTTAATTTATTTACCTATTATTTTGCATGCCAACACCCATACTATCTTGTTTAACATAACTTTAAGTTAAATGGATCTACTTACATTGTATTTTCAGATATGGTCATATTTTCATCTGTCAGTTTCTGAACTCCTATATATC
Organism: Jacana jacana; assembly: GCA_013400555.1. Classification (NCBI taxonomy): domain Eukaryota; kingdom Metazoa; phylum Chordata; class Aves; order Charadriiformes; family Jacanidae; genus Jacana; species Jacana jacana. The sequence goes on from VZTM01032248.1 coordinate 76,143, forward strand.
TTATTTTCTGAGACAGGTATACAACTGAAGTTATTTTTTCAAAAAAGTGCACACCTTTAATTTATATTGCAATGCTTCTATCAAAACTCTTCTTTTTAAATTCAGTAATACTCTTATCGCTCACTGACGCTGATGATTAGAAGGACCTTGACTTACATATCTTTTCAGCTACCTTCAACATCTGTAGCAGTTAATTTAAAACCCAGTAATGTTAATCAATAGCACAAAATTCCTTCCAATGCACTGCACTGTGTTCATCAATAATTAATTTCTCTTACCATTATAATAGCAATTCACCTTTTTTTTCCCTTTGGATTTTTATGTTTCTTAGGACTTTTTTTCTTCCCAACTAATTTAATAACTGTGATAGTGGCAGATTTTGTTTATTTACCAATAATGCCTTTTCCAGCTCACTTTCAGATTTAATTAAAGTCTTAATAAACTAGATCAAGCAAAGTCATAAAAGCAGGAAAAACTGAACTTCTACTTTCATTCTTTTAGTATCTTAATCAGGACTTGGTTCACAACAACATAATTTCTCAGTTATCTCCCATGAGGGATATTTCAGAACTCGCACACTTTAGTACAAGACAACTGTATTAATTGGTTCTCATTTATTTGACATCTTTTCCACAGAATTTTAGAAGACTGCAGTAAAATCTTCTGCTATGGAGTTACTACCACTGGTATCCTTATTTTACATTCTATTCTACAGCATATTTTATACTGTACTTTTACATTAACATTTCAAACAATATCACAGTAACCTATTTATTCATAATTTCTAAGATTACACTATTGCCCTACATTTGCTGTTTTCTACTCCTCATGAACAGTACATTATTTAAGAATGGCAGAATCATTCAGTTTGGAAGGGACCCCAAGTAGTTACCCTGTGCAACCTCCTGCTCTAAGAAAAGACAACACTGAATTCACACCAGCTTGTCCAGGACTTTGTCCAGTTGGGTCCTGAAAATCTCCAAAGACAGGAATGTGGCAAACCTTCTGGGCAACCTGTGCCAATGCTTAACTGTCCTCATTTCCTTACTTTGAACTGGAATCTCCTCTGTTTCAACTTTTGCTGTCTCTCATTCCTCTACAGTGCATTTAAGTAGAGAGACTGGCTCCATCTTCTCAATAATCTCCTCTTACATATACAAAAGCTTCCATTACGTCCCCCTAAGCCCACAGTAGATGACATCCAGCACTCTCCCTTCATCTTCAGATCTAGTTACTTTGTCACAGAGAACAAGCCAGTTGGTCAGGTATGATTTACCCTTAGAAGAGCCCAAGCTGGCTATCCCCAGTCACTACCTTATTATGTCTACAAATGGCTTGCTTCATGACCACCATGTAGTTCTCCGGATTATCCTTACCTTTTTTGAAGATGAAGGCAAGATTTGCCTTTCTTCAGTCTTCAGGGATCTCCCCCAATCTCATGACCTTTCAAAGATGACAGAGATAGCTTTGTGAAGACAGTGTAAGCTCTCAGCACCCTTGAATACAGTCCACTTGGATGCATGAACTTCTCAGATAAACAAGCCCTGCTACAATCTTATTACACAACATGTAGTTCCTCCTCTCCTTAAACCCTCTCTTGTGATAAAGGCCTGGGAGACCTTACTGGTGAAGTGTGAGGCAAAGATGACATCAACTATCTCACCCTAATTTGTGTCTCTTGTCACTACAATGTGTCCGATTCAGCATATTTTTGTCCACATGTCCAGCACCTTATTTTTCCTTGTAAATCCTTTTCAAGATAAGCAGCATCTCCTTACCTTTGACATCTCGTTAGTTTCAAATGTAGTTTATCTCTAGTTTTCCTAACACCATTCCCACATGCCTGGGCAATACATGTACATTCCTCCTTTGCTGCCTGTGTCTCCACCTCCACCTCCTGTATGTCTCCTTTTCGCATTGGAGACCTTTTCCTGTTATATCTGCTTTACCTTTTTATAAAACATTTTGTTGTGTTGCCACAAAAATCAGTTTTATAAAAAACGTTTATTGAAGTAAATGAGATAATCATGGCTATGTAATTGAGATTTGCTAATCCCTACTGCCACCAAGCTTCGATATTCTGCAAAAATGTATGTGAGACATGATGCCACTGGTCCTCGATTTGTCATTGGTAAACTGATTACATGTCCATTATTGTTTTCACCATTATAGTTTCACCTTTCCCTAACTCCTCATTTACTGAAATTTATCACATTTACACATTCTTTAGCATCCTCCTAGTGATTCTTCAGTGGAAGAACCAAACTTTAGTTGAAAGTGAATTTCTGAATTAGTTATACCAAAGCCAGGACTCAATTCTTTGTAATGTACTTGCTGCAAATTTCTCCCCAACATGTCCTTTAAGAATGAAGAGAAGGCCTCTCATCTGACACTCTTTGAAAACAAAATGCTGAACAGAATGAGATGCCACCATCTTTTAATGCAAAAATATCCTGTACTATGGTTGAAACGTATATGCCCTGCATACGCATAAATAACCTCCACTCGGTATGTTTCTCCAAGCTTGCGCTAGTGCCGCTATCGTGACTGCAGCACCGTGCCCGCTGCCTATCGCGACAGAGGAGCTGGACACCCCCGGTTCATCGCGGCACTGGCGACCGGGCCGGCTCACACCGCAGCCAAACGCCGGGGCCCAGCGCCTTCCACACGCCTGAGGGCCACGAGCGGTAACTCGCGGACGCGCTGCCCCGAGGGAGAACCCGGAGCGGCTGCGGGGACCCTCCCTATGCCCTTACTGCCCTAACCCAGTGTCGTCAAGATCGCGACACCGGGCGTGCCTGTGTGCCAGAAGGGACCGTCCCTCCAGACGACAGGCAGGGGAGGGCGCCAGCACCCACAGGGACAACGCGTCGGCGGCCGCCTCCGCGCCCCGTCGACTCCGCCTGGGCCCTCCGCGCTCCACAGAGGGAGCCGGGGCAGCAGCCGTCGGGCGGGTAACGGCCGCCAAGCGTGCGTGCGGGTTACCCTCTGCCCGGCTCTCAGCGAAGACGCGCCCGGCTCCGCAGAACTGCCCACCGCTCTCTTACCGGAGAGAAGCCTGTCGGCGACAGGCCACCGCGCGGAG